>CM076575.1:1517400186-1517576622 GCA_034641835.2 Pinus albicaulis | reverse complement strand
TCTGTTTATGGATATAAGCTTTTAAAAGTGGAAAAACTTATTTGTCTCAGAGGTGAGTAAATTGCAGAGAAAATTATCTATTAAATTTTATGGATATAAGTTTTTAAGAAGGGAAAACATATTTGTATCAGAAATATTTTATTTTTATAGATATAAGTTTAAAAAAAAATATTTTCTACGGTTTTCTATGTTTTTATGGTTTGTTTAAGCCTTTTACAATAATAACAATTTTCTTAAATATTTTACTTGTTGATTAAAATGTTGGTTTTTTTAATGTTTATTTTGAAGTTAATTTTTTAAAATAAAATTAGACCTTTGAATTTCAAAGATATCATTTTTTTTCTTTAAGTTTTCGAATTTCAAAGCTTATTTATAATATTATTTTTTAAATTTTGCAATGTATATCATATGAGAACCAATACATCTACTATTGTAAAGTTCACCACATTAATACCAAAGCAAGTTTATTAATCCAATAACTTTGTTTAGTTATGCATCATGATCATTGCAATATTCTAGCTAAATTTTTTACCACAATTAAAATTAAAACCCTCACACAAATACTACAATAGTACAAAATGTTAGAATATATTGTAAATAAAACTCAAATATTCATGGAAAATAAAATATGGCCAATCTCTCGGATGCGGGTGATCTCCCAGATTAATTGCGCAGTTCCACCGCACGACAGTTGGTAGGGACACATGGCCTTGCATGGCTCACACAGCTGGGGTTTTAGTGCTCGCAGGCAAAAGACCGACGCCATTAATTTTTCCTTGCAGAGCTTGAACGCTAGCCTCCTTCACTTCCCTCATCGTTGCCAATTGACATTCTTCATGGACTCAAAGGATTCCTCCATCGACGTTGCTCCTTATCAGTTATCTGTCTATTTGAATTTGCTACTCTAGCCCTCCATCTGCCTTCGCATTGAGACCTCTCGCCTTCACCCCTCTGTCCGCAATAGCTTTGAGATTTCGGTCCCTCAATCTTCTACTCGCCCCGCTCTTCAATTGGATGCCTCCTGCTTCCTCTCCCTCCGCAAGCCAGCCCCATTCCACGTTGGTGCCTTTAGACGCTTCCATGCCGCATATACAGAGGATGAGGTGCCACAGGGACTGAGGACATGGTAAACCCTCTTGCTCCCCTCACTCACTCCGCGAAGATGAATTTTCCTCCCTAGGTGACAACAGCTCGGCTTCCCTGCACAATGATGGCTCTGGACCAGTGGAATTCACTTTTAATATGAATTTTATGGAGGCCCCAGAGTTGCGCCAAGTCTTGGCCCTCTTCTCGCTGCGACTCTCGGACGTGCCTTCCACCTCAGGCTCTTGGAAGCGTCTGAGGAAGTCCACTTTGACACAAAACCACTATCAGCTCTACAGAAAGACGAAGGCTCTCCCCACCAAGTCTGTTGAGCACTCCTCGAACAACGAATGTGGTGATAGCTCCGCCAAACATGACAACGACACAGCTCAGGGAATGCGCTCTGCCGCCACGCCTGAATCGACTGCCCAGATGTCAAAGCAGGATGGTGACTCCTCATATGGCTATGGCTACTTCATTTTGGAAGAGCCACCTCCAGAAGTTCTGAAAAATGACAAGTTGGGACAAGACTAGTTCCAGGAGACCTCCCTTCTCAGCTAGTAACACTTTCAATATTTCTTTTTTGCTTTACTTTCGTATGCACAGTATGCTTAATTTTTGGTTAACTATGTCATATGTTGGTTTCCCCACTTGGGGAAACATTGCTACTTAAAATGGTTTAACTATGGGACCGGTTTCCCCAACAGGGGCAGTCCCAATTTAGCTATTTTGAACATTCTTCTCGCCAAAATTGGCTAGTTTTGCAGCTTCGGCGGGAAATGCTTGACATGTAATATTTTTGTACCATATAAGTAGAATTAGCTGTACTTAGAAATATATATATATATATATATATATATATATATATATATATATATATATATATATATATATATATATATATATATATATTTACGATGCATCAACAAAATATAACCAGTAAATATTGCTTAAATAAATAATTGGAAATAAGACAATTGTAGACACCATGAGAAATAATAGAACACAACTTTATTTATTAACAATAACGATAGTACATAACAATAGTTGTGATAATGGCCCAAAAATAATTTGTAGCAACACAACCCAACCTTCAAACAAAAACTGAAAATATTACCAATAAGCACACCTCACGACCCTGGATGGACCCACCAAGGGAATAGTAGAATTAGTTTTCCATTCGATCTCTTCACACCAACTTCTCTACGCAATACAAATCTTGGATCTCCTCTATGAATGGCTTGAGGCCTTCCTCAAATCGCCACTACTACTTTGTGGAAAGGCATAGGGCTTTTGAGCCTTCCCAACTCCTACAGGATAGTGATATGGCATCTTACCCTTGAACACTTGCGCCATGGATGTACGGTCCCTTAGCCTTGGAACTCTTATGCAATGGATGTATGGCCTCTCAACCTTGATATCCTATGTGACAGTCACCTACGTAGTATATGTATGGCTTCTCGATATTAAACAATGACTTGTAACAAAAAATGATGACCAAACCCTAGAGAGAAAATTTTTCTTCTTATTTTGATGCTCATGGTAGGTAAGGATTATCTCTTGGCCCTCTATAAACAGGTATATAACTTTGGAATCTGATCTCTAGATATGATAAGGGCTCAATATATGTTGGAAGACATAGATCTCAGCCTTTTAAACTTGAATGAACAAAAATCATATGACAGACCCAAATCCAATCCTAAAACCCCTTTGTTATGGCTAAATCACCTCCATGAAACCAAATAGATGGAAAATAATCGAACTAGCTAGGGTGATATCTCATATCACCAAAGTTCGGTTGTCAGTTCGTGTGAAATTGGATCCCACCAAATCTATGGTGATGAGCTCGCCTAAGACCCTCGCTTATGGAAACTTTCTTGAGCCTCCAATTCAATGCAGAGAGAAAATATCAAGGTCGAATGCCTTCCCTTGTTATCCATGAGGCTCCAGACACCCTTAAGAGACCAAGAGGGTTGATGATAGGTCAAAATTCAAGGTGGTCAGATTACTCTCAAACCAGGCTTAGGTTGAAGTACTCATCACCCTGATTCCAACGGTGTGAATGGATCTCCAATCCGAGCCCGTATGGAGAAGCTAGAGCGAGTCAAAGTTTTGGTCAAAGTTGGGCACTGGGCTAGGTTTAACTGTCCCACAAATTCACCATCAACTGGAAGGGAACTTAGCTCCTGAAAATGGGAAAATTTGTGGCCTTGTTAAATTTCCCAATAACCCTTATTTTCGTTAAATCGAAAATGGATTTTTTTTATTATAAAATAACAAAAAATATAAAAAAGTGGGGGTGGCGAGCCACCACCCCACCGCATGGTTACATATAAAAAAAGGCATATAATAAAATTTGGTTTGGCGGGCCATGCCCCCTGCCGAACCCCATAGACAGAGCCCAACTATTATAAACAACATATATTTAAAAAAATTAAAACAGTTCAATGGGCCATAACCCCTGGAACCCAATGGTATATACACCAAATACCACCACATATGGGCGGGGGTGGGCCACCTATGGTGGACCCAGCCCAGGCCCCACCAAATATGGCACCATTAAATTGTGGCCGGTTGGAATTGAATCCACTCGGCCACGTAGGCCGCCCCGCTCCACGGGCGGCCCAACCCAAATACAATAATAAAAACCCACGTTTAAACATATTCAATTACAAACAAAATTTAAACAGTAGTTAGGTGTTAAATGAAAAGGCGCCAATACAAAACAGTTGCGGTTAATGTTTCAAAATGCAACCAACCAAAAACAGGAGAGGCGGGATTTGATCCCACGACCTCTCCTCAACGAATTTTGGTTTTTAACCAATGCACCATAACCACTTATGTGGTAAACTTCGCCACCCACCACCCTATAAACCTGAATTTCATTTGCACGGGGCAGAAGGAGGATTTACAAACAGAGCAGAACCACGACCCCATATCAAGGCAGAACCATGTGCAGGGCACGATTTTCGATGCAGAGAAATTTTGAAGAGAATATTCCTTGATGCCCAAAAGATTCCATGGGGAGGTAATATTTCATTTTATCATAATGATATGAAATTTACAGTCATTTTAACCATAATTTCACAGGGAACATGATGGTAAAGCTAGAATGGTCATCTGAGCAACAAATTTACGTATTTCCTACAAAACAGAATCTTTGGGAATCTTGAGGGAATCAAAATATTCCTTGAGGCACAGAACTTGTCAGAGTCCATTTTCAACAAAATTTATGTCGATTTTACACCTCTTGGCAACAAGAGCTCAATGGCGATGTCCATTTTAGCAGAAAAGCTCCCCATTTCTCTGCCATTTTCCAGATTGGAGTGACAATGTCCGATTCGCAAGTGTGGGCAGTCGCTTCTATGCACCTCGATGCCACGAGTTCGACGGTATAACCAGATTCAATAGCTGAGCATATGCTTATTTATCCAGCTTCAGGGGTTGAGGTATATGAAGTTTGATCATGTGCCTTTTTTTGTTGTGAGATGTATTATGTGTCTAGATCCTTGCTTGATGCATGTTGCGGGATCTTGTTTTTTTATTCATGTGATATTATGTCATGATGATAGGAGGTCCATTGTGAGTGAGAGTCCCTATCGTGAAACATCTCGTGGAGATACAAGCCATTCGTGTTGAGGGAACATCCTTGTATGAACATCATCCATGTACGTCTTCACATATTCCAGCACTATATGAAGCAACCTACCCCATTTTGACACTAGGCTCGGAGGCATAGCCCACACTGAGTGAACTTCATTATCAATGTATCATGTGTTTATGTTCCTGATGGTTATCTCGTTTCGCTTCTTTACAACATGCACATGTGTTATTTTATGCTCTTTTAAAATTCAATTCTAACAACATCACAGAAGTAAAATATCATGGGTAAATATGGTAGCTGACGGACTCGGATCAAGTGGTATCAGAGTGGTCTTCTTGCTGATGTGAATTGTGAGCATGAACAACGATTAAACCTGCAACAATGGAGGATGGAAAAGACATGTACAAGGCCATTCTCAGGATGTCGAAGATGGTGGATACGATGTATGAAGCATACGAGAGACGGGAGAAAGAAGAAGCAGAAAGAAATGCTTCATCCACATCTTGCAGTGAATGTTCATCGCCCTCACCCTATTCTCATCATTCGAATGAGGAGATCAACTATAGCCTTCAATCAAATATCACTGAATTGAAAGTGATTCTACGAGAGGAGAAAGAGGATAAGAAGAGATTGCAACTTCAGTTGTAAGTCGTAGAGGCAGCCTTGGAAGAATTGAAGCGCAACAACTAGAGCCCTCAAGCGAAGGATGCTGAATTAAGGAGACTTCTACAAGAAGAGAAAGAGGGTAAGCAGAGACTGCAACTTCAGCTACGAGTCGCAGAAGAGGCCTTGAAGGACTCGAAGTGCAACAAAGGCTTGAAGATTCCATCATCACCTGTCTCTAAATCGACATATCAGGTAAACAATGTTGATGTTTCTTCAATTTCATATTCACCTGCTATCATTTCTATGGGAAATGTGGAGATACCAATTATAGGAACTGGCATGAGACTCCTCACCAATATGGGATACAAGGGAGGAGGACTTAGCATTAATGACCAAGGCATGATTTAGCCATTGGAGGTTGTGCAGAGACCTCGATTAGCATGTTTGGGATACACTGAAGGAAAATGCTTGAAGGTGTCAGAAACTTCCAATGCATGGTTGAAACCATTGGGGAAAGAGATTGATGGGAAGACTTCACCATCATCCTATGATAACGCACATTGCAGAGAAAGAGCTGAGGCAAGCTCTCGTCACCATGACTGCACCAAAGACCAACAAGAAAGGTATAACAAGTCTCGGTATTCAAATGTTTAATTTGATTACAAACATGTCGCTAATAATGAACATAAAGCATGGCATTGCAAAACATGTAGTTTTTGTGGATTACATAACCATGTATTTGTTGTGCTGGAAAAGAATGGTAGCACAAAAGAGGATGAGGCGTGAAATGCCTTCTCCATTGCAAGAAAAGAAGAAGGTAAAGCAGATATGGAGGATAAAGACTCATTACAGTCAGTGCGACAAAAGTGGCCATCAAAGAGCTACGTGTTGGAGGCTCCATCTAGAGCAACGCCTTAAAGACAAAGTGTCGGTGCAGGAATCAGTTGAAACAACTGTTCGACAAGAAAATGCGCCACAGAGAGATGACCCATTCACTTTGATACGTGAGACATGGTTTTTCTAGGTGTGGTAGAGTGTGTTTGGCCTCACGTTGTAAATCATGTGTTGCATGTTAAAATGTAAAAGTGATGATGTGTTTTCCATCACTTATGAAGCAACAATGATATTTTTTCCTTGTATAGATAGATGGGGTATTGATTCCATTTTAATGTAAACTTGACCACCAAGTATGTGTTATAAACTTGTGGCAAGTATGGGATGCTTGGGTCATAGATTGGTGACATAGTTAAGCATGTAATTTAAAAAAAAAAATGTACTACAGGTTTGTAGAAGATGCAGGTGTCAGTTCATCACTTATGGCTCCAAAGGTCAAAGGTGAAGGAGAATGAAGGGTGACTTTTTAGGACACTTGTGGCACAGACATGGTACAAAGAAGCTACAAATTATGTTCATGATTTTGGTGGACCAAAAGCTCCTCAGTGGGGAGGATTGATCTAGCTGGCTCCAGACACCCTCAGGAGACGAAGAGGGCTGATGATAGGTCAAAATTAGAGGTGGTCAAATTACTCTCGAATCAGGTTCACGTTGAAGTACTTGTTGCCCTTATTCCAACAACGCAAACAGATCTCCAATCCGAGCCCTTATGGAGAATTTAGAGCGAATCAAATTTTTGGTCAAAGTTGGGCAGTGGGCGAGGTTTCACTATCCCACAAATTCACCATCAACCGGGAGGGAACTTAGCTCCCGAAAATGGGCAAAATTTTGGCCTTGTTAAATTTCCGAATAACCCTTATTTTCGTTAAAATCGAAAATAGAAAATTTGCTATAAAATAACAAAATATATTAAAAAAATGGGGGTGGTGGGCCACCACCCCTACCACCCCACCGCACGGTTACATATAAAAAAAAACATATATTAAAATTTGGGTCGTCGGGCCATGAATCCTGACGAACCCCACAACCAGAGTCCAAATATTATAAACAACATATATTTAAAAAAATTAAAATGGTTCGATAGGCCATGACCCCCAGAACCCCATGGTATATACACCAACTACCACCACATATGGGTGGTGGGCATGCCTGATCGAGGTGGATATTGGTGTCCAACCTCCTATTCCAATCGGGGCCCCACCATTGTTTCTTTTAGTTTTTCAGTTTCCTTAATAATAGCACAATTTACTATTTTTAGTAGTTTTTGGAGTCCTGAACTTCCGAAGCCATTTTGAGGCCCTTAATGACATTTTTTTGGCATCGCTTCTCCGAATAATATGATGCCATTCTGGAATCAATATTCGTGGTCAACAGTTTTAGTCCTCGAATAGATATTTCTAGCGATGTATCATGTGCGTCAAACGAAGATAGTATGACAAAGTTAGGACCCCGAGAAATTGATGTACCAATTTACCCCCGACAGGGCCCATATTCTCGTGTTTCATCTCCTAGGGTTAGGTTTATGGATGTTTATGGTTTTCAATTATTTCTCAATAATATATAGGACTTCGAGCCTCATTGTAACATAGAGTTCAGAGGCCTGTAGCCACCACATCTCTTCTCATAGATAATCTATGAGCACCCTAGCTAGTTTATTTCCATTATGTCTATAAACAGATTTTAGTTCTTTGATATTAATGAAATGAAGTGTTATTTCCGCAGCATTTTTATATTTATGGTTATATGTGTATTATTTTGCATTCCTCCATAAATTTGGATCAGTGGTATCAGAGCGGTCTGCTCTTTCTCGATCCTTCTTTGCATGTCCCCAACGAGGTCAAGGTATAAGGAGTTAGGGCTCGATCTGGTTTAACCTTTGCAAGATCAGCCTCACAAACCTCGACAGCCACCCATGGGGGACAAAAAGAAATATGAGGGAGTATGTGATCCTATCAAAATATTGCTCGATGAGGCGCTCAAAAAACAAAGGAGCACGATGATGGATAACTTTACCCAGATCCTTCAGCATCTACCCACTGGTGGCACATTTGCATCCAACAACCACTCTGGAGGCACAACTCCTTTTAAGGTACAAGTAAAATTTTAAATTCCCATATTTGAGGGATAAATAGATGCAGGTGCCATAGATAGATGGTTGAATCTAATAGAAGGATATTTCTCAGTTCATGACTCTTTCGACCGGGAGAAGATGATTATTTTCACTCCTCAAAGCTACGCCCCATGTCAAGGACTGGTGAGAAGCCTACTGTGAGAAAAAGGACGAGGGGGAAACCTCTCTATTCTCGAACGTACCCACTTGGAATCCTTTTTGAGATGCCATAAAGGAAAAATATTATCCCATGGGGAGCTACGAGGACAAGTACATACAATGGGCTACGTTGCGGCAACAAAGGTATCAAGATGTACATGAGCTAACAAATTTTTTCCATACGCTGCGTACAAAGTTGGGTACCAAAGGTTCAGAGAAACATTTGGTGCTAAAGTACCACAGTTGTTTGCGCAAATACATTCAGGAGGAAATGGAGTTCCTCGACATCTCCTCGCTTGGTACGACATACTGGTATGTTGCCAAGATTTAGCAGAAATTCAAACAAAAGAAGCGAGATTTTGGTCTGTGAATCAAAATCAAGGGAAAGGTGCCCCCAAACTATAGAATAAAGGACAAAGCCAAGGCATGGTGCCCCAAGATAACCTATCAAAGCCATAATAAAATAGCAACACCACGAAGTTTAAGAAGGACACGAGAAAGTGGTGTGAGCTCCATAAGAGCTCCACTCACAACACAAGTGAGCGTCAGGCCAGGCAATCACTAGTGGCCGAGATGAGGGCTTCTGAATCAGATGCATGCTTCAACTATGAATAAGAACATGACAAGAGGAATGACAAAGGGAAGCAGATTATTGGTGCGAAGCCCAACACCACAGTTTCCATTGCAAAGATCTAGTAGGAGGAACCGAAAGATCTAGAAGAGGAAGAGCGTCTCTTCCACTCTCAGATGTAGGCAAAGGGTTCCCCGCTACAGTTCATTGTCGATAGTGGGAGCCAAAATAACCTCATTTCAGCAGAGGTCGTGAGGCATTTGGGCTTGCCGACCACATCACACCCACAGTCGTACACCATCAAGTGGCTTCAGCAAGGACAGGATCTTCGCGTCAACCAATAATGCCACCTTCCCTACAGAATCAAGCCCTTCACGGATGAGGTATTAAGTGACATTGCTCCTCTTGATGTTTTTGATGTATTATTAGGCAAGCCATACTTGTGGAAGCGACATGCTGTGTATCTGTCCTGACCTCGCATTATTATTGTTACTTTGGGAAATAAGTTGTGCAGGATACCAGAGGTACCCCTGCCTGCGACTAACTCTTTGGTTACTAAAAAAAATTGCATTAAACTCATTTAAAAAATAGGGAAATTTTTTTTCCTGATGAACCGCCCCCAGGGCAAGAAGAATACTGTGGCCACGACCTCCAAACAAGGATCCTCCGCACGACAACAAAAAATGGACAAGGTCATGGAGGAGTACGGGGACATCTTCACCTCACCCACAAGGGTGCCTCTGGACTATCAGGTCAAGCACCCCATTGATCTGGCCCTAGGTGCACCGCTTCCCAATGGACTGATATATCGGCGCTCTCTCCTGGAGAATGATGAAACCAAGAGGCAGATTCAGGAGCTGCTGTAGAAAGGCCACATTCGACCGAGTTCATCACCATGTGGGAGCCCGATTGTGTTAGTGCAGAAGAAGGATGGGACTTGGAGACTCTGTATTGACTATCGAGCGTTGAACAAGTTCACTGTCCGGAATAGGTACCCTATCCCATGGATTGATGACCTTCTGGATCAACTCAAGGGGGTGAAATATTTCAGCAAGATCGACTTGAAGTTTGGGTATCACCAAGTACCAATCAAATCATTTGATGTGTGAAAGACTTCTTTCAAAGCCAAGGAGGGCCTTTTTGAATGGCTGGTCATACCTTTCGGGTTGACGAATGCTCCCGCAACCTTCATGAGGTTGATGGAAAACATCTTATAGCCATTCACCAACTCATTTGTAGTTTTGTACTTGGATGACATCCTGATCTTCAGCTAGAATTGGGAAGATCACCTCCACCACATCCGATAGGTCCTCCAAACACTGCGGCAACACAAGTTGTGTGCGAATTTGGAGAAGTGCACGTTTGGCATGACCCAGGTTCAGTATCTGGGATACATTATTGAAGAAAGGGGGTGCATGTGGATCCAACCAAGATCCAAGTAATTCGTGATTGGTCAGCCCCAACCACTCTAACAGAGCTTCGCAACTTTCTTAGTCTTGCTAATTTCTACCGCAGGTTCATGTTGGGATTCTCTCATATCACTTAGCCCTTGATTCAAGTCACCAAGGGAGGAGAAAAAAAAAAATGCTTTTGGTCGGAATCTCAACAGAAGGAATTCGTAGAATTGAAACATCTACTTTGCTCTGCCCCAGTGTTCAAATTACTAGACTTGCAACAACCATTTAAGATCGAGAAAGATGCCTCTGACTATGCTATTGGGGCAGTTCTTACTCAACAGGGGCATCTAGTGGCATATCAAAGTGAGAAATTGTTCGATACAGTATGCAAGTATCCCACTTATGACAAAGAAATGTATTCCATTGTGCAGGTGTGCCACCAATGGAAGCATTACATTTTTGGGAAGGAAACGGTCATCCACACAGACCACCAACCCCTACAGTTCATACAGACACAAGGGAAGTTGCAACACGATTGCCATCAGAAGTGGTCCACATATTTGCAACAATTTCATTTGAACATCAAGTATAAAAAGGGTAGCACCAATAATGTTGCGGACTGCCTTAGTCAACCACCGATGTTGGTGCTAACCACTGTTCTCAACTCTTGTGGGCACGAGACTTTTGATTGGTCACTTCTCTACAAAGCGATCCAGAATTCAACCACACATATAAGACACTCTTGGAGGGTACACAAGTTCCAAATATTCACCTCCAGGATGCACTCCTATTTGACCTGGGATACCTTTGTGTTCCTTCAAGCGAGTGTGCCAAGATGATTTGGGAAGCACACTACAGTCAAGTTGCTGGGCATTTTTGGGTTGATAAAATAGTGGCAGTACTGCAAAAGTATTTCTATTGGTCTAACCTTCGACAATATGTTGGGAAATACATTAGACCCTGCACTTCTTACTCCATTTCCAAATCGAACATCAAGAAGAAAGGCCTCTATACTTCGCTACCGACCCTTGGTCGACCTTGGGAATCCATGTCCATGGATTACATGTCTGACCTTCCTTCTACTAAGCATGGAAATGATTGTGTTTTTGTGGTCATCGATGGATTCTCGAAGATGGCCATTATGTCAGCCTATAACAATAATATCACAGCATAAAGCACTGCTAAAATATTCTTTGAACAAGTGTGGGTGCACTTTGGGATTCCAAAGTCTATCATCCTAGACTGCATGGAACATGTGACCACAGATTGTATCATGGACATGCAAATCAAGAACACTCACCAGTAGAAGATCCAATTGTATCAGGTGGTCAAAGCTGGGCAACTCTTGTACCAAGGAAAGTGGTTCACCAAGGACCAAGTTTAGCAGAAGTTTCCTCATCTCATGGAGGAACTCAACACAATGGGGTCCATTGCTTCCTAAGGGGGGAGGAATGATCTAGGTGGATATTGGTGGCCACTGCTTATTGCACTTTGGGCCCCATAATTTTTTCTTTTAGTTTTTTAGTTTCTTTAATAATAACACACTTTACTATTTTTAGCATTTTTTCGGGTCCTGAACTTTCGAAACCGTTTTGAGGCCCTGAACGACATTTTTTGGGCATCGCTTCTCTAACTAATATGATTTTGTTCCGGAATCTATATTCATGATCAACAGTTGTAGTCTTTAGACAGATCTTTCTAACAATGTATCATGTGCGTCAAACAGAGATAATATGCCAAATTTACGACCCCAAGAGATTGATGTACCAATTTACCCTTACGGGGCCCATATTTTGGTGTTTTATCTCCTAGGTTTAGGTTTCTAGATGTTTAGGGTTTTCCATTGTTTCTCAATAATATATAGGCCTTTGAGCCTCATTGTAACATAGATTTCAGAGGTCTGTAGCCACCAAATCTCTTCTCAGAGATAAGCTACCAATGCCCTAGCTAGTTTATTTCCATTCTGTCTGTAAACAGATTTTAGTTCTTTGATATTAATGAAATGAAGTGTTATTTCTACTACATTTTTATATTTATGGTTATATGTGTGTTCTGTTGCATTCCCTGCATAAATCCGGATCAAGGCCATCTCCAGTGGACCCGAACCATGCCCCATAGAATATGGCACCAATAAATATGGGCGAGTGGGAATCAAACCTACCTAGCCACATAGGCTAGCCCACTCCACGGGCGTCCCAACCCATATACAAAAACCAAAACCGATGTTTAAACATATTCAGTTAAAAACAACATTTAAAAAATAGTTAGGTGCTAAATGCAAACACGCCAATTCTAAACGACTGCGGTTAATGTTTCAAAACGCGCCCAACCAAGAATAGGAGAGGCGGGATTTAATCCCCTGAACTCTCCTCAATGAATTTTGGTTTTTAACAAATGCCCCATAACAAGTTATTTGGTAACCTCTGCCACCCACTACCTTAAAAACCTAAATTTCATTTGCACGGGGCAGAAGGAGGACAGACCAACAGAGCGGAACTACGACCTCACAACAAGGTGGAACCATGTGCATGGCATGCTTTTTGAGGCTGAGATTTTTTGCATAGAACATTCCTTGATGCCTGTAATATTCCATGGGGAGGAAATCTTTCATTTTGTCAGAATGATATGAAGTTTACAGTCATTTTAACCATAGCTTCATAGGGAACGTGATGGTAGAGCCAGAATGGCCATCTAAGTAGCAGATTTGTAGATTCCCTACAAAACAGAATCTTAGGGAACCTTGAGAGAATCAAAAGATTCATTGAGGCCCAAAACTTGCCGGAGTCCGTTTTCGACAAACGTTATGTTGATTTTACACCTCTCGGCAATAGTAGCTCAATGGAGATGTCAGTTTTAGTAGAAGATCCCCCCATTTCTCGACCATTTTCTAGATTGGAGTGACGGTGTCTGATTCTCAAGTGTGGGCAGTCGATTCTATGCACCTCGACGCCACAAGTTCGATGGTACAACTAGATACAGTAGCTGAGCATCCTATTCTTCAGCCAGCTTCGGGGGTTGAGGTATATGTAGTTTTATTGTGTGCCTCTTTTTGCCGTGAGATGTCTTATGTGTCTAGATCCTTGCTTAATGCATGCTGCGGGATCTTGTTTTTTGCTTCAAGTGAGATTATGTCATGTTGATAGGAGGTCCATTGTGAGTCAGAGTTCCTGTAGCGAAATGTCTCGTGGAGAGACAGGCCACTCATGTTGAGGGCACATCCTTGTATGAACATTATCCATGTACATATTCACATCTTCTAGCACTATATGAAGTGGCCTACCCCATTTTGACATCGGGCTCGGAGACGTAGCCCACACTGGGTGAACTCTATTATCAACGTCTCATGTTTTTATGTTGCTAATGGTTGTCTTGTTTCCCTTCTTTACAACATGCACATTTGTTCGTTTATGCTCTTTTAAAATGAAATTCTAACAACATCACAGAAGTAAAATATCATGGGTAAATCTAGTAGCTAACGACCCAGATCACCTTGCTCCTTCCTTCTTCCTTTATAGCTCTCCATTGGATGTTGTCCAAGTTTCTAGAATTTATCTTCAAATATCATTGACCATAATACATTGGAGAAATATCATCGACAAATACATTTGAAAAATATCATATATTCCCTAATTATTTATTCAAAATCCCCTCTTTTCCCCCCTTGTTCCAAAACTCCCCCTATTTCTAGCTTAAGTTAAGAAAGGGCCAATAAGGGTGACATCTCCCAACAATCAGTTATTTTTGGATATTATAGTCCTCCCTGCTCATAATTTCTTTCCCTCGAGTAGTTTAAGTGTTTGATGTTACAATATATGCTCTCCCTCCTAGGTAGAATCCTCTGAATGTAAATCTTTACACTGCACTAGGTATTCCCTAATGGTACTGCTTCTTAGCTTTATTTCTCATATTTCCAATAGATCCTTTAGAATTAGGTCAAGGTTCACCTCTTCATCCAATGGAGGAAAATCATGTGATGATAAAATATGGTGCCCAATAGTCTTCTTCAAACAAAAGACATTAAATATGTTATGTATCTTTCTCTCCACTGTAAGCTCCAATTAATATGAAACTTATCCTATTCTTTGGGTAATTTAATAGGGTCCATAAATTCACAGCTTCGATTTTTTTGGCCCCATTTGCTTCAACGTGGACTATCAATAAGGATGCAGATGGAGATACACTTTATATCCCACTTCAAAAATTCTCTCCAATATTTGTCAACCTGCATATAATTTCTGTTGATTTTGGGTTGTTTGTAGGTTATCCTTGAGTGCCCTAAGAATATGCTAGCACTCTTGGATCTAATCCATAGTTAATGGAGCCCGACTATCTCCAAATGTCGTATCTGCAAAAGATAATGCCTCATATATGTACAAGGCTTGAAAGGGTGAAATTTTTTTGGACATGTGATGAGTAGTGTTATAGAAATATTCTCCTAGATACAATCGCTTCACCCATGCCCTCTGCTTCTCTCCGACATAGTTCTGCAAATGCCCTTCCAACCATTTATTCACTACGTCTGCATGGCCATTTGTCTGCAAGTGATAGCTTGTTCTACGAGTGAGCTCTATACCAACCAATCTAAATAAATACTGCTAGAATACTCCCATGAATCTGTTATCAAGGTCCTTTTGATTGTAGGGTCATCTGGACAGATTTGAATTAAGTCGAATCTGAAGCTGGGTATGCGAACGACCATGCAAAATTGGGGCGAAATTGTTAAAACTGATGCTGAGTTTTTGTAACTGATCTGCCATGTGTGCGGTTGAGGAGATGAAGGTTTGTTTGAGCGATTCGGAGAGACTGTGGATCTCAGCCGATTCATGAACCTTTTGTAATTCCTATATAAATAGCGAGCCTGTAATGTCTTAAGGGAGCGAGCGAGCACAATGTAATAGAGTGAGGATTCTTGGCTAAGGTTGAAATGCCTTAGATGTTCAAAGGATATTTTTGTATATAGTAGAGGGATTGAATTATGGATTTCTGTGTGTCTGTATATGCGCGTTGAGTTACTTATAATTAGAGTATGTAGTTAATTTGATGTGTGCGAGTTTCATATGGGTTATTTGTAGTTCATTATGAGTGTATTTCAGTGATTATTGACCATCGATCCTTACAGGATCGATGGCAATAAAATGTTATATGATTCTGTCTTAATTTGATTTCAATTAAACATCAGTATTTGTGTGAACGGAGAATCGATGATTTATGAAGGGAGAATTGGTGTTAAATCTCTGAGTATTGAATGTGTATCGAAACTCTATTTTGTAGAGTCCGATTTAATACTGTCAGAGTTAATTTGCAATTGGGTGTGATTAAATTGGCATCGAATTCTGTTTGGTTGAACTAAATCGAGGAAGGACTCGATTGAAATACTCAACATCGAATTCCATGTGAAACCCACAATACAGAATTCCGTTGAGAATCGAATAGTGAATGCAGTATGGTTTTATGCTCTTTTTGCCGCGTTTCGGTTGAGCGATTTTGGTAGTAATACCACTGGTCTCACGTGCCCTTGGGTTGAGAAGTGGTTTCAGAAATTAGAGCGCGATCAAATAAATTATGAACACGTCGTATCCAAAAAACCACTAATATCGCGTAGCTTCTGAGTGTTAAAGCTATGTTCGTGAAATAACGCGAATTATAAGATCCCTTCATTTATCTTATCTTTGTTTTCCCTTGGAGTTGCTAAAGCAGACCTGGAGTTAAATGACCTCTGGTCCGATCTATAAGCAGCCCCATTGTCTCTCTGAGAGCCGCCTTTGAGTATGTCCAAGCAGGTCTGGAGTTAAATGACCTCTGACCTGATCTATAGATAGAAAATTGGTTGCTTTCCTTCTTTCACTTTCCTCCTTAATGTTCCATCCCATCATCTATCTAAAAATATCCTTTAGTATAGATGAATTGCCCTTTGAAAGCCTTGGCTAGTGGTTGCATGTAATTTCCTTTCATGACTCCATAGCCCAATGGATGGCACTGTCTTGGCCTATCCTCTTTGCTGAAGCCTCCTGCTATTTTGTTTCCTTTCTCTCATTACTTTCCCATTCTATGATCTCCTGACCAACCCAGCAACCCTTCAACCAAATCATTTAAAACCCTTCTGTGCTTCATAACTAGCCTAACATCTCATTCTGAGCTTCAAAGAGACATCATTCTTTGATCTATTTGGAGAGATCCCTCTCCGGGTCCAGGAGGGCTAGATCCTAGGGCCCCAAAGTGGTTTGATGTTGTCTCATCTTTTGGTATTGCCAAATCTGCCAAAACATGGGAACCCCCAACGGGGGTAGAGAAGTGGTTTTCATAAATTAGATCACGATCAAATAAATTATGGACACGTCGTATCGACAAAACCACTAATATCGCGTAACCAGTGTTAAAGCTATGTTCGTATTAAAATAAACGCGTATTTGAATTCTTAGTTAAGGCGAGAGGAGGGGTGAATATTCGGTTGATACATACATGAGATTTTTAAATTTTCATCAGCTTATTTACAACTTACTTTTGTATTCAACCTTAGTATATGAACAGTCTTAATATGTTGCAGCAAGTATTAAATTAATGTGACATTAAACTTATTATGAGAGCAGTAAACATTGAGCAGATTTGATAAATCATCTCAACACACAGGCAGCACAGATAGAGACAACAGATATAAGTGGAAACCCATAAAGGGAGAAAACCACATCTTATTATTGTTGTGATGCAAAGGCAAGCTCCAACTCCCTCTCACCACTGTTTTTCTGCAGGCACCAACCTACAGGAGGCTCCAACCTCAATTCTGCAAGCTACAACTTGCAAGGAAGCTCCAACTCCCTTCAATTTTTTTGCAGGCTCCAACCTCAGTCAGCTACAACTGACAGCTATCAAGCTTCAACTTGATAGGGAAGCTCCAACTTCCTCAATTTATCACAAGAAGTGTTTGCTGATTTACCTCAGATATCAGCTCTGTTCTGTAGCATCTCTTTCTGCTCCTCTCTTCCTTATTTTCTCTGCCTCAATCTTCTATACTTTTCATTCTCTATTCTTACTTTCTCTAACCTCTCCTATTTCATATCAAGATGATATTATTTATAAGGATTTCTTGATGACTGATTGTTTTCCCTTAGGAATTCGAAATGGATAGTCGTACTTCTTGGTCTTCTTCCTTTTCATTTCTTTTTCAGTTCACTCAGAGAAATGTAACTGTAGGTGCTTATTTTAATATTACAGTGGGATTTTGTTTTCTTCCGGAGACTT
The DNA here is from genome assembly GCA_034641835.2 of Pinus albicaulis. Lineage (NCBI taxonomy): Eukaryota > Viridiplantae > Streptophyta > Pinopsida > Pinales > Pinaceae > Pinus > Pinus albicaulis. Next base: position 1,517,558,962 of record CM076575.1, on the reverse strand, counting down.
GCCAATGCATCACAAACAATAAAAAATTCAATTACAATATTTACATTCACATATAATGAAAACTTCAGCTCACTCATTCAGCCTCTTGGTTCACTGTGCTTGTCTTTTCTGTGACTGTGTTTGGCTTTTCTGTGACTGTGTTTGGCCCTTTCAGTTCTGATTGATTCCCTGCTTACTGTCGCAGTGTAACTGCCCTTTTCATACATCACAATTTAACTCTCGTCACAATAAGAATTGATTTTAACATATAGACTGTCGTTTTATATAACATATGTAACTTCCGGCGATGTACTGCTGAGAGATCATTTTAATACATAAAATGCCCTTACGGGCCCACTCGCCGATCTTTCCGATGCGATGTATCACTCCTCGACTTCTTCCGATTGCAATTAATCGCAATCGCAATTTTCATTTGAATGTATCGATGTCTCAATGCTCCGATGCTCCGATTCTGATGATTCACTATTATGACGAAACTTCACACATATATCAGTCATGGTTTATAAACCCATCAGGTCCGGTCTTTCATCGCAATCGCAAATCTTTGTTAACATGTTCCGCTTGCGAACTTTCTCCGATGCGATTGGGTGAGGGTCCCACCATATAGAACTTTGTTTGTTTTAAAACCAAGCGTTAAGACCTTTGGTTCTTTTGATCTCGCACCAAAAGATATAATACATATGCTTTGGATTATACCTTTGGTCCCTTGTCCACAAAGCGCTCCATATAAATATATATATAAGCTTTGAGCCTTTGAATATAAAGCACAACATCTGTACCGTGCTATATATATATACGCTTATGCTTCCGCTTTAATGTAACCTTTAGCTGGGGTAATGATTCTCGGAATTTTCTGTAGAGGGGTCCCACCTTATGGTACTTCGTATATAGTGCGATGCGCATATACATATACTTTGCTCTTTCTCCGATGCGACTGTTTACCTTGAAATGCCGATGCGATTCGGCCGGAACTCAAACCTATCAAGTCACAGTTTATACGCCCATCGGGTTCGAAACTCAATCGCAATCGCAATTTGCAGTTGCATGTTCCGATTTATTTAGCATACTCCAATGCAATCAATCATACATTTTGCAGGAACTCAAATATATGAATTACGGTTATATGCCCATCGGGTGAAACTCAATCGCAATCGCAATATTTTGATAACAGTTGGATTACACGACTTTTCTCAGATGCGATTAGGTAAGAATTCAAACACATATCAATTATGGTTCCGTGATCCACTTGGTCCGGACTTACATCGCAATGTAACTCTTTATTTACATGTTCCATTGCATAGTTTTCTGCGATGCGATTGGGTGAGGGTCCCACTTTATGGTACTTTGGTTCTTTGTTTAAAAGGCACTGCACTTATATAAAGCGCTGTGCATATATATATGCTTCCGCTTCCACCTTTAGTGTAACCTCCAGCTGGGTAATGATTCTTGGAATAAGATTTATATATGTATACATTTCCGCTTGGGTTAGGATTCCTGGAATTATGTTTATGTATCCTCCCGCCTGGGTTATGATTCCCGGAATGAGGTTTATATATATATATATACACTTTGCCGCTTGGTTCACGATTCTCGGAATTATATATATATATCCTCCGGCTTGGGTAACAGTTCCCAGAATTTATGTTTAGTGTATCTACCAACTGGGGTAGTGATTCTCGGAATAATGGCTCTGCCTCTGCCTCTGCCTTTCTAAGATAACGGCTCTGCCTTTGCCTCTGCCTTTGCCTTTCTGCTTCTACCTTTGCTGCTTCTACCTCTGCTTTCGCTGTACCTCTGCTGCTCGACCTCTGCCCCTGCCTCTCTGCATCTGCTGCCTTCTTTTTCTGTCTCTGTCTTTTCTGCCTCTATTGCCATCAATGACAACATTTCGAACAGTCTCCCCCTTTGGCATTGATGGAAATACACTTCCTTTGTTTGCCTGTTAGGGTCCTTTCTCCTATTGCTTGCTCTTCCTCCCCCTTTGACATCAATGGCAAGGGGTTTGAATTTTTATTTTTATTTTTCAACATTTCGTGCATTTCCTCTCTCTGAGATCTTCTGACTTTGTACGCTACTGCTCCAACCTTTGGATTAGATTCACGTTGGGTTCACCACTGACCCTTTAGTCTTTTTATTGATTCTTTTATGCTGGATGTATTCCTGCCATAATCCTTTTGATCCTGAGGACCTGTTTTATCCTTACCTAGCTAGCTGATCTCCCCCTGGAATGATATTATCGTTTATGTTCTCCCCCTGAAACTATGCTTTCTCTTCATATCAGAGAGTAGCATCTGTCGCATACCTCAATAATTGATATATTTCTCAAATATTCAAATGGTTCTTTAGCAAGCAGTTTGGTAAATATATCTGATTTCTGTTCTTTTGTTGGTACATACTCCAGTTTTACTATCTTCTAAGCCACTTGTTCTCAGAGAAAATGATACTTGATTGGGATATGTTTAGTTTTTTAGTGAAGCACAGGATTTTTAGATATACTTTTAGCACTTGTATTATCACATTTGATTGAGATAGGTTCATCAATGCTTACCTTCATGTCTTATAGGGTTTGCTTCATCCACATGACTTGTGTACAACATGCTGCTGTTGCTATATATTCTTCTTCTGCTGTAGACAAAGAGATAGATGTTTTTTTCTTGCTTAACCATGCCACCAGACTTTCTCCTAAATAGAATGCACCTCCACTTGTGCTTTTCCTGTCATCCACACAGCTGGCCCAATCTGCATCTGTGTATGCTGTCAAAGTGAAGCTTTTTCCTTTAGGATACCAAAGTCCATACTGTGTTGTTCCTTGTAGATATCTAAATATTCTTTTGACTGCCAGAAGATGGTTTTGTTTAGGTGCTGCTTGATATCTAGCCACTAGTCCTACTGCTAGCATGATGTCTGGTCTTGATGCTGTCAGATACAACAAACTTCCTATCATGGATCTGTAGAGTTTTTGATCTATACCAGCAGACCCATCATCAGCACACAGCTTGCATCCCGTGATCATGGGAGTTGACACAGGTTTGCAGTCCTCCATTTTGAACTTTTTCAACATTTCTTTTAAGTATTTTTCCTGTGAGATGAATGTGCTTGTGTTCTTTTGCTGAATTTGAAGTCCTAAGTAGAAACTGAGTTCTCCAATCATGGACATCTCAAACTTTGATTTCATCTTCTCAGCAAACCCTTTTGCTAGTTCATCTCTGTTGCTTCCAAACATAATGTCATCAACATATACTACAACAATCAGGAGTTCATTTTCATGGGATTTTATGTATAGATTGTTGTCTACTCCACCTCTCTTAAAGCCTTGTTTTTGCAAATATTTATCCAATCTTTAATACCAAGCACGAGGAGCCTGTTTCAGTCCATATAAGGCCTTCTTCAGTCTGCACACATAGTCTTCTTTGTCTGTCAATGAGAAGCCTTCTGGTTGTTCCATGTAGACTTCTTCTTCTAAGTCTCCATTCAGAAATGCAGATTTTACATCCATTTGATATACTTTGAAGTTTTGGTAGCATGCAAAGGCCAGAAACATTCCGATGGCTTCCATTCTGGCTACAGGAGCAAATGTTTCATCATAATCAAGTCCTTCAATTTGTGAATATCCTTTGCAAACTAGTCTGGCTTTATTCCTGATTACCTATCCTTGCTCATTAATTTTATTATTGAATACCCATTTTGAGCCAATTATATTTTTCTCAATTGGTCTAGGAACCAGTTCCTAGGTATTGTTCTTCTTAATTTGGTCCAATTCTTCATTCATTGCCTTCACCCAATACTTGTCCTTGTTGGCTTCTTCAAATCTCTTTGGCTCTATCTGTGATAACATGGCTATATACACCTCTTCAGTTTGTTCTGTTAGTTTCCTTCTTGTTTGGACCCCTACCTTCTTCTCTCCTATGATCTGATCTTCGGGATGGTTCTTCTGAGTATATCTTGAGGGAGCTTTAGAACTCAGCTCTGTATCTTCTGTTGTCTTGCTTGTTTCCTCATCATCTTGGTTTTCTTCTTCATGGTTGTCTGATGGACTGCAGCAGTCTGTATCTCTTGTATTGTTTGGAAGTTCTTCATCAAATCTCACATCAATACTTTCTACTATTTTTTGAAGAGTCTTGTTGTAGCACCTGTACCCTTTACTTTTGGAAGCATATCTTAGAAAAATCCCTTCATCTGCTCTTGCATCAAATTTCCCAAGATTTTCATCATTATTCTTTATATAACACTTGCTTCCAAAAATTCTAAAATGTTTGAATTGAGGCCGTGTCTTTCCATGCCATGTAAGTTCATAGGAAGTCTTGTCACCGGCTAAGGCCGTAAGAGCTTTTATTAAGGATATGCACCGTCACGGTGTACCGCTTCTCTACCTTAAGGCTTTGAGGAATACGACTCGCATCATGGCTCAAGCTATTTGCTTTGCTGCACCCGTCTTTGTCTCTCTCTCGCTACTCCATTCTCGCTCGAGGTGTCCCCGCAATAGTAAATCGTTGCTTTATGCCATGTTCATTGCATAGGTCTCGAAAAGTCATAACTCGCTGAATTTACCTCCTCTCAGTATGATCTCGATGCATTTCATCTTACATCCCGTCCGATTTTCCTCGCTTAGGCTTTGAATATTTTGGAATTTTTCCGCAGCTTCCGATTTATTCTTGAGAAATGCAACCTCATGTCATTTTGGAGAAACTTTCATCAATTATCAACATGAAGTAGGATTCTCCACTTTGGTGTTTTAGTTCTGCCAGTGTTCGTCAGCAGCATCCATGTGCACAAGCCGGAGTGGTCTTCTTGCTGATAACTCATCTTTGGCCTTAAAGGATGTGCGGGTATGTTTACCCAATTGACAAGATTTGCATATGGTGTTAGAAGGCCTTTTTATTTCTCGGCATGTCTCGACAAAATTTCTTCTTGCTTCGTCCGATGATGTGATCAAAGCCGATATGTCCCAATCTTTTATGCCATAACCAAGACTCCTCGAAGTTTGCTAAGATGACATGCTTCATCTTCCCTCTTTCAAGCAATGTACACACATTACTCTCTCGTTCGAACCCCTTTGAGTAGAGTCTTACCTCGTGGTGCTTGATTTGACTTCACAATCTTCGTGCTCTAAAAAGAACTTCGTCGCGCTTTATCACACATTTGACTCAGTCATCATAGCGAAATTTGCTTTTAGCCCATCTACAAATAATACATCTTGGGCCTTTTCCTCTACCATTTTCTAGGCCGACCGAGCCTTTTCCTTTCTTTATTTTCGATTTATCATTGCCAAAGGTAACATTGCCATATTTCTTTTCATCAAGAATTATAAACTTGCTTCTGCCTTCCGGCCATGTGTTTTTTGAGCGACGACCAAATACCACCGGCTTTTCGCATCTTGCTGTGCTTAGAGCCAGTGTCACACTTATTCTCCTTCTTTTTTCCACCGGAGGCATCCTTTTGTTTGGTATATTTTGTGAGGTGATGAATGGCATTATCCTTTCGCAGGACATTTCGAAGGCATATGTCCAACTTGATTGCATATACAACAATTGATCATAGTTTTTGCAGTATTTCTGTGAGTATGAACAAAATTCTATTTGATTCATAAACCTCCTTGAGGTGTTGGAACATCAATCTTTGTCCATACTTTCTACATTCTCAATAATTTTATGGCCAAATTCCTTTACAATAAAAAACAATAACCATAGAAATTATTGTGCATACTTGATGTAAGGTTGTTTTCTCCATTTGTTTGTTTGGACATGCAGCCTCTGTCACCGCTTTGCATAGGTTTTGGTCGTAGGTTTAAATTACTCCTCCTTGCATGACAATATGTGCTACATGTAACCTCGACTAGAAAGGGTACACACAAAGTGCATTCTCCCCAGGAGGGAAGAATCTCCTTTTCGATGGCTTTTCAAATTTGACATGGTCTGTGGGCATAGCATAACCTTTTCCCCGTTGTTTGAGCATTTCTTTCATTCTTTGTTATTAGGAGGATTTTTCCTCGGGTTCTCGCTCTCCTTCCTCTACAAGTTTCTTCTTTTGTAGGCACTATTTGAGCTACTTCATCATCCTTCTTTGCTTTTTACAAAATACCTCTCTCGTTTTCCTTTCTCTTTGTTTTTACTTGATTCTCCTTTATAGCCTATTCCATCTCCTCTTTTTATCATAAAGCATCTTTGAGCAAACTTAATTTCATTTAACCTATTAGAGCTTGTTGTTTGAGAAGAGTTTATATAAACCACTTTCCTTTGAGCATTTTTCTAATTTCTTCCCGAGACATACTACTTCTTCTTCCTAAGTTTTTTCCCTTGATTTGCTTAAGAAGACATGTCTCATCTGTCTGTTTCTTCAAGCTCTATCTTTAGCCGCATCAGACTTCGAATTTCGTTCTTCTCGTACATACTTGAGGAGGATGTCCTTGTTTAGCTCGTATCTGCCTGAGTCAATGCAACACTTCTTCCGCAAAGCACTTCTTAGCTCCCCCTCAAGGTCGACTTCACCTTCTTCTTCTTCATCTTCTAGCAGAGACCCTCCAAGTTCTTCTATAGCCACCACAGAACCCAGTAGGTTCCATCTTCACTTGAGAGTTCATCTAGATCTTCGTATGTACCGTCGTCTTTGCTGAGCATAGAAGGATTTTCTCGCCGAATTTCTTTCCTTCTGCTCCGCCGCCTTTGATGTATTTTTCTCCGACTCTCGAGCCCGATTTCCTCCTTACTTTATCGTGAGGACACTTAGCGGCAAGATAGCGTCCAACTCTTCCACGCTTAAAGCGTTGTCGAAAGCAGCTTTACCTTGGTATTTACTCCGAGCCTCTATCCAATTTCTCGACAAATTTTTCCTCTTATTCATCCAAGCAAGAGCATATGTCTTCTCTCTTCTTATTTCTTCTTTTATGTTTTAAAGGATGCCTCCTCGTACTTGGCTTCTTCTCGTGGGAGGCCTCCATCTCGATGTCGTTAAATTTCCAAGTAGTTGGTTCATGGTCAAGTGTCTCCCACCGACTCGTTTCTTCTATTGCGTACACCTTGGGATTAAACTTCTGAATGGAAGAGATCTTAGAAGAGCTTTAGCACAATTATACTTTCTCTGCATGGTTTCTCCAAGAGCTTTCATATTGTTAACAATTTTCGGTAAATTTTAGGAAGAAAATGTGAATGTATTCATCATCACTACCCGCTCTTTAAGTTCTCAAACCGCTCTATAGACTTGAAGTTTGGCGACTTTTACCTTTACCTTCGTCTCCCTCATGGATATTCTCCGCAGTATCCCACATCTCTTTGGCGTTGTCTTTGTGGCATTACTCATGATAAACTCCCTGTCACACAATCCATTCAAGATGGCATTCATGGCTTTTGGCGTTAGCTACAAAATCTTGTTTGGATTGTCTCCTCTAAGCTCACGCTTGCCCTGTGGGGCATATCCTAATTCCACAAAGACCTCAAACTTTCTATTCCTGGAGACATTATGTATGTCCTCATCCTGACGTTTCCCGAAGGCATAATTTGCACCCGTAAAGAAAGCTTTACCGGCTGAGCATCCTTCTTTACCAGCCATCCCGAGAACCTCCAGGACTCTCCTTTCGCCTGTTAAACCGGTACAAAGGAACCCGGCTCGTATACTTCAATTGTTGAATTCTTAGTTGAACCGAGAGAGAGTGAATCAGCTCAATACATACATGAGCTTTTTAAATTTTCATCAAACTTATTTACATCTTACTTTGTATTCAACCTTAGTATATGAACAAGCCTTAATATGTTGCAACAACTAATAAATTAATGTGACATTAAACGCATATGATGACTAGTAAACACAAGCCGCACTTTGATAAATCATCTCAAAGACATCGTGCAAATACGTACAGAGTGATGTAAGATATAGGTGGAAACCCATAAAGGGAGAAAACCACATCTTATTATTGTTGTGATTCAAAGGCAAGCTCCAACCTCCCTCTCACCACTATTTTTCTCTGTGCACCAACCTCAATTTCCGCAAGCTGCAACTTGCAAGGAAGCTCCAACTCCCTTCACTTTTTCTCAGCACCAACCTGCTGTGAGGCTCCAACCTCGCCCGCCACACCGACGAAACTATCATCGTCTCAATCCTCATAGGGAAGCTCCAACTTCCTCAATTCTATTTCCAGCAAGAAGTGTTTTACGATTTACCTCGCATATCACTTCCGTTATGTAGCATCTCTTTCTCGCTCCTCTCTTCCTTATCTTCTCTCTCGCCTCAATCTTCTATAATTTTCATTCTCTATTCTTACTCTCTTAACCTCCTTTTGTTTCATATCAAGATGATATTATTTATAAGGATTTTCGAAGGACCGTTTGTTTTCCCCTAGGGAATTCGAAATGGATAGTCGTACTTCTTGGTCTTCTCGCCTTTTCATTTCTTTTTTCCTCGCTCACTCGCAGAAATGCACACCGTAGGTGCTTATTTTAAAAATGTCGCGGGATTTTTTTTCTTTCTTCCTGTGAGACTTGCCAATGCATCAAAAAACAATAAAAAATTCAAACCACAATATTTACATTCACATATAATGAAAACTTCAGATGCTCACTCATTCAAATTTCTCGTGTCTACCGCGCTTGTCTTTTCAGTAATCGTGTTTGGATTTTCCGTGATCGTGTTTGGCCCTTTCGGTTCTGATTGATTTCCTCTTACTATCGCAATGTAACCGGCCATGCCTATGTAACCGCCCTTTTCTATGCATCACAATTTAACTCTCTCGGCATGATAAGTATTGATTTTAACAGTAGTAGTACTCTCGCTTTAGTAACATATGTAACTTCCAGCCGATGTAATCGCCGAGAGATCATTTTAATACATAAAATTCTTCCGAAGCCTACACTCGCCAATATATTTTCGATGCGATGTATCACTTTCGACTTTCTTCCGATTGCGATTAATCGCAATCGCAATTTACCATTTCGAATGTACCGATGTCTCAATGCTCCGATGCTCCGATTCCGATGATTCACTATTATGACGAAACTTCACACATATATCAAACACATGGTTTATAAACCCACTTCGCGCGGCCTTTCATCGCAATCGCTAAAATCTTTGTTAACATGTTCCACTTGCGAACTTTCTCCGATGCGATTGGGTGAGGGTCCCACCATATAGAACTTTGCTTTGTTTTAAAACCAAGCATTAAGAACTTTGGTTCTTTTCGATCTTCGCGCCAAAAGATATAATACATATGCTTTGGATTATACCTTTGGTCCCATGTCCACAAAGTGCTCCATATATATATATATATATATATATATGCTTTGAGCCTACTGAAATATGAAGCAAAACAACCGTACCGTGCTATATATATATATAAGTTTATGCTTCGCTACGAATGTAACCTTTAGCCGGTAATGATTCCCTGGAATTTTCTCGTAGAGGGGTCCCACCTGGTGGTACTTCGTATATAGTGCGCTGCGATATGCCATATACTTTCTTTCTCTTTCTCTCGATGTGATTAATCACTCTTCACCTGAAATGCCGATGCGATTCTCACTTCGAACTCAAACCTCATCAAGTTCACGCTTATATGCTCATCTGTCCGAGACTCAATCGCAATCGCAATTTGCGCTTGCATGTTCCAATTTATTTATACTCCGATGTTCCGATGCGATCAATCACTATTTACCGGAACTCAACATATATGAATTACAGCTTATATGCCCATCGTCCGAAACTCAATCGCAATCGCAATATTTTGATAACAAGTTCCTCACGCTGCTTTTCTCCGATGCGATTAGGGCCGGAATTCAAAGACATATCAATTATGGTTCATCGATCCATCGGGTCCGGACTTGCTACTCGCAATCGCAACTCTTTGTTTACATGTTCACGCACGCAGTCAGCTTTTTCTCCGATGCACTGGAAAGCGGGTCCCACCTTATGGCACTTCGTTCTTTTCGATCATAAAGTGTTCCGCTTTATATAAAGCACTACATATATATATGTCTTCGGCTTCCGTCCTTTAGTGTAACCTCCAAACTCGCAATGATTCTCTTAATAAGATTTATATATGTATACATTGCCGGCTGGTTAAGATTCATGGAATTATGTTTATGTATCCTCTCCGCTCTCGGGTTACGTATTCCCCGGAATGAGGTTTTATATATATATACTTTGCCGCTTGGTTCGTCGATTCTTTAATTATATATATATATATCCTCCGGCTTGGGTAATCGGCCTTTCCCGGAATTTATGTTTAGTGTATCTACCGTAAATTGCTAGACTCCTATACCAATAGGTGTCATTTTTCATGATTACCTTGATTGAACTATGGAATATGTTCAAACCTTTTTCTTGAGCAAAAGGTGTTCCATATTCTTGAAAAACCAAAAAATCATTTAAAAATGTAAAGAGGGTATACCCCAAAAGAGAAAAATCAAAGGGTAAGAAAATATAACCGTCAAGAAAATGAAAGAAATGAACCCCAAGCAAAAAATAGTACCAAGGAAAGTGTGCAAATCCAAAATGCCACTACTATTTCATTTTGTAATAAAGCAATTGTGTGCAAATTTCTTGTCAAACTTTGAGCACAATTTATGAATAAGTCAAACCGTTTAAACTTGGCTTACTCATATTTCAATTTCATGTTGTAGATTAGGAGAATAACATCCGATCAACAAACTGTATGATCTTGCGTAGTAAGTAGATAGGTAGAGTTAATAGCAGTGTGCCCAACAGCTTTAATTCCGAGCCCTCGGGATGTAATAAGGGTAGAATTAGACAGATTTTCATTGTGTAAAAAGAAAAGATTGAAAAGGGTTTGCAAGTCTAAATGCACCCTAATAAAGAAGAGAAAATGGTAGTGTCATAGTGTAGGGTAGTGTATGTATGGTGTCGCAAAGTTTTATCCGATGATGATGCCGGCTACATGTTTTTAATCCTTTACTTCATCACAAATACTAAAGAAGGAAATACACTCCGGAAAATCACGATAAGCAAAAGTCAAACTTCATTAACTTCCCTATCATTTTCCCCTCAAAAGTTTTACTAATTTCCCCCAAAAGTGCTAAGGTATTTGGAAATCAAAAGGGCTCAAGGCATTTCCTCGACTTCTAGAGGGACCGGGATCCCTCGGCCTCAATGATCAAAAGACCTCAAGTACTTGAGATAATTCATCATTATAACTCATCCATCTTTAACCTTGTCCTAAGCAAAATCCCATTTTACTTAGGAAAATCATGCAAAATTCCATAAAATACGCGATAACTCGCTATTCGAGTTTTGAAGTGTTAAAGATGAGATATTGCAATTTACTTCAAAAATTATCACTTTCTTCCTTTAGACGTGCCAAGTGTTTTGAGTTCCCTTGTCCCTTGATCATATTAATGTTTAACTCTATTTACTAAATCCCTAGTCAAATGCCCTATCCTAAGTATATAACTCCTATAAATACCCCAAAAACCCTCTATTATAAAGTTTAACCAAAGTAATTATTTCGTGCATTCAAATAAAAACCCACTACGTAGGGCCCTTTGGTTAAATTATATCTTTATACCATAAACCCGCCCCTATGGTAAGTTAATTACATTTGTTAATTTACCATATAATAAAATAAAACAGATAGCTCAAAAAGCTTTAAACATATGGTTATATGTTTAATACCAAAAAATAATAAATCTAAAGTTTTATTTTTAAGCCAAAACTTTGGAAAATTCCTATGCCAACGTGGCTCATCCACCCTCGGCATTTCCCCAATGATTAAAACCCACCGCGACTATTTCCACTGTATAGCTGGATTAACTAATTATCCGAGTTAGTTAATAACCAACCTCATTCACCAATTAGAAACGCTCGGATGTTTAAATAATGTAAATCGCATTTAAAACCCCCGCCCGGGCTCCGCGCATTAAACCTCCATCATCTATCCGTCCTTTTCACCATCTGGATCGCTCCTTCACGCACCGCGGCTAGGCATTCCGGGCTCCGCTACGGCCATCCCTTGTCGCAAGATTTTAACCACACGGGGGATGGGTGGTATTCTTGACTAGTCACCCGTCCATGTGTCGATAACTTTGTGGAATCGCCGCTCACAAGCATTACCGCCTTTGCTCATAAGCGTGCGGGGATTACCGCTACCGCTACCGCTACCGCCCGACTCGCATGCGCGATTGCACTCGCACATCGATGACGCCACTCCCTGAAAAACTAAAAAACCCTTTAACTTGTAAATAAAGCCAATTTTTCATGTTTTTCCCGTTATTTTCGCTAGCAAACGCGACCGTGCTCTCTCGCTACGGTTTTCGAATTTTCATTGAAATCCACTCTGCTCCATTCACGCTTCCATAAATCCGCCGTACCCGCGTCCAAGCGTCCTCCCCGCTACCGCCCGTCATCCGTTAAGAACCAGCTTTTCTTCCACGAAAGTATTTATCCTATTCCGCCCACGAACCGCAAGTAAAACTCAGCTTTTCTTGTTTTTCACCGAATTAGTGATTAAAAATCATCACCGAGATCTTCCCGCAGGTTTTAAAACCGTGTAATTTCTCGAACCTACAACAAGGCACAATTTCCTTAATTTTAGAAATCACGCGCTACTTAGAAGAAAATCAGAAACCTCCATTTTCGAATCCACAAGAAACTGCAAAATGGAGGCGTCAATGTTTGAATATAACTCCACCGAATGCTCCTCACCGTGAATTGGAATATTTACCTTTTGGTGGATAGAGTATTTCCGCATTAAAGACTTGCATTTCGACGAAAGCCCCCTTCTCCGAGTTTTCGCTCGCCGCAGACGATTATTCAAAGCAAGATGTCATTGACCGTGGGAATCCACCTTTCCAAGGTATCTTTATCTTCGCTCATCACGTAAATTATCCACTATTTCCATTCAAAATCTATGATCCCACTCAAAGTGTCGTAATAGCTCCCCGATCGGCAGTGTTCTATTTCCCATTACTTCCCGTGCCATCAATCAAATGCTACACTTTGAACCCGACCAAGAATTGGCACCTCGCCTATGGAAGAATTGATCGAGAAGACTAGGCAATTAACTCCGGTAAAAGCTAGAAATCCATGTGGCAACATTTTCATGTTGGTCCTCGAACATCGCTCTCTAAGGGGTCTCCTCCCTATGGTTTTTATTATTTCAATACATTTGGGAAGGCTCATCACACATGATATCTTTTGTCTTGGGCTTCAACACCGCGGAATATGTTGATGAGATAACCTTGGTTTTGCTATCCATTTTTACTCCCGGGCAACCTCCCGAGATTAAATATGACTTTGCCTCCTCTCATAGCCAACAAGATCCATGATCAATTCATGAGGCTAGATGATGAAAAAGTTTTTTAAATATTCCCTCGCAATCTATCATCTCATTATCTACTATCACGCCGAAAAGTTCCCTTTCGTTCAAAACTTGATGCCAAGGGAAACCAGTAAGGCCGCTTTATATTTTGGTCTCCTATCATTCATTCTTATGAGTCTCCCTATTCCTATCTCTCCGAGTTTATAGATCTTTTTGTATATCCTCGCAACTACATTGTTGACAATGGCTCTCCTCAAGACCCGCAATGAAATAAAAGACACCTTTCGCAACTTTCAAGGACCTATAAAGTTGGGGATTGGTGTTTGTATCAAAACCACACAATTATCGAAATTTATGGATGTGAATTACATCCATTCAAGTTACCAAAGCATGTGCCTCCATGAGACTATTTGCCTTGGAATATTTCGTGCAAATGAATAATTTAGATGTGATCCATTTTTGTGGTGTGAAAAAGAAAGCTCAACTCCGGATTAAAAGCCAATTAGGTCCCTTCATCCGCAACTCTAGGGAGGCCGATGCTGAGAAGCGTAGAAATATATTACAAAGGAAGTTCCAAAGAACTTTTCCGTTGGGTTCCTTATGACCCATTTGGCATTTATTTGTGAAAAGGAGATTAAAGAACAAATCATCCTCTTATATACACCACAAGATTCCCGAACTAGAACAATATGCCAATCAAGAAGAATGGGTTGAAGGAACACTTGTTGAGGAAGAGAGTGATGTCGATGAAAATGAACAAAATGATGAAAGATCTTCTGGGAAGTATGACCTAGAATCTTGTGGTCAAGTGCACTCCCAAATTGGCACATCTTTCGCAGAAAGAAATCCAGCCAGCAGTAAATCGGCAGGAAAGCAAATCCACCAAGCCAGCAGCACAGGAATCGAAAGGGCAAAGGAAAGGAACCGAAATCCAGTGTCACCGAAACTTTGGTCAAGACAAAGCAGAAACCACAAACTTCCAAAGCACCGAACAATCACAGTTTCTCCCACTGTGCAAAGCACACACAAGTTCCGCGAGTTGCAAACTCCATCAAATGTAGAAATAGGAAAGAAAAGGCAGTTCAGAGTAATACGCACCCAAAAGGGACCTCACAGGTGTATATCAAGCCAAAAAATAGAAATCGCATCCACTTCCAGTATGTGGAAATCATAGATGAAGTGTTTCGATGATGGAAGGGAAGACAAATAACCAATCCGGCACTAAGCAAGTGAAACAAACGCAAAGCCAGAAAAGGAAAAGCTTTACGTAAGGGCAATTAAGTACCGAGGTATCCTCTTTCGACCACCAAAGACTTTACTACTGTGGATATTAAAAGAACCTTCATTAATATTAAAGCAAAGAATGATCCATTAAAAATGAAGGTATATGATCAAATATATGAAAATGGCTCCCCACAATCAAGAAAGGCTAATGTCGCAACATTTGACATGTCACAAGGAAAAGGATAATGAGCCACTTCAAGTCAAAGGTGCCAAAACCCACACGCTAAACTCGACTACATCAGCACTTTAAATTTTGAGGTTCGGCAAAGGATATTCATCCTTCCGGACCAGGTAGAGCTACGTACAAACCGGGGAAATGGTCTATTCCACTCCTTACCAATAAGGCCATGGTAGCTATAACGCCGCAAGATTCTTTTGAATAAACACAACCGCACAATTGCAAATTGAGAAGGCCTCTTCACAAATGTGCCAAAGATAACAGTTTAATAAAGTCTCTTAGAAGACATAATCATTGGCTCGCACAACCCCAAAGATATTAAAAGCATTGAGGCATTAATAAAGAAGAAAGATGATGACATAGTCAAGACCGAGAGTTAAAGTCAAACTTGTCCAGCCTACCAAGGCACCCTCGCACCCAAGAAGTTCTAAAGGGAAATTCACAGGAAGAAATAATGGAGTTGCTTCTAAATATGACCGAGCGACTAAGTGAGACAGTAGAAGGAATTAGAGCAAGCTTTGCAGTAAATGCAGAAACTATCAGCAGCGTACATCAACCACAGTACTACAACAACAGTCATCAAACACAACCTATCTCAGTAAAATACTTCCTGTGTTTGAGTTCCGATGAATTAATAAAATAAATGGGAAAGTCTACAACTCCAGGGTCACAGTAACTTCAAACCATCGGAAATTGCAATCGCAGAAATTGGAGGAAAATATGTGATACATCTAAGAAGACAAATTTTGCCGATAACACCGCGGAAATAAAAATATTAGAAAACTGTTCAGAGCTTTGGAAAAAGATCTTTCTACTGGAAAAGCCTTTAAAGGAAATAAATGACATTCTTTTGTAACATCATTGAGTTAATAAAGGGCATTTGCCCTTCTATTCAAGCTATTTTTTGAACAAAAATGAGTTGGTTAAAATAGCCCAAGAAGAAATAAACAGAATCCTAAATGAATTAAGAGGCATGTGCGCAGCGTGCCAATCGGCCTTATTCACTTTTGAACACCACGGACAAAGCAACAGCCTCGCCGTGTTAGGGATTGAGGACGAAAGGACTCCAGCACAAGCTTTTGGAAATAAAGAGAGTTTTCATCAAGAGAACTTTCATGCAGTAATTTAGAAAGGAAGTGCACATGCATATTTTGGTTGATATCAATATTTTCGCAGAGAAATTTCAAGCTTCTGTTGGACAAAGGTTACCAAGTCCTACGCTCTCAGCAGAATCAAATAATGGACTTAGAAACTTATGTAAAGAAAATAAATGCTCATGCTCAAAATACATACCTACTTTGTTCTCCTTAGTTTACCACAATCAACATTACCAACAGGGAGATAAACATCTATGATAGAGTGAGGAATTTATTTCATTTGGAACATGAAATAAAGCATCTCATTTCCTAATGAGCCCACCTTTTTACAAACTCAGGCCGAAGCTGCATGAGATATTGAGAAAACTCGAAGGACGCGTGATACCAGTACGATTCATGGTGGAGAGACTTATTAGAAATTCTATAAAAGTTATTTTCGTGATGAGAATTTATCTTTACTATCGTGTAAATGGTAAAAATGAGTACAGTATGAAAGAGTATCGTCACATAGGTTAAAGAGTATCCGAGTGATAGACAAAGAGTATCAAACAAGCAAAGAAATTATCTCCTTAAGATAAAGCTAACAAGCTCTTTTCAAACGCCACTTGCCTCCAAGACATCCATAAAGAAAGGAAACGAAGACATCAAGACGCTTATTTATTATTCTATCTACAAGACCATTTGTCTCCGTTTACTTGTAAATTATTCCTTAGTCACCCCAAATTAAGGGCTAGGATAGTGTGAGATATTTTCAAATATTTTGTGCATAAATAAAACTCAAAGAGTAGGTATTGAGGGTGGATTTTATTACTTCCTGGGTCAGTAACATTGAGATTTTCGAATAAAAGCATTTTGGAGAAATTTATTCGTGGCTTTCACCGGATGACGATTTTTAGCATCGGACGAGCAGCAGGATTCATGTGTTGGATTCCTCACAGCTCAATAAGTTTTTCTACCCTCTTTTGTCCGAAATTTTATATTAGTTTATAATATCATCATGTCCATTTCTCGAATAATTCACATAAAGGATTGAATCAAGACTTTCTTAATTGTAAATTTCAATTTCAAATGTGATTGTTCTTAATGTTTTCCTCTAAATTAGTTATAAGCAATGAAATTCTTAAATGCCTCTTGGCTTTGCTAATTTAAACATCGTTTATTACTATAATAAAAGAATTCTTCTATCGTTTCTCCTTGTTTGTAGTCATCTTATTTCTTTCTTTTGAACATGGTGAAAAGATCTCCTAGCCGCCTCTTCATCCTTTCAATATCATCCCATCCACTCTTAAATTTTAAGGTTTGTTCTCTCGCCTAGCCATCTCGCCCTCGTAATACCATCTTCGTGTTTAGAATAGAAATCCGCAGAAGCCATCCTTTGACTCCATAGCCCAATGGACTCGAAAACTCCCCAACCTTGCCCTCGCTTAAGGATTCCACCATTTTTCGTAACAAACATCTTGGATCTATAACTAGCCTAAAACCTTCTAAGAACAAAGATAAATTATAAAGAGAGAGCTCCTCTCGCGGATGCAACGATTGGCCAGATTCTCGTATCCGAAGGTTGGTTTGTGGTTACCTCGCGATATACTTTTCCTTTTCTTACAACTTCAAGGAAAACCCGAGTGATAACATAGTGGCGACCATACCGGGGATCCGAATCATTTGATTGATACTATTGTTTGATTTATAAGCTATAGACAACAGTTCTCAAGATCAGCCCATGTGTAGCCTTTTGAAATGCTTTTGCTCGCAACCGCATAGTAAACAAATGCCGCTTTTCCCGCCCATCTCTCGGTTTAGCTTATAAACTCGAAATTTGGATTCAAAACATTCAATCGTACTCTCTAGTTTAATAAATCTTTGAGAAAAATTTAATGAAAAATCTAGAGATTTTCTTAAAGAAATCATAGAAGTTGTTTTGAAAATTCATAAAAAAATAAAATAATCATAAAATATTCAAAATTTGGTTTCCGAAGAACTAACTTTTTCTTCAGAATTGTTTTAATGTGCTTTAGATTTGATCTTACGCATGGTGGACAGTGGGATCGTACACACAAAGGTTAAAATCATCCACTCCGGCGACCCAAATCACTCTCACTACTAAAGACTCCATTGGAGGAATGAAACTCGGAAGAACAATATGGAAAGATCGTGCTTTTCAACTCTGGATTGTTATCCAAGACATTATGTTCTTTCTAAATGGATAGGCTTTTCCAATGTATATTGTATTTTAGAGAATATCTTAGTAGTAGTTTTTAATTTATCTCTCTTTGAAAATTGTAAATATATAAAATCGCCATGCACATTTGAGCATCATTCTTCTCGAATCTTTTCGATATCATTTTCCAATCAAGACACTCGTTGATCGTAGATCCGCAGCTTCAAGTTTCGTAACAATTCCACAACCAAATAATCCATATTCCAAAGCATTAATAGCGATACCGGATGACAAAATGGTTTGTGGAAAATATTTCATTTGATGAAATTTTAAATGTGAATTCAGTGGATGAGTTACCAAAAATTCGGCTTGATGAGGATTTTCTAAGAGCTTTCTTTTCTTTTTTTTAAATCAAGAAAATGTTCTCCTAAAGTTAAAAAATGGCTTCTTGATATAATTTGTGAAAATTATGAAAATGAAATCAAACTTTTTCATTCTCAAACTACCATACAATTTCCGAAATCCTAAAGAATTCTTTGAAAATCTTCCTTCTTCTCCAAAGCAAGCAAGAGGAAATCGTACTATCTTTTTGACTCCGCATATCGAGGATGATTATTCTTTCCAAACACAACACTTCCAGGAAATAGTTTCAAGGATTAATATTCAGTAATACAACTCGAGAAACTAGTCATTGAAGGCCTAGAAACACAAATAATACATTATGCTTTTAATGATCCTATAGCAAATTATATGGAGAATCTTTTGAGCCCAAATCGTTGCAAACATGTTTTCTCTATAAGGATCAAATACATCAAAAGTGGTCTTTACACACCAGGTGATCATTTATTATAAAGGCACATGATCATAACATACTTCCAATTTTGATCACAAGCAATCAAGTTATCCATTTATTTTTACAAACCTACTTGATTGGCTTCATTGGCATTTTTGGTATTACCCGATTCAATAAGATTTTTAGTAGATTAGAGTAGGTAAATGAGTGCTAATAAGCTTAAAATTTTGATCATTTTTTTAGTTTTCAATTTTCACTAGTTTTTCATTGAGTTGGTTTGAAAATTTTTTGTGTGTTGTTTTAGTTTTCGCGATCGATATCAGTGTTGGAGAAAAAAGGACTATATTCAATTCAAGATTTTCGCCCATAAGCAAATGCATGTTTGAGATTGGATCTAAGGCAAGAAGATTTCCAACCTCCTAAAACACACGCTTTGATTTGGATGGTGACTTGTTGAAGTTGAAGCCCGAAGTGAGGGCCCTAAGCTTCAAAAGTCTCACTATCATATATACAATAAAGCTACTAGAAGAAGGAGACTGCCTACATGGTTAAGTTGGAGGACATTTTGGAGGCATCCGACTGCCGCTCTTTGACTTTTCACAAGGAAAAGCCATCGCGTGGAGCCGTGTTAGACTCCTATACCAATAGGTGTCATTTTTCATGATTGTCTCTCGATTGAACTATGGAATATGTTCAAACCTTTTTCTTGAGCAAAGGTGTTCCATATTCTTGAAAAACCAAAAAAATCAAAAAATTTAAAAAATGTAAAGAGGGTGGTACTCCTAAAAAGAAAAATCAAAGGGTAAGAAAAATAAATTGGTCAAGAAAATGAAAGAAATGAACCCCAAGCAAAAATAGACTCACAGGAAAGTGCGTATCCAAATGCCACTACTATTTCATTTTTGTAATAAAGCAATTGTGTGCAGCTTTAAAGTCAAACTTTTTGCCACAATTTATGAATAAGTCAAACTCGCTTTAAACTTGGCTTACTCATATTTCAATTTCATGTCAGTAGATTAGAGAATAAATATCCGACTCAAACAAGCTTAATCTTGCGTATAAGTAGATAGGTAGAGTTAATAAGAGGTGCTCAACATTTTAACTCGAGCCCTTAGATGTAATAAGGGTAGAATTAGGATAGATTTGCATTGAAAAAAGAAAAGATTGAAAAGGGTTTGCAAGTCTAAATGCACCCTAATACAGAAGAGAAAACGGTAGTGTCAAGTGTGATAGGTAGGTAGATGCGTGCCGCAAAGTTTTATCCGATGATGATGCTGCACACATGTTTTTAATCATTTACTTCATCACAAATACCAAAGCAGAAATGCACCGGAAACTCACAGCTAGCGGTAAGTCAAACTCATTAACTTCCTTATCATTTTCCCTCAAAAGTTTTACTTAATTTCCAAAAGTGCTAAGGTATTTGGAAATCAAAAGGGCTCAAGGCATTTCCTTGACTCGGAGGGACCTGACCCTCGGCATCATGACTCGAAAGACTCAAGCACTTAGGGATAATTCATCATTATAATCATCTCATCTGACCCTCGTCCTAAGTAAAATCCCATTTTACTTAGGAAAATCAAGCAAAATTCCAGCAAAAGTCCCTCATGATAACTTGCTATTCCGAGTTTCAGTGTTAAAGATGAGATATTGCAATTTACTTCAAAAATTATCACTTTATTAGTATGTGCCAAGTGTTTTGAGTTCCCTTGTCCCTCGATCATATTAATGTTTAACTCTATTTTCTAAATCCCTAGTCAAATGCCCTATCCTAAGTATATAACTCCTTTTTATAAATATACCCTAAAAAACACCCTCTTAATATAAAGTTTAACCAAAGTAATTATTTCCCCGTGCATTCAAATAAAACCCACTATATAAGCCCTTTCGAGTTAAATTATATCTTTATACCCATAAACCCTCGCCTATGGTAAGTTAATTACATTTTGTTAATTTACCATATAATAAAATAAAAACATATAATCGAAAAAGCTTTAAACATATGGTTATAGGCTTTAATACCAAAAAATAAATAACCAAGTTTTATTTTTAAGCCAAAGCTTTGGAAAATTCCTACAGCCAACGTGGCTCATCCACCCTCGGCATTTCACGATTAAAACCCACCGCAACCCCTATTTCCACTATATATGCGGATTAACTCAATTATCTCGCAGTTAGTTAATAACCAACCCTCATTCACCAATTAGAAACGCCCCGGATGTTTAAAATAATGTAAATCGTGTTTACAAAACGCCGGCCCGCGCATCAAACCTCCGTCATCTTATCCGTCCTTTTCACCATCTGGACGCTCCGCCGCAGACCGCGGCTAGCATTCACTCCGGCGAGCCATCCCTCGGTCAAGCATTTTAACCGCCGATGGGTGGTATTTGACTAGTCACCCGTCCACGTGTCGATAACTTTCGTGGAATCGCCGCGTCGCAGCTAATACCGCCTTTGCTCATAAGCGGTGCGGGATTACCGCTTACCGCTTACCGCTTACCGCCCGACACTGCATGCGTCGCCCGCACATCGATGACGCTACCCTCGAAAAACCAAAACCCTTTTAACTCTGTAACAAGCCAATTTTTCATGTTTTTCCCGTTATTTTCGTTATTAAACGCGACCGTGCTCGCTCGCTACGATTTTCGAATTTTCATTGAAATCCACTCTGCTCCATTCAATTTTCGCTCCACAAATCCGCCAGTACCTCCGCGTCCAAGCGTCCTCCTCGCTACCGCCGTTATCTCAGCTACAACTCAGCTTTTCTTCCAAACATGTATTTATCCTATTCCGCCCCGAACCGCAAGTAAAGATCCTCGCCTTTTCTTTGTTTTTCGCCGAATTAGTGATTAAAAATCATCACCGAGATCTTCCCGCAGGTTTTAAACCGTGTAATTGCTCCCTCGAACCTACAAATTGTGCCAATTTCCCTTCATTTTAGAAATCACGCCCAAACCTTTAGAAGAGACTCGTAGAACCTCCATTTTGAATCCAGCAAGCATCCAAAATGGAGGCCCCGGCAGTACTTTGAATATAACTCCACCGAATGCTCCTCACCGTGAATTGGAATATTTACCTTTGCAGATAGAGATTTCCAAGACTAAAGTACCAGTATTTTCAGACGAAAGCCCCTTCTCCGAGTTTTTGCTCGCCGTAGAGACGATTATTCAAAGGGGCAAAGATGTCATCGACCGTGGGAATCCAATCTTTTCAAGGTACTATCCTCTTCCCGCCCATCAATTTCGTAAATTATCCACTATTGCCATTCAAACTATGATCCCACCAAAGGGTCGTAATAGCTCCCCGATCGCAGTGTTCTATTTCTCATTACTCAGTGCCATCAATCAAATGCTACACTTTGAACCCCACTCAAGAATGTGGCACCTCCATGCGTCTATGGAAGAATTGATTGAGAAGACTAGTGCACTAACTCCAGCAAAAGCTAAAATCCATGTGCCGCATTTTCATGTTGCCTCGAACATCGCAAGGGGTCTCCTCCCTATGGTTTTTATTATTTCAATACATTGGGAAGGCTCATCATAAATATGATATCTTTTGTCTTGGGCTTCAACACCAGCACGGAATATGTCGATGAGATAACCTTTGGTTTTGCTATCCATTTTTACTCCCCGGGCAACCTCCCGAGATTAAATATGACTTTCGCTCTCCTTCCATAGCCAGTCAGGCATCCATGATCAATTCATGAGGCTAGATGATGAAAAAGTTTTTGGAATATTCCCTCGTACAATCTATCATCTCATTATCTACTAATCGCACGAAAAGTTCCCTTTCCCCGTTCAAAAACTTGATGCCAAGGGAAACCAAAGGTCGAGCTATATTTTGGTCTCCTATCATTCATTCTTATGAGTCTCCCTATTCCCATTCCGAGTTTATAGTATATATATCCCGCAACCACATCGAGGACGTGGTTTCCTCCCCCAAGACTCGCACGAAATAAAAGACCTTGCAACTTTCAAGGACCTATAAAGTCGATTGGTATTTGTATCAAAACCATACAAATTATCGTAATTTATGGATGTGAATTACATCCATTCAATTTACCAAAGTATGTGCCCATGAGACTACTCTTGCCTTGGAATATTCTCTGCAAATTTTCTGAATAATTTAGATGTGATCCATTTTTGTAAAGTGTGAAAAAGAAAGCTCAACTTCGGATTAAAAAGCCAATTAGGTCCCTTCATCCGCAACTCTAGGGAGGCCGAGCGAGAAGCATAAAATATATTACAAAGGAAGTTCCAAAGAACTTTCCGTTGGGCTTCCTTATGACCCATTTGGCTTTATTTGTGAAAAGAGATTAAAGAACAAATCATCCTCTTATATAGGCACCACAAGATTCCTCGAACTAGAACAATATGCCAATCAAGAAGAATGGGTTGAAGGAACACTTGTCGAGGAAGAGAGTGAAGCTAATAAAATGAAATTTCCAAAATGATGAAAGATCTTAAGAAGAAGTATGACTCCAGAATCTTGTGGTCAAGTGCAAAGCACCCCAAATTGGCACATCTTTCAAGAAGAAACTCCACAAGACAGTAAATTGCAGGAGAGCAAGCCCACCAACGGGTGTACAGAATCCAAAGGGCAAAGGAAAGGAACCCTAAATCCAGGTCATCGAAAACTTTCGTCATGACAACTGCAGAAACCACAAACTTCCAAAGCACCCGAACAATCACAAGTTTCTCCCACTCGTGCAAAGCACACACAAGTTCCGCGAGTTGCAAAGCTCCATCAAATGTAGAAATAGGAAAGAAAAGGCAGGTTCCAGTATACCACACCTCCAAAAGAGGGACCTCATACGCACACCAAGCCAAAAACAGAAATCAGATCCACTTCCAGATGTGGAAATCATAGATGAAGTGTTCGAGGATGGAAGGGAAGACGCTCAACTAACCGGCACAAGCTAGTGAAACAAACACAAAGCGCAGAAGGAAAAGCTTTACGTAAGCAATTAAGCACCGAGGTATCCTCTTTCGTACCACCAAAGACGTACACATGTGTATATTAAAAGAACCTTCATTAATATTAAAGCAAAGAATGATCCATTAAAAATGAAGGTATATGATCAATATATGAAAATGGCTCCATAATCTCGGGCAAGAAAGGCTAATGTCGACATTTGACATGTCACAAGGCAAAATGATAATGAGCCACTTCAAGTCAAAGGTGCCAAAACTCCATTACCTAGGCACTCGACTACATCGAAAGACAAATTTTGAGGTTCTCGGCAAAGGATATCTACCTCCTCCCGGACCAGCAGCAGAGCTATACGTACAAACCGAAATGGTCTATTCCACTCTTACCAATAAGGCCATGGCATGTGGCCTATAACGCTCGCAAGATTCTTTGAATAACACAACCGCACAATTGCAAATTGAGAAGACCTCTTCATGTGCCAAAGATAATGCAGAACAAAGTCTTTAGAAGACATAATCATTGGTCTGGGGCACAACCCCAAAGATATTAAAAGCATTGTGGCATTAATAAAGAAGAAAGATGATGACATAGGCCGCACCAGAGAAAGCAAATGCCTAAAATTGCCACTTTCAAGGCACCCTCAGTACTCCAAGAAGTTCTAAAGGGAAATTCGTCAGAAGAAATAATGGAGTTGCTTCTAAATATGACTCGAGCGACTTCAAGTGAGACAGAGAAGGAATTAGAGCAATGCTTTGGCAGAAGAGGAAACTATCAAAGCGTACATCAACCACAGTACTACATACAACAAATGTGTCATCAAACACACACATCTCAGTAAATACTTCTAGTTTGAGTTCGACGAAGTAATAAAACAAATGGAAAGTCTCCATAACCGAGGGTCACAGTAACTTCAACCACGAAATTGCAATTAGTAAAAATGGAGGAAAAATATGATACATCTAAGAAGACAGCTGAAGCCGATAACACCAGGAAATAAAAAGATTAGAAAAATTGCCTCGAAAGCTTTGGAAAAGATCTTTCATTGGAAAAGCCTCTAAAGGAAAGTACGACATTCTTTCGTAACATACATGATTAGTTGATAAAGGGCAATGGCGCTTCTTATTCAAGCTATTTTTTGAACAAAATGAGTTGGTTAAAATAGCCCAAGAAGAAATAAACATCGTATCCAGTAAATGAATTAAGAGGCAGGCTCGAGCGTGCCAATCACACTTTATTCACCTTTCTTTGAACACTGTACAAAGCAACAACTTTCCGTGTTAGGATTTGAGGACAAAGGACCGCGCACAGCTTTGGAAATAAAGAGAGTTTTCATCAAGAGAACTTTCATGCAGTAATTTAGAAAGGAAGTGCAAGCACGTATATTTTGGTTGATATCAATATTTTCGTAGAGAAATTTCTCAAGCTTTGTTGGACAAGCAGGTGCCAAGTCCTATGCTCTCAGAGAATCAAATAATGGACTTAGAAACTTATTTAAAGAAAATAAATGGTCATGCTCAAAATACAACTACTTGTTTCTCCTAGTTTACCACAATCAACATTACCAACAGTGGAGAAACATCTAAGGATAGAGTGAGGAATTTATTTCATTTGGAACATGAAATAAAGCAGTATCTATTTCCTAATGAGCCCACTCTTTAAGCAAACTCACGTAAGTAGATGAGACATTGAGAAAACTCGAAGGACGGTGATACCGCATTTCCATTCATGGTGTGGAGAGACTTATTAGAATTCTATAAAAGTTATTTTCGTGGGATGAGAATTTATCTTTACTATCGTGTAAATGTGGTAAAAATGAGTACGTATGAAAGAGTATCGCTTACACAGAAAGTTAAAGAGTATCCGTAAAGACAAAGAGTATCAAACAAGCAAAGAAATTGCGTAAGACAAAGAACAAGCTCTTTTTCAGCATCTCCGCCTCCAAAGACATCCATAAAGAAAGGAAACATCACATCGATGAAGCTACTTTATTATTCTACTCTACGAGACCATTTGTCTCCCGTTTACTTGTAAATTATTCCTTAGCCACCCCAAATTATGGGGCTAGTGATAGTGTGAGATATTTTCAAATATTTTGTAGTAGTAAATAAACCCTCAAAGAGAGTATTGAGGGTGGATTCTATTACTCGCCGTAACATTGAGATTTTCGGAATAAAAGCATTTTGGAGAAATTTATTCGTGGCTTTACCGGATGACGATTTAAAGCACCGGACTTGTTGCAGATTCATGTGTTGGACTACAGCTCAATAAGTTTTTCTACCCTTTTTGTCCGAAATTTTATATTAGTTTATAATATCATCATGTCCATTTCTCGAATAATTTACATAAAGGATTGAATCGTAATTTGCTTAATTGTACTTCCGATTTCAAAATGTGATTGTTCTTAATGTTTTCCTCTAAATTAGTTATAAGCATGAATTCTTAAATGCTCTTGCTTCTGCTAATTTAAACATTGTTGATTACTATAATAAAGAATTCTTCATTGCCTCTTTGTTTGTAGTCATCTCATTTCTTTCTTTTCAACATGGTGAAAGAGTCTTACCGCTCTTTCATCCTTTCAATATCATCCCATCCACTTTAAATTTTAAGGATCGTTTCTCTCGTCTAGCTATCTTGCGTAATGCCCATCTTGTGTTTAGAATAGAAACTCAAGAAGCCATCCTTTCGACTCCATAGCCCAATGGACTCGAAAACTCTCAACCTTGCCCTCGCCTTGCTGGGATTCCACCATTTTTCGTAACAAACATCTTTGAATCTATAACTAGCCTAAAAACCTTCTAAGAACAAAGATAAATTATAAAGAGAGAGCTCCCTCTCCCGGGATGCAAGGCATTGGCGAGATTCTCGCATCCGAAGCTGGTTTGTGGTTACCTCGCATACTTTCCTCTTTCTTACAGCACTCAAGGAAAACCCGAGTGATAACACCAGCTTGGGTAGTGATTCTCGGAATAACGTCTCCGCCTCGCGCTCCGCCTTTGCCTTTTGCTTCGCCGCCGGCTCTCGCCTTCCGCTTTCGGCTGTACCGCCGTCGCTCGGACTCCACCTCGCTTCGTCTTCTCGCCGCTCGTTTGCCTATCTCTCGCATCCGATGCCTTCTTTGTCCGGTCTCGTCTTTCTTTCGCCTATTCGCCATCAATGACAACATTTCCAACAACGTGAATTCCTTCGGATCATTTTTGTGGAAGATCAAAGGGCGTACGTTGCATGCAGTGCAATGGCATGCGAAGAAGTCTCGTCGGCCGCGCTCTCCATTTTGCAAATGATCGTTGAACATTTAAGGTTCGAACATGTAGACCGAGAGAGAATTTAACATTTATTTAAATGTTGAATTGTCTTATGCCGGATTTTAAATAATCATTCAAATGAAAGGGTAGTACCGTAAGCTCAAAGTTTGGTTAGTTTGGTTCAAAGGTTTTGATACCTTGATTCATTGCATTGGCTTCGCATTACATCAAGCCAAGAGGAATCAAGGCACTTCTCTGAAAGAGTGCTGATATAGGCCACTAACACCGTTGAATACGTGCACCCAATACACATGTAGATTGTAGGTGTCATCGCAGTGGGGCCATAACCCACAGCCTCAAGATCGAAGTATCGGTTTTATGAGTCCGAAATTTGATACAGCGCTTTGAGTTGTAGGTTCATTTTGAAAATGAAAGGCAAACCCGTTTGTAGTGGGTTTCTCTCTTCATCATCCTTTATGATGGTATTGGGTAAACCATTCTACTTAAACACTCCTTGGAAGAATACCCTCTATTTATGATGCAAATTTTTTGGAGGAAATGGGAAAGAACTCGAGCATACTTGGTGAGTCGATCTACCACCACAAATTTATAATATTTACCATGTGCTAAGGGTAGCCTTGTGATAAAAATATATGGAAACCATTAGAGGAAATTCCATCCCAAAAAGTTTCCTCCTAAGGAAAAATATTAGAATAATATGAAATGATAAAATAAGAGTTATGATTTTTGAGGGAAAAGAAGAAACTATTTGATTTTTATTGTATTTTAAATTTATCTCCTTATAGTTTACTCTCAAATTTCAAATTTAGATATGCTTGATGTAAATTAAATTCCACATCCATCCGAGTACCCATTATGCATATTTCTGAGAAGACCCACATCGACATTTGAATATATATTAAAAAAATGCGTTGAACACGTTTAATGTATATTCATTTTTTATCAATGTGTTTCTTCTCATAAGTATGCATAATGGTGTACTCATTGGATGTGAATTTAATTCCGCATCCAACAACTCTGCCTACACTTGAAATTTGATTAAACATACAAGGAGATAAGCCAAAAATACAATTTAAAAAAAATAGTTTTCTCTTTTCCTCCAAAATATTGACATGTACTCTTTTTTTAAATTTAAAGTATTTTGATTGGTTTACATATTATGACATGGAAATTCTATGAAAATTTTGAGGGCACTTTCAGGTTAAAATTTCAACAAATGACTTTCCCATTTCTACTTTGGAATGGGCAATGGTTATAACAAACCCGCTAAGTGCGTGTGTTCTCGCCTTATTCTCTCGAGTTACTACACTCTAAACATATCTAATGGGATCCTCCTTAAGGTCTCTTCCATGTGAACCTATCCCTCGATAGTCCTACAAGTCTCAAAATCCTGTGTGTCTTGCTAAGGGCGAGTCATTGGTCGCCCGCATGATCTTCACCTTCAACTCGGGACTATGGTACTAAACACTCTAGTCTTTAAAATAGATAATATCATTGACAACCCGATATCAACCATATTGTGACTACCCATCAAGGATCTCACAAGCCATCTTGTTATATAATTATTCCACCAAAAGATGGTACTTCCAATATGATGCAATGTCTCATGAGAGAAAAGGTAGTTGGTCTCTAAATAAGGCATCTACTATAACATTCCTCTTTCCTTTAATATATTCAATCTCAAAGTCACGGGATTGATATTGCTTTACCCATTTTTTTCCCCTCTCATTTAACCCCTTCCGCATCCAGGAAGTACTCGAAGATCGTTATGATTTATTTTTACCTTAAACCCGTCTGTCGACCACTAGAGATGGCTAAAACTTGCCAATGCGTGCATAATTGCTAGCATCTCCTTATCATAGATAGAATAGGTATTACTCATAATATTTGAGTTTCCGACTAAAATAAATTGGGTGATCATTTTCTCGTTCAAAAACGACCCCGATACCATCTCTAAGGGCATCGTATTCCAATAAAAATGGCTAAGAGAAGTTTGTAGTGTCACCGTGCATGAATCATGCTAGAAACCATGCATGAACCCATCACTCTATGAAGTTTATTGAATGATTCATGTGTTTCTGACCATACAAATGCCCCCTTCTTAGTAAGATCGATAAGTGGGGCTACCAGTAAGAATACCCTTTTGGAAAAACCCTCTATAATAAGTGCAGATACCCAAGAAAACACTCAACTTTGTTACATTCCTAGGAGTGGGAAAATTAATATAGCCTCAATCTTCTATCGATGCACTTTCACCCCCTAGCCTCCCGATTCACATGTCCCCGATACAACATCTCGTAAGGACAAAATCACATTTGGAGATTTTAGTGTAGAATTTTTGTGCCTCCAAAATTCTCAACACCTCATCCAAATTTTGCAGATGCTCTTCCCACATCCAACCGTAAATCAAAGGATGTCATTGAAGAATACCAACACAAATCTACATTGTTTCTTGTTGAACACATGGTTCATACAAGATCGAAATGGTAGGGTCACAGGTTAACCCAAAGGGTATAAACAAGAATATGTAGTGTTTTAGTAACTTTTAAAGTTGTCCCGCATTATTTCATTCCCGAACTCTAATCTCGTGATACCCTAAGTGGAGATGAATCTTCGAGAAGTACATTTCACTCTTCATCTCCTCCAACATTTTGTCAATATTGGGATAGGACATCAGTTTATGATGGTCTTCTTGTTTATGTGCGGTATAGTATATAGACATCCTTAAGTAACCATGTTTCTTCTTGAATAATACTACCGATGAGGCGAAAGGACTTGTAGTTTCAGGTCGAATGTGTCCAAATTCCAACAAATCCTAGATGCCCTTTCTCTATTTCATCTCTATATGCCTTGCGGTGTTGATAATGTAGTGATGATAGATTTGACCCCTTCCTATAGTTCAATGATGTGCTCGAATCCCTTATTTGGTGGTCCGCTCATTAGTATATCATCGAAAACATCTCGTGCAATTTCAATATAGATTCATTTTAAATAACAAGTGACAAAACAAAAAGTTTTAAAAACAAAAACATAATCTAAGATCATCTATGTTAACATTATATAATAACACGCAATCACATGTCAAATGTAACAACTACCCAAAATTTAAAATCATTCAATAAAATTAAATGTAGTTCAAATATCCAAAATGTAAAATATGTCCAAAATTTATATCATGAACAATAAAAGCATATAACAATATCTCAAGTGTTATAAGTATCAAGTTATATAGAAAAGTAAATATGACACATGTTTAAGTTATAAAAAGACTATATCAAATAAAATATTGCTACTCTGTATCAATCAAATAGAGAATTTGGTCGCAATGTATTTTTCCAAACAACCTCCTTGTGCTATCATATAAAGAACGAGGAACCCATACAATGTTTGAAAACATTAAAAATTTAACAAGTTTTAAAAATCGAATGAGAATGTAGAACTTCATAAAAAAACAAAGTGATATCTCATGTAGTTCCCCCTCCATTATCTCGTATCGGGCCCTAATTGCATATACATATATGTGTACACATGTATAAGAAATTTATATTAAATGTATTAAAATTAAAATTTAAATGTTTTAAAATTGAATGAGAATGTAGAACTTCAATAACACAAACTATATGAAAAACATAATGAAAAATAATTTCAATACCCATGTAGTTCCTCCATTGTCTTGTGCTCGCCCCGCATCAATGCATCCTCCACGATAAACTGTACAATATAAATGTACAAGTATATATATATATATATATATATATATATATATATATATATATATTTTCAAATCAAAATTCATAAAATAATGCAATAATATTAAAAAATATTTTCGACAATTTTTTGTTCAAAACCCGTTTGGATGTTCCTATCCCCCATCATACACTTTGTCGGCTAAAGTCCTTGGAGAATGGAAATCGTCTCCACAAACCTAAAATTTAAAAAATTTAACACCGTAAAATAACTCAAGATCTAGATCTCATTTTTTAATGAAACTTTCACTTCAAATTATAACTTGAAACATAAGTAAAAATGAATATTTGTGATGGTGGATTTGATACATCTCCTAATAGGGAGGAAGAGGGTGGCTCCATTGTGAAAAACATCAGTACGAAATCGTACATGCATATCATTTAATTAATACATGTGTGTACACAATTATTTCTTTTAAGAATATGTCATCATGATATTGATATACAATAGAATAATAATTATACATCAACATCTTGAACTTATAACATTTCCCAAAATATCATCTTGATTTTAACTAAACCTTTTGACCGTGATATTATTAAAATTTTCGTTCAATAAGCATGTTAACTAAAAATGGTGAACATATGATACATTTTTGTTAGATTAACATATACACAAATAAAACATGTATATGTAAATTAGCAAATTACATTAAAATATTCACCCTAACCATTAAAACATACTGATCCCATGCCCTCTTCCTCATGAATAATTAATTCCTTCCAACCATTGCGACAATGTTTTGCATGTGTTCTAAGTTCTTAAATACTCATGCTTTTCATATCATTTACGTGCAGCATTATACACAAAATTAGGCTGCACTCTTCGCACTCTTTGTCTGATTTAGACCAATATAAGAAACACGAAGTGCAAGCCTCAACATTGTCTATGATGGCATCCCCTCGCTTCTCGACTAATTTGAGAAGTGGCATCCATCTCTCGAACCCAAAATTTCCACACGAGGAGGTTGGCTTACCAATAGTGGCTTGCGAGGAAAATCAACATCATGCTTAGCACCCCTACGATCACATAATCGACCTTTCCCATGACCACAAATTCAAAAGGAAGGTCATTATAATTGGGTTTCATTCCCAAAATGAATTCTCGCATAAAATAATTTTGCAAAAATAAACTTGAGCTTCATCATTCCATGGTATTATTCCATAGGCCGCAAGGTGCCTATCATACAAATGGCAAGCTATATTAGGGTGCTTGAAATATCGCACCTTTAGCATCTTTCGACATTCTCGCTCTTCTTGACTAAACATAGGTTTTTCCATTTCTTTGTACCTCTATTTTTAACATCGCTCCATATATTGAGATCCATTACTATTTTGTTTCTTTTCCTAATAAATTCTACAAAAGTATTAGTGGTTAGCCCAATTTTTTTTGTGAACATCTACAAGTGTGCTTAAAGAGTGCGTAATTATTTTAAGCCTTTCGACTCTCAATATGGTGTTTTGAAAGACACAAGATCTTTCTTCAATATTGAATAAATATGTTTGCACCTTTGTAATGTGCATTGTTGGATGTTTGTTTCCCAAGGTAAAATAATCAGAATTTCATAAAGATAAGTCGCTGTTGGTGTACAACCTTCTTCTCTTGAATAATGTGTTCTAGCCTATGTCTTTTTCAAGCAACATTTTCACACTCCGCATCAATATATAAAATTATGTATAAATAAAAAAACATGTGAACAAATTTTACAAATTTTATTTTTAGCCATAAAAAATTATATAAATAATTTAACAAATTAATAATTGAATGAAAATAATATTCAGGATCGATGGCCACCTCGAGATGGCTAAGCAACATCATGCCCACCCCGAGATGGTTGAAAACCAGCATGACCACCCATTTATTGGCCACCACCCATTGGTTTAGAACCAACATGACACCCATTGATTGGCCACCGAGGGAATGTGTACCACCACCTTCACATGATTGGCCACCACCTATTGATTGGCCAATTGGGAATGTGTACCACTACCACTCACGTGATGAGAGGGAAGCTTCATAAAAAATAAGTGAATTTCTAATCAATTCATATATACATACGTACTTATAAAGGCATACATATGATTGAGTAGATTAAGTGCAGAACTATACCACGATTGCGTGAACCATAGCTGCTCCATTGATTGAGTAGATACTCTTTTTCTCCGAACTCCTAAAAAATGAAATTTATTAAAAATTAGTTTAACTCACCAAATTGATAAAAAAATCAATTCCATATGTATACATTTGATGCATGGGGGATAGAATTATATATTCAATAAAAATCAGTTCCATATGTATACATGTATGTATGGGGATAAGATTATATATTCAAATGTCACTTAAAAACATCCACATTTAATATAAATACCATGAACATTCCTCGATCCATGATCCCCCCTTTCCTCGTAGAGGCATGG
Source organism: Pinus albicaulis (assembly GCA_034641835.2). Taxonomy (NCBI): domain Eukaryota; kingdom Viridiplantae; phylum Streptophyta; class Pinopsida; order Pinales; family Pinaceae; genus Pinus; species Pinus albicaulis. The sequence goes on along the minus strand of CM076575.1, from coordinate 1,517,525,838 downwards.
GACTCTATTGATGTTCACCTCGAAGCATCACATGCCAAATGATAATCCTCCATGATATATATGGATATATACAGTGGGATATATACGCTACATAGATACACATAATGTTTAAAGCATCGAAGAAGATATTTAAAAAGTTACCCTCGTGCATATACAAATATTTTTAAAAATTACTATTTAATCAAAAGAATTATAAAAAATGATGTAATTTACATAAATGTTGAGCACAAACACAAATTATGTAAAACACAAAACTTTCAAAGAACAAATTGATGTGTAAAACTCACTTTAAACAAAAAATTGTTGAAGTCCGCGCACATTTTAAAAATTAAATACAATATTTTCTAAAACACGAATTTCACCAAGTTTGTGATGTGCTTACATAGTGGATGCAAATTTTTTGAAAATTAAATACAAATTTTTTTAAAACATGAAGTTCACCAAGTTGTGCTTATATGGTCAGGAGCGCACTTGGTATATAATTGAAAAAACACATGGTCATTAATAATGACGCATTTATAAGTAAAAAACACATACATATCAAAGATATTTTACAATGTCCATCAATAAATTTTGAAGGAGAGTGTTTTTTTATTTAATTTAGTTTTCTTAAATTGCAAGCATAAATTATTGACCGGAGTTAGTAAACCGATGAAATGCAAGTGCACTATATGTGCTAGAATTATTTGTCGTTAGAGTGAGGATTGAATTAAGAGTTTTTGTTTAATTCTTGAATTTATGGATCAATGTTAAATTCTATGGATAAGTGATGTTTTTAGAGCAATCTATCATCCATGTTAGATATTATTTCTATGGTTAATTTCAATTGAAATGAGTTGTTAAAAATAGTTTGTGAGATGACTCTTTTCAAAAGAAATAATTAGATTAATTATTATTGTGTTTTTATCAAGTTGATTTTGGGAATTTTATGTCACAAAAATAGTGAAATAATTCTAAATTACAAAAGCATGAGATATGATAGAGTCCTTGTTTTATGAAAACATGAAATTTGAGAGCTAACTAAAACTAAATCAAAATTATTATGAAAACATAGTTTTTATCTACCGCAAATTATAATCTCGAATATAAATGAAAATGAAATAAAATAAACTATATAAAATGTGGCATAATGAATTCAAGAAATTAATCTACAAAATAAGCATAATAAAAGCATTGAACTATTTAAATCAATTTTAAAATGAAGCATAAATCAAAGCATTAACTAGATCTCGACTCACGAAATAGCAATGCATTTGAGATGAATTAAAAACCGAAAGAAAATGACGCATATGTTTGGTAAGCCCTCCACAACGCTAAAGAGGTTTCTTAACATTATCAATGCATCAAATTCACGAAAGATGAACTTAAAATTAACATAGTTATCTCGAAAAATGTTCAGAAATGCAATATTCCAAATCGAAAGACATGCTCATGAATCCGGAAAATGAAAATCCTTTTTCAAGAAAACATTAACAATCAACAACTCGGGATCTATTCCGCAGATTGAATGTAGAATTTACTTGTTATGTCACCTTTGAAAAAGAGGGTGAGATCCGTGAGAGCAATGCCGGCTCCACTAACATACTGTCTATAGAACTATGTTGAGAGTGCTAATATTTCCCTTTTAGGACTATTGACAAGAAGCTCAAGGAAAACGTTGTATAAGCAAAACTATGCAACGTAAATGCAAACATTAATGCTCGGTTCCTCTCCATATGGGATGTATGTGAATTATGTATGGAATTTCAGCCGAAAGAAATGAGAGCTTTCAGAGATGTTAAACAGACTTCCCACAAACTAGACTAGCCTCGAAAACTCGCCGAAAGAGGAAGGTTGCAAAGAAATGGGAAATTCTACTTCTAATTTGCATAATTTCTTTATAAAATCAAGAGGAATCAACAAATTATCATATCATAGGTTAGATAATATGTATAGCTCTATCTCCGGATGCGGGTGACGATGCAGTAGAATTGCGGTGATAGGATGGGCGGTGGAGGCACTAGTGGGAGGCCATATGCCAACCTCGCCCGAAGCCGTCATTCCAGCCTCATCAATAGGACTCGGTCCCGCATTTTAATGCATTTAACTCCCGCACAGCTCATTTCAACTCTCGCCTTCCGATCCTTGAGACCACTTCGCACGCCGGCGTACTCGGCCATGACTTCTCGCTCAAATTTATGAAGGTTTATCGCCAAGGACTCCACCGTTGCACGATTTATTGGCCGATAGAATGGCGCGTTGTGTTTGGCTCTGTGCGTAATCCCCGCCCGCCCGGAGGTGCCGTAACCGGATGTTGAGATTTCCTTCCGTGTGCACTCGTGAATCGGTAAGAGAACTCAGTCTCAATTGTCGCTTGGAGTTAGGCGACAAACCTCCACTTCTCTCTCGCAAGCTCTCCGCATGTTTGCCACGATGACCTTGCCTAATAAAATGCCCCTGCCTTTCGCCCCGCATTCGCCTCCCCACACTACTTTCGTCTCCTCGCGGAGATGCCGCGTCTCGTGCATAGAATGCGCTCGCGCAAGGGGCACCAGATCGCCATTTGGCGCACCCCCACCTCCTCCAACACCTCCTCTCGAGTCTTCTGGCTAAACTCCGGCCAAACCCATCTCCACTCGGCTCACAAACGTCGTCTTCATCGCTCTAGGCACAACTCTCATTCCCCCATTCCTCCGATTCCTCCCCGCTCATCCCCACACTATTCATTTTTCTCTTTCAATAGCTCTCTAACCATCCCGAGTGAGGATATCCATCGCGCTCATCTTTCAAAAGAAACTCCTCAAGACATGACTCCATGCTTCGCGTGTGGAGTGATCGCTAAAGACCGAAGGAGCTTAAATTTTGGGGCAAAGTGGAGGGCATGAAGCCCACCGACGCGCAAGGACCGGAAGGATGTGAAGGGCAAGGCCACTCAATTCACCGTGAGCAAGCAGGTGTGGCCGGTCAACCCAAACAGCCGCCGAACATGAGAAAAGACAACATTGATCATGCTCATGCCGAGCAAGTCCCTCCTCCTTCTGGGCCAGCAGAATATGGTCACTACAATAGATAACCTTTCCTCTCAACGCTCGACGTGTATGCTAAGCATGAATGCAAGAAGCTAAAAACCTCGGAAGTCAAGCGCAGTGAGATGAAGACTATCAAGCCAACTCGAGCGAGGCGCTAGCATCGCAAAGCGTCGAAGCGAGTGTGGTGATGGGTTCCTTCGCAACTGGAAAGGTGATTCATTCCCATCATGGACCTATACAAGGACAATGGGGAACCGGATGAACTCTGGGCAGTGTGGTCGTTGCAAGAAGCTCCCGATGAGTAGCACCTCCCTCTCTATTTGTTTTTTGTGCTTCCGACTTCGCCCTTTCTTCGTGGCATGTTATTGTTTGTCATGATGTATATGTTTTAGTTTCTGTTAGCTATGATATCAAAACTCAGTAAATCCATGTCTCCCCGCGTGGGATTTTTCTTGAAAAACACTCGACATCGGTTTCCCTCGTTTGCGGCGTTAAGTTAAACATGGGTTTTTTGTTCAAAATTCCACTTCACAACGGCAAGTGATCCCGCTATGGCCTACTATACATAGTTTTATCCGTTAATAGATTACGTTTACTTAGAAAAATATGTATAGCTCATCATTTCGACAAAACAAAACTACAACAAGCATCACTTCAGTAAAGACAACCAAGTAGGGAAAAGCACCACTAGTGACCCGTAAACGCTTGCTTTTCCGAGTGATTGAAGTTACATCAAGTACAAAATAATGGTTTTTTACCTTACATTGTGAGAATATAGGGAGATACATGCAAGAGTATTTTAGAAAAAAATACCAATAGCAAAGTTAAACAAAGTCTCCTATGCTCAAATAGCCGAAAATGGACAAAAACCCCAAAAACATGCAAATGCTCGGGAGCCGTATGCCAAAGACACCGCGCGAGATATTGAAAGTAAATACTCAGTAAAAGAAGAAAGAATGACTAATATTTATATTATAATGCACAATGAAGAATAAGGACAAGAGATCTAATCCCCTTTTACACAATTTTATGATCGACCCGACAAGGGTGTATCCATGACAATATGTAAAAGAGAAACCGCAGCTAATACCGAAATAACATTGCAGGAGCTATATATCTGCATAAAATACCTGAATACACATAATAATGGTCAGTATACTCTCCTTTGATCAGCTCCCGTAAGAAATATTGAGCTCCCCTTTGGGAAACTACCTCAAACAATGGGGTTTTAACCTTCCACCGCACCTCCGTAAAAATAATGCAAGCCTCCTTCAAGGGAATGTGCGGTGATATGGAGCACAAGTGCTGGCACAACACCTCGAAAGTGGAAATTACAGATCAGAAGCTTTCCCTTAGATCTCTTTGCTACAAGATCTCCAAGAAAAAGCAGGCATTCCCACATGAGAAAACCTCTGCACTAAGAAGTGCAGCAACTTAGCTAAACATCTAAGTATGTAGGAAGTCTAAGTAGAACTCATGAAAGTATAATCTCCAATATAAACCCAATTGAAGGTTTCCCTTTCTTCATTATATAGAAAATAAGCCTCTCCTCCAAGGGCCCCACTCCACTAGGGTCCGTTTCCTCGCCAAGCTTTCCTCTCTAGTGGTTACGCCGTCCCATTAAGTGGAGGACACCTAGATGCCGTGTGGCTTCTGATTTAGTAAATGTTACTAAATGCATCTTCTAAGAATCTTTCCTTGATTGAGTCTCTTTGCCTTGCTCCTTTTCACATTTACGAGCCTTTCAAATTGTTTTGCATCGAATTTGCCTCCATTCACATCAGCAGGTGCTTTATTCATGGATCCACATTTTAAAGACAATTTGAGTTGAATTAGTCAAATTAACCTTGTTCACACATGTGGATGCTTGAGCTAGTTATTTCATGGCCCCTTTTCACATTGTGAAGGGTTTTTATTCATGCTTGAGTAGTGTTATGAGCCTCCTTGCTCAATTATTCATGCACTCGAATTTATTGGAAAAATTAATGACTCCACTTAGCCATGAGCTAAGTTGGGAATATTACAGCCTCCTCCCAAATTTTGCTTGTCCTCAAGCCAACCGCAAGGGTGCCGCAAAAATTTCCCTCCTTCTGTGGCCCTCCTTATCCATAGTCTTCTTCTTTGCTTCAGATTTTCTCGCAAAAGTGTTGGCTTGCGTGAATAAGCCCAAGGGTTTTCTATCCCGGAAGAATGGAAGGTTGGATATGGAAACCTTCTCGCTCGACCCATGGCCTCCTCAAGGATAGGAGTGGTGACAATCATGGAGCACTTCATCATCAAAGAAAGACTCCCTTCTCCATGCTATCATCCAGCAGAAATTTTTTGCCTCCCAAGGTGGCAACTCATTGCATCTCCTCCACCTTAAGCTCTTGCAAAGAAGGTGGGCTGAATGGCCGAACATGATAGGAAACAGCCTATCCCACGCTATCTCCCTCTCCACTCATGGCAAGAGTAGAGCACACATCAATTTTGGGCTGAAATAAGGGTGCCCTTTGATGGCAAAACAAAGGTTGGATCTCCAAAGATCCTTCCTCCAAAGTCATGGATCGTGGCTTCGGTCTCAAATCATTCCATTCAAAGTGAATGGCACATCACCACCATATGTCATCAAAATCAGAAAGTTTCTCAATTTTATGTGCAATTGAGGATGATACATATGACCTCCATGGTGGGTATAACATAGTTTTCCCAACTCGCTGATTTAAAACATCAAGTGGCAAGTTTCCTCCCAAAGAATTTTCAGCTATGTATGTCAACTCATCTACTAGAAAGCAGTAGAAAAAAATATATATCAGCTGCATACAATCAAGACAAAAAGGCACTTTCTCCAAGTCATGTAGACATGGGTTATCATCATTACAAAATGTGGCCCTAAAGTGACCATAACACCCATGAATAATCTTGTTCTCTTGCAGAGTAAATGCATTGCTTACAATTGGTGAGAAGATACAAATTTACTGTAATGATCAATAAGCACATATATGTATTTCTTACCATGCCTCATGTGTGAGCTGAAGATGTGATCCATGAGTGAGCCCTCCCATAACACCCCTACAAATTTATGCAAAATGAAAAGGATGCACACTTCTTTGGAAATACTCCATCATTAGAAACTTGCTCTTAGAGGATAGCGTTGTAGGCTTGAGTAGCATCAAGTTTCACTACTCCATGACTCTTCTTCTTGACATCCCACATGTAAAACCCATTCACCCTTGTGTCGCTATGTGAGAGGATCTCCTCCCTTCCATCATTATTGAAAGGTAGCCTTCTTTCACTTTGGATGTGCCATGCATTCCTCTTGGAATGTTGTGGCCGTGTATGGAGAGTTTTCATCCCATACTTCAAAAGTAGCCATAGCAACAAGGGCTCTTTGCTGCTTTCCTTACATTATCAATGTGTGGATCATGGAATGATGTGATGATGGAAATGTGGGGTTATCCATCAACATAGTGCAAGCTATCTCTCCCATTCCACACCATGTGGGAGTTGTTCCTCCTCCCAAACCAAGATTCAGTGCACTTCTGATATACATATCAACCCAAAATACATGTGAATGCATGAGACATACTTCAAACATTGGTAAATATTTGGATACAGATTCAACATATAATTTCCAAACCCTCCTTGTGATAGCCATAACAACCATGCCTTCCCATTATGCAACCTTCTCTTGGAATATGAGGCATGAGAGTCATGAGAACTGAAATTTTGGAGAGTACCTACACTCACCCAACAAACCAGCGTTGCATTTTTCCTTCTCCTACTTCATATCAGGATATGGTAAGTGGTTTGTATGCCACTTACTTAATGCTCTTATAATTTCACCATGGCCGAAGGTGAAATGTATATTTAGGGCTTTAGGAAGCACCCATCATAGTGCATCACCTCCCTCAACTCATCAAGGAGGTGGCCATACTTGAAAACAATCTTGGCCCATAGCTGGCCATGAAGCTTATAAGGTAGAACACTCCCTTGGAGTTATAGCTCGCACATATAAGGTGAGAGAGCACATGCAATCATAAAATAAAGTGTTATTTTCATAAATATGCTTCATACCCACAACCTCCAAGATTTCGTGATAGTGTCTCCTCCGACCTCCGGGTGTCTTCATCAGATCACGTTGAGGGAACACTTTGTTTTCCTTCTCATTGTGATTTCCCTAATGGCCCCTCTTCAAATAAGGAGGAATAAAATCATAGATCATCATGGAGAGATGGATGAAATTATGTGCATGGATCTTCCCCGCCTTCCTTGTGCATCATTCTTTAGAAATGTAGAGGGGTAGATATTGCTCACCCCATGAAACTTTGTAATATTCCATATCTCACCATTTGATAATGATGGCACATACATCGCACATGGATTGTGCCACAATATCTATATGATACCCTTCAAAATCCTTGCCAAGGTGCAAGAGCTTCTCTCCTTGGTACAACTTTCCTCACCACTTCTTTCTTCTTGAGATGCTAGAGGTGCTCTCAGCAGGATCGGTTACCAAGCCACCCCAAACTCTTTTCTTCCGAATATAGGAAATGTCCCATCCTCAATAGGGGACCCTATATCTTGGTCTTCCTTTGAAGGAGGAATTCCCATGTCTTCTCCTTCTTCTTCTTGAAACCTCATAAAAGGTTTCCAATGTATTCCTCTTCTCCTGAAACCCTCTCGGGAGTTTCACCGCATCTTCAGCCTTCCAACCGTTCAACCCCTTCGAGAGGCTCTTCTGGATCTCGAATATTGATGAGAGTAATCTCATCCTCTCCATACTTCTGCTTTCTCTCGCTTGCTTCTTCGCTCAGCACTCCCATGATATCTGATCTAATAGGTCAAGCCATAGATCATGCTTTGGATACCACCGTAATATTCCAAATCAGACATGCTCATGACCCGGCAAATGAAAATCCTTTTTCAAGAAAAACATTAACAATCAACAACCGGATCTATTCCGTAGATTTAATGTAGGGGAATTTATTGGATATTTCACCTCTGAAAAGAGTGGTAAGATCCAAAGGCTAGCTAGCCCACTAATGTACTCGTCTATAGAACTATGTTGAGGGTTAATATTTCCTTTCACGACTATCGACAAAGTAAAATTTCAAGGAAAACGTTGTATAAGAAAAAAAAATATGCAATATAAATGTAGATTACCGCCGTTCCTCTCATATGCATTGTATGTGACTTATTTATTTTATTTCAGCTGAAAGAAATGAACTTAGATACCTTAAACGTATCTCCCACAAACTAGACTAGCCGAAAACTGCCGAAAGAGGAAGGTTGCAAAGAAATGGAAATCCTATCATAATTTGCATAATTTCTTCAGAAACTCAAATGGAATCAGAAAATTATCATATCGCAGGTTAGATAAAAATGTATAGCTCATCATTTGACAGAAACTAAAGCAAACATCACTTCCGTAAAGACAACTAAGTGGGGAAAAGCACCATTAGTGACCCGTAAAGGATGTTTTTTTCCCCCGAGTATTGAGTTACAACAAGAGTGTATCGGTTTTTTCCCAGATCCCACAATATAGAGCTTCATGCAAGAGTATTTTAGAAACAAATACCAATAGCAAAGAACAAAGTCTCCTATGCTCAAATAGCCGAAAATGGACAAAAACCCCAAAATATGTAAATGCTGAGTTTGGGAAAGCAAGACACCGCGCAAAAGATATTGAAGTAAATACTCGTAAAAGAAGAGATAATGACTGATATTTATATTATAATGCACAATGAAGAATAAGGGACAGAGATCCAATCCCCTTTTACACAATTTTATGATCACCCTACAAGGGTTTATCCATTTAAAACAATATGTAAAAGAGAAACCACAGTAGCTAATACCGAAATAACATTGTAGTGCTATATCTCTCGCATAAAATAGTTGAATAGACATAATAATGGCTGTATACTTCCCTTTGATCGCTCCCGTAAGAAATATTGAGCTCCCCTTTGGGAAACTATCTCAAACAATGGGTTTTAACCCCTTCCAATCGCACCTCTATAAAAATAACATAGTTCCTTCAAGGGAATGCACAGATATGGAGCACAAGTGTTTGGCACAACACTTGAAAGTGGAAATTACAGATCGAAGCTTCCCTTAGATCTCTTGCTACAAGATCTCCAAGAAAAAGCAGGCATTCCCACATGAGAAAACCCTCACACTAGAGGCAACAACTTAGCTAAACAACATATGCAGGAAGTCTAAGGCACTTCATGAAAGTAATCTCAATATAAACCAATGGTTTCCATTTCTTCATTATATAGAAAATGAGCTTCTCCTCCAAGGGCCTGCGACTCCACTGTGGTTTGCTTCGCTGCTTTCCTCTCTAGGGTTACGCCATCCCATTAAGTGGAGGACAACTAGATGTTGTGTGGTTTGATTTATCAATGTGACTAAATGCATCTTCTAAGAATCTTCCTTGATTGAGTCTCTTTGCCTTGCCCCCTTTTCACACTTAAGGAGTCTTCAAATTGTTTTGCCGAATTTCCTCTCCATTCATCAGCTACTTTATTCATGGATCCAATCTTTAAAGACAATTTGAGTTGACTTGGTCAAATTAACCTTTTTCACACATGTGGATGCTTGAGATGGTTATTTCATGGCCCCTTTTCACATTGTGAATGGTTTTTATTCATGCTTGAGTAGTTTTATGAGCCTCGCTCAATTATTCATGCACTTGAATTTATCGTATACCATTCCACTTAGCTATGAGCTGTTGGGAATATTACAGAAATAAATGATGGCGCACGATCGAATACACATAGTTTTATAGAGTGCGTTTCGTGCAATACGTGTGAGCTCTAAGCCTATAGATTCTTTACAATCTCTTATACACTTTAAAACTTAAATCGAAATATCGCTATATGTCGATTTTCTATTAGGAAAGAAAAATCGACGACAGCCGTGACATTTCTGGACTCGTTTCGAGCGTCGAACAATGCGTTTTCACCGCTAACTTTGACCGTGTAAACGTGTGATCTCGATGCCGCCCGCACCACAAAACCCACATTCTCTCTCATATAAAAATGCATGTCACATTCATTCCTGACTTCTCCTCCATCTCATATACTCGTAAATTTATTCGTCACCATTAAGGTTTGCCACATCCCTTAAACAATCCCAAGTTAATCTTATGTTTAAAGAGCTTCGTATTCCTGAAGTTAGGGTTATAAAACCCAAACAATAAAACTTTATCAAAGCAGTTGTTTCCTTTTTATACCTTTACGGAGTGAAACCATAGGCACTAAAACCCATTTCATGAAATTTGAATATATTTAACCTTAGTTACACCTTTTTCAACCATCACATATTCGAGCCCATGCTTAACATAAAAGTTCAACTTTGGTTTAAATTACCAAAGATGCCAACAAATAACCATATAAATTTTTCAGGCCCACACTTTCATTTTGCACTTGGGTTAAATTAAAGTGCCACTCTATATATATATATATATATATATATATATATATATATATATATATATATATATGTTGATCAGCCATGTTATTTCACATACTTTTTACACCGTCGATCTTCATCTCCATACATCCGATGACTATCACATAAACAAACTTGCATTTCATTTAACATACCTCTTCCATCATGGTCCATTAATTTTCGTTAACTTCGCATAAATTTTGATGCGAACATCGTCAAATCTTTTCCACCTTTGATTGGACGGCTATCGCATAGAATTAACCGCGATATCTTATCTCTCCAAACTCACGCGAAATAGGTGGTATTAAGATACCACGGTACGTCTTCTTAAACACTATCACGTTTGATCAAGGATTTACCGCTTACCTCCTTTGTGCTACGCAAAAGCCATTGGTGGTTTTCAAAACCCATTTTCATTGTTCCGTCTTGCCATCGACTCGTCGTCCACTTCTCTTGATTCCGAATTTCGCCTTTCGATCTCGTTCATTGATCCTTCACTTCAACAATTGTTGTACCTTTATTTTCTCATTCTACTCCACTTCATCATTAAATTCCGCTCCAAACTTAGATCTTGCTTTATTGTTCCTTCGCTCCGTCTCCATGCCGTAATACGGGGTTTCAAAACAATATGTCAATGTGATGTAAACAATCAAACATTCCTTTTCACTATTATATTAAATATCAATTGCAATTGACCCTTGTTCTAGTCCTGATCCGCATTATTGTTCGATCAAATATACTTCGATACATGTATCCAAATTCCCGACCAAAATTTCTCTTCTCGTTTCATCGACTTTTCTCAAAGGATCGATGACCGAATTTAACAAACGCAACCTCATCCAAATTTTCTCAATTGTATATGTAACCCTTATTTTACTTCAGCTCAAGACATTATACCCCGTCTCGCATTTCCATCAAAACTTTCCAATGGTATGTAGAACACCATTTCAAACCCTTATCGTTGCAGTTTTATCACACTTTCTCTTGAACTCATTCATTACATTATTCAAGTTCGAAAAATTCTTCGTTCATTCATTTCCTTCATTGAAACTTAATAAATCGCTGCACACAATAATTTAGAAATCAAATTCCCTTCATATATACATATAATCAAATAATTACAAAATAATTTTGTCTCTCGGCCCGATATTCAAATCAATGGCCCTTTTTCCAACTTCCCGTAGGCTTAACAAAAAAACTCTATTTGTCCAAACCCTACTCTAATTATTCTACATCCCTACTATCCTCTTTTTTCTTGAGGCTTTACATACAAAATATTATGAACCAATTTAGGTTAAGATCCTCCATTATCTCAACAAACCCTAAATATCCTCTAAGTCCTAAAATCTAATCCTTTATCCGTAAAAATCCTTTCAAACTCATAAAATCATGGAACCAATTCTACTTTAGGAATTACAATTAAATTTCAAATCTCTCATTTCGTATGGAATCTCAACTATCCTAATTCTCTCATGTTCTCTAATCATTCGGGAACATTACAAAATTCGTCTCAATATTTAATTAATTCTTATTCTAAATCACTCAAACATTAATAATTACATAAGAAACCAATATTATTTTGAAAACACAAGACCCCTATGTCTATTAAAATACAAAGGATTTTCCGAGCCTAATGCTCCCCGCATCGTATCTAAGGTTAAAAATAATCATGATATCCTCGATCATGTGCTTTTAGTCCTTGTCTTCCTAGATCCCACACCTTGTTCTATAATTTATCATCTATTTTTGCCGTTGTTTGTTTCTTTTCTCCAAGTCTCCACACTTTGCGTCGCTTGCTCCACCGGATGTACTTTCACAACATACATGTCTTCCTTTGCTATTGTCGCTTCTTTTCTTTCTTGGCCGATGTCTTCTTCTTAGACACTTTCATCATTATCCTTCTCATCGCTCAATTTTCCTCGTCTAATAAATCTTCTAATCGTCGTTTTCTTCACCTCTTGATTGCTGAATTTTCATTCTTACCGCCGCCTTGTCATCCTCACCCTCTCTTGTTTCCTACAATCACTAACTTCTTCCAAAATTGTCACTTATGACAACTTGTTTGTATTCTTTCTTCAGTAATTCATTGGACTGGTACATAGTATGCCCTTTACCGTCATTTTCATCTCTTTTCTTTAGTTTGTTGTTGTTGTCCTCTCGACTTTGCATCTTCACATTTCCGTACTCTTCAAGCTCTTTCTCTTCCCGTATTGAATCCCATTCTTCATAATTTCCAGCACTTAATTTCTTTATTCCGTGGATTAAATATTTTACGTAATTTTCTTCCTTCTCCTTACTGACTACCTAACCGTGTCACATTTTTCTCAAAGATTCGCAACAAAACCCCGTATTCACAAAACAATTATCAAAATAAAAAAAAAAAAAAAAAAAACCATAAGGCCTCAAGGTTTTCTCCGGAAAAAATTTCAAGATGTTGCTCGAAATTTCTTCCTTTATCATCACATTAGTATGCCGATTCATTCTCCTTTTAAATAATTCTCTAAAGAACTTTAGGGATCGTCAATGTCTTTCTTCCACATCATCCTCGCTTCCACGATGTCTCTCTATTCTTGTTCACCGTAGTGAACTCTATCTCCGAAATCTCCCCGTCATACTCTCGAGTTTTCTAGAAAATAATTCGTAAGAATGCAATTTCTTTTTGGCATTCCTTAAGTAATTCATCATCACTTACAATCCCTACATTTATACATAAATTTCCAAACTTGAAAATTACAAGGTTCAACAAGCCTCAAATGTTGCTTCACATATCGGCTGCTTCGACCAATCTCTTTCTTTCACAAGAAATTCTTCCCGTGTCAGAATAACTTCAAATATAAATGCATCATCGCTTCCCTCATTCAAGAGACATTCTTCATCATTCTTTAATTCACAAGATGATCTTCTCGAAAGATATTCTTCCATACTTTTGATAACTTCAAAAATTTCTCATCCTCTTCTCGCAAAACTCCGTAATCACATCACAATTATTAGATTAAAAGGAAGAAGGCTTGCATCATCCCGCTGATCCGAAATTGCCCAAAACTCGGAAATCATCAATTCCCTCTTCAACAAGGTAAATTTCGTCGTATTAAATTTTTACAATGATTCATAAGATTTTTCACATATCTACATTCTTCATTTGTGCCCATAATCTCTACTTATTCTACTTCACAAACGAAACTTCATTTTCAACTTATCTTCTCCGGAAGTTCTTCACATCCCAATTGTACACTCATCACCTATTCAAGTTTTAGCTTTCTTCTACTAACTCCGCATATTCATTTGTCAGCCTTCTCTTCCGTTGTAGCCTCCGCCACTTCACTTTCTTCTTCATGAGCCAACCAAGTCTCTAGTTTTATTCTATCATCATTTTCAATTTATTAAATTGTTCTCTTATCTCGACGAACTCTTTTTCATATTCTTTCATCGCTCACGTTTCCATATGCAATTTGCCTTGGCATATTATTCTTCTTCTCCGTTGTGGTCTCTCCTCGTAATTCTCCTCTCGTTATCTCTTCTATGAATATCGTAGTCATATTATTCTTACTTCTATCTTCATGAGTTCCTCACTAATTCATCATGAGTTGTACTAAAGCCTCTCGCAATAACAAGTCCTCCTTGTTACAACTTCTACTCTCACTAATCCTTTCCTTTGGATTTGGTATTTTGGCAAGCACTAGTTCTCTATCTTCTAGAACCTCTTGAGCATTCCTCTCTGCTCCTTCTAGGCTTCAACTCATATGAAACTTTTAAGAACATAATTGTCCTTTTTATCCAACCTCTATTGAAATTACCTGCTGTCTCCGCCATACCTCTCCACTTAGGATCCTTTATCGATTCCTTCATCATTGCTCTTAAGGCCGTGATCTTCCTTTGCCGAGATTTTCTTCAACCTGCCTCGCAACCTTAATTCCCGCAAACATAATCTTCAACCCGCAGTTAAAATAACACTTATCAACTCACCTTCAAGATATTTGTGTGATCTTGTTTTACCTCTCATCCGCACCGTATCTCTATGTGCTCCAATCCGTCCGCTTTCAAAATATGATCCCTTTTTGTTTTCCATCACACATGCATTCATTCTAATTCCAATTTAATTAAAACAAACTTGAACCTTCAAAAGAGCTATTTCCCGCTTCCGATACCAAAAATGATGCCGCCCCAAAGAACAAAAACCCACATTCTCCATATAAAAATGCATGTCACATTCATTCCTAGAATTTTCCATCTCATACTTAGAAATTTATTCTCGTTCATTAAGGTTTCATATACGCCTTTAAACAATCAAGTTAATCTTATAAGAGAAAGCTTCTTATTCCTTAGTTAGGTTTATTAAACTCAAACAATATAACTTTATCTAATAGAAGTTGTTTCCTTTTTATACCTTATGGTTTTAAACCATATACCAAAACCCATTTCATGAAATTTGAATACCCAATACCCCTTTTCAACCATCACATATTCGAGCCCATGCTTAACATGTAAGTTTGACTTTGGTTTAAATTACCAAAGATGCCAACAAATAACCATATAAACTTTCAGCCCACACTTTCATTTCGCACTTGGCAGTCAAAACACTATATATATATATTGATTGGCCATGCTATTTCACATACCTTTGATGTCGTCGATATTCATCTCCATACATTCGACGACTATCACATAAATAAACTCGCATTTCATTTAACATAACTCTTCCAATCGTCAGTCCACACCTTTTGTTAACTTCTCGCATAACTTCCCGATGGAAACACCGCCGTATCTTTGCCACTCTTGATTGAACGACTATCACATAGAATTAACCCCGATAGTTTATCTCTCCAAACTCACATGAAAAAGGTGGTATTAAGATACCATGTGTTAGCTTCTAAATGCTATCATGTTCGATCATGGATTTACCGCTTACCTCCTTTCAGGCTACGTGAAAACCATTGGTGGTTTTCAAAACTCATCTTCATTGTTCCGTCTTGCCATTGACTCAGCTCCACTTCTCTTTGATTCCGACTTCGCCTTCGATCTCGTTTTCGTTGATCCTTCACTCCAATCTGTCGTACCTTTATTTCATTCCGTCCACTTCATCATTAACTTCCGCCTCCAAACTTTTGATCTTTTTCTTCTCGTTGTCTCTTTCACTCGCCTCCATGCCTAAATATGGGGTTTCAAAACAATATGTCAATGTGATGTAAACAATCGTAAATTACCTCACTATTATATTAAATATCAATTGCAATTAACCTCCTTGTTCCATTCCGATCCGCATTACTGCTCAATCAAATATACTTCGATACATGTATTCAAATGCTGAATTAAAATTCAGCTTCTTTCCGTGTCATCGACCCTTTCGATCATGAATGAATTTAACAAAACACAACCTCATCCGTCTTCTCAATTGTATATGTAACCCTTATTGTACTTCACCAAGACATTATACCTTGTCTTAGTATTTCCATCAAAACTTTCCAATGGTATGTAGAACACCATTTCAAAACCTTATTGCAAAGTTTATCACACTTTCTCCCGAAATCGTTCATTATATTATTCGAGTTCGAGTACTGCTCATTCATTTCCTTAATTAAAACTCAAATCGCTACCAATACAATTCAAAATTCCTTCATATATACATATAATCAAATAATTAGAAAAGACCTCTTATCTTCCCCGGCTTGATATTCAAATCAATGGCCCTTTTCTCCAATCGCCCATAGGCTTAACAAACAAAACTTCTCGTTTGTCCAAACCCTACTCTAATTCTTCTACATCCCTACCGTCCTCTTTTTTCGAGGCTTTACAATTTATACAAAAGATTATGAGCCAATTTAGGTTCGCATCCTCCATTATCTAAACAAACCTCGAATATCATCTAAGTCCTAAAATATATCCTTTATCCCTAAAAATCCTTTCAAACTCATAAAATCATGGAACCAATTCTACTAGGAATTACAATTAAATTTAAAATTTCTCATTTCCTATGGAATCTCAACTATCCTAATTCTCTCCTATGTTCTCCAACTGTCTGGGAAAATTTACAAAATTACTCTCAATATTTAACTAATTCTTCTTATTCTAAATCACTCAAAAACATTAATAATTACATAAGAAACCAATATTATTCTGAAAACATAAGACCCTCATGTCTATTAAAATACAAAGGATTTTTTTGAGCCTAATGCCCTCGCATCGATTTCTCGTGGAATTGGCTCGGTGCTGTGAGGAAATCCATGAGGGGATCATCCTCTATCTACCTATATACTCCTTTCCCGATCCGATGCACCAAAACCCTGTTATCAATGAAGGTAGATGCGAATATGTGGAATAGCTCGCTAAATTGTGTCAATTTTGTAGCCGAATGTAATATTTCACAAAAAAATAAGGCATATTAACAAGTATGAAAAATAGACAAATAAGTATTTTACCTTGTCAAAATAATGTGATTGATGCATTATTAGGTTGATAATGATGGAAAAGAAGGAAAATATGGATGCAAAAAAGGGTGTCAAAACATAACAATTTTGGGACTCTACAAGTGTTTCAACACTAATTCATCTTTGAGAGATAATCTCTAATTGGTACGTTCTACAATACTAATTCATCTTTGACAGATGACCTTGAATTGACATTTCCCCATACAATAGATCACCTGGCATCCTATTAACATTTGCACATTGTCTTATACTAAATGATTGAAATTGCCTAACAATATTGTTTGCTTTTCCATGCGCTTGTTTTAGCCTCAATTCTCTTAACTTGGTACATGCCTTCATCCTGCTTACACACAGTTCTAAGTTGGTGAAAACTACAACTCCATTTGATCCATACTTTTGAAGTTGTTCCTAAGCCTTCTATCAATGCAATATAATATGCTTCATTATTTGTTGTTCTTCCGTATATTCATTTTCATTTGGAGGACTTTGTTAGTCATAATATTGCATAACATATATGTAATCATTTCTTTCCCTAGATTGGAATAACAAGAAAATCTATGCATAATATCCATTTTTCAACCATGTTAGTGGGATTTTTTTATCCCTAAAAAAATTCAATAAAATATATTAAATGAACATTTATTGCAAAATGACTTAAAGTTTATGAGAGAAATGGCATGTACATGTTTTCCAAAAACACTAGGACCGGTAATAAAATTGCTTACATGAACATTTATTGTTCATGCTTTAAATTTTAAGTTTTATGGAGAAATGACATGTACATTGTTTCTAAAATCACTATCAAATGCCTTAAATTTTATGGGAGAAATGACATGTACATGGTTAAGTTTATGGGAGAAACATTACAAGCATGGTTTCCAAAAACAATTAGGACCATCCCCGAATTTAGCGATAAGTTTTATAAAGGTGATAGACATGTGATTTTGAAAGCATCCTTTGTTTTTAAAAAGGACAGGGGCTAAATGCGTAACAAACACATCCTAGCCATTATGATTGGTTAGGTGATAGTGGACCCCTATGACGTGATGTTGCATACATTTAGCGAAAAGTTTTATAAAGGTGATATATGTTAGGTCCCTATATTACTAGTTTAGTCCCTTATTGTTATTAGTGTAGCCCTTATTGTTATTGATGTACCCCCGTAACCCCAATATTACAGTTATTGTGACCTTACATTATTATTGTTAGGTCGACTAGGATTATATCATGGCCCCATGGACTCCTATATATAGAAGGAGGTTTTGGTCAATTGTATCATCCAAGAATTATTCATTTATGTAATGTATTGGAGGTTTCCCCCTCAAGAGGATATTTCTAAGGCATTGATCTCTTCTTCTATTTTTGGAGTTGGTTTCATAACATTTGGTATCGTAGCTTTGGATTCTAGGGTTTCGCCGTCTAAACGTCATCATGGAATTTTTTCTATAGCGTTTTTTATATGAAGGTTGAGAAGCTGAAATTTTTACAAATGTTTCCAATCCCGAGGAACATTGTGGAAAACTTTCAGATCTTGTCTGCAGTATTTTCGAGATATGATATGTTCAAGTTAGGGATTTTTGCGTACTCGAATTTAACCCGAACATGTCATCGTGGAATTTTTGCTATAACTATTTTTCTACGAGGGTTCAAAAGCTGAATTTTTCGTTACGTAGAGAAGACACAATCCCGACAAACGTTATGAAAAAAGTTTAGATCTTGATTCGCATTATTTTGGAGATAGGGTCTGAAAGTTAGGGATTGTTCGAGTTCCGTAATTTCATCTCAAAGAGGTGACCATGGGAAATTCGTAATAATTTCTCTTCCGAGCATTGAATTGTAGTTCGTAGAAAGTGGCTGCAATTTCACGTCAGACTCTAGTTTCCTCCGTATCAATTTCGCAGCCGAAGGAGGAAACAATGACACATGGCATCTGTACAAGGACGTCTCTACCGAACTAATCCATAATTAGGTCATTGTGGGGAAATTTGGCATAACTTCTTCGAATAATCCAAATCAAAGCTAGACCTCTAGAATTTGAAAGAAGATTTAGAGGGCTACATCGTGCCTAATTTAAGATATTGAAGATCCGAAATCACAGAGATAATTCAGCTTCAATATCGAGCGCCTCAAAAGGAAGAAAAAGGTGTGCATTTTTTCGAATTACATAAGTCTCGTTTGAAAAAAAATTAGTTTGAATCTATTCCAAGGGAATACGAAGAATAGATACTCGCATTTGGTTCTAAAATTTCTAAAAAAATAATTTAACACCCCATTAAGCCTTAGAAGGTTCTTACTATGACTCATGAAGACGAAGAAATGCAACATGAGATATCAAATTTACAAGAGAAAGTGCACCAAATTTCACTATCGCAAAGAGCAACAAAAAATGAAATGGATGGTTTGAAGAAAGGCATGGAAGCTAAGATGAATGGTTTGGAAGCTAAGATGATGGCATGGAAGTTGGAATGGAAGCTAAGATGGATGACATGGAAGCTTTATGGATGGAAAAATGAAAGACAACATGGAAAACATGAAAATGATCTAAAATCGACATCAAAGGTTTGGAAAAGTTGATACAAGAAATGTTTCCTAATGGCGAAAAGATAGTAGAGGAAACTCATGATGAGAACAAAATAAATGTTAATCTTCCAGATTTCATAAAATCTAATGTTGGATGGAAGAACCGGCCATATTCCAAAGATGGATATGAGGAAGTTTGATGGCAAGGATCTCGTAATATGGATACTACAATGTAAAACATTTTGATCTCAATAATGCAGCAACACGGTAAAGGTATGCATCGCAACTTTACATTTAGAACAAAATACATTTGTATGGTATTGATGGCTTTGCTTCCCATAAAAAAATTGTCACTTGGCCAATTTTTACGGAGAAATGATAGCACATTATGAGGATAAAAAAAGCAACACTCTTCTTTAACCAATTGATAATTTCCCAAACAAAAGGGTTGAGTGGTGGAGCACATTGAAGACTTCCAAAAATTGAATATATGTAACTGATATTCCAGAGGAACACAAGATTGATGTCTTCATAATTTTAAAGGATAACATCCAACATGAAGTTCACGTTTGGGAACCTCGATCTTACTGAAAAGGCATTTAGGTTGGCAAGAAAAATTGAATGTAAAATTATGGTGACAAGGAAGCCTACCACTCACATATAAAAAAATGGAATTGTTACTACTCCTAGACTTCCACAACTCTACAAGGTTGACACCACAACACCATGTAAAAGGAGAAAAAGGGCTTTGCTAAGGCCTAGATAGAAAATACAATAAAGGTCATAAGTGTGCCGAAAGAAATAATTTTACATAGATTTTGAAGAGGAAGAAGAAAAGTTGAACAAGAATCTTCAAAAGAAGAGATATATACACTAGGAGCCAACCTTGGGAGAGGAAGAAATGAGTCCGACCATATCGTGTAATGCATTGGTAGGAATTACAACTCATCAAAATCTCAAGATAGAAGGACATATCAAGAAGAAAAAGGTAATAGTGTGATTGATTCGGTAGTACCTGTACTTATTCATCAGAAGGGGTAGCTAAGGAATTAAATTATTTAATTTCCAACACCGAATGTCAAGTGATGGTTGCAAATGGAGGAACTATAAATTTCTTTGGGAAAATGCCATAATATCAAGATAACCTAGTCCAATTCTTTCCATTCATCAGAGGTGTTGATGTTGTACTAGAGTACAATGGTTACAATCTTGGTGACGGTAGCTAAGTTTCAAGAAATTTTTCTTGAAATTTTTTTCGTAAGGAAAGGATGTCGAATTATAAAATGTAGGGAATACGGAAGTATAATAAGCTCTAATGTTATGAAAAAAGCTTATGAATAAAGAACAATAAGGCATAATTTCACAATTATGCTCACTAGAAGTTCCAATATCAAAATCATCTATTTTTGCAGATCTCTAAAAAGTCTTGGACAATCATTCCAAGGTCTTTGAAACTCCCAAATGACTCCCACATATTTGTGATCATGATCATGCTATTCATTTGATTCCGTGGAGGGTGTTCCTCCAAACATCGTGCCTTATAGATATCCTTATGTCCAAAAGAGCGAAATTGAACGTATAATTGCAACATTGTTAGAGGTTGTTATAATTCCAACCTAGTGAAAGATTTTTCTCTCGCTCTAGTAGTATTGGTGCACAAGAAGGCCGGATCATGATGCATGTGTCCGGATTATAGGGGCTCAATAATCTGCCTCATTAAAGATAAATTTCCCATTCCTATGATCGACGAATTACCTGGATGAATTACATGGAGCAATTTATTTTACCAAGTTGGATCTTTGTTCAGATATCATCAAATTCGAATGAAGATCGAAGATATTCCGAAAAACAAAATTTCAACTCATGAGGGTCATTATGAATTTTTGGTCATGCCTTTTGGCCTTACCAATGCACCTTCTACATTTCAAGGGTTGATGAATTCCATTTTCGAGCCCTTAGAAAATTTGTGCTAGTATTTTTTGATGATATACTAATCTACAATAGGTCTTACATTATGTTTAGCATGTTGACAGGGTGCTCAAAATATTGCAGGAGAAACAATTATATGCAAAAATCAAAATGTTTCTTGAGCAAGAGGTGGAATATCTCGGGTTCATATTGTATCTCACAAGGGTGTTAAGGTAGACCCTAACAAAATTAAGCTATTAAGAAATGGAAATTCCCCACAACCATAAAGCGCTTACGAGGATTTCTCGGTTAACAATAGGTGGCCATCGCAAGTTTGTTGTGAATTATGGGAGCGTAGTAGCACCTCTAACAACATTATTGAAGAAAGATGTATTTTCTTAGACTCGAAGCAACTAAAGCTCTTGAAAATCTTAAAGAGGCAATGTTCCTACACTGGGCTCCTTTTAGCTACGCTTGCATTTCAAATAGCGAAACCTTATCGTGGAATGTGATGCCTCGTGAAATGGAATTGGTGTTGTTTTAATGCAAGAAGGAAGACCCATCGCTTTTGAAATTCGTCCAATCAAAGAAAAGTATTTACAAGAAGCTATTTATGGGAAGGAAATGTTAGCAATACTACATGCACTAAAGAAATGGCGACCTTACCTAATGGAAGACACTTCAAGGTAAAACTGATGATAATCTTAAACACTTTTTGGAACAAAGAATATCTTCGTAAGAGTGTAAAAAATGGGTCACAAAGATGTTGGGTTATGACTTTGAAATAGTCTACAAAAAGGGAAGCAAAAGTTGCTGCGCATTCACTCTCAAGAAAGAATGAAGAGGTGGAAGCATTGCTTTGTGCCATTTCTATTATCGAACCAGATTGATAACCGAAGCAAGGGATGAATGGAAGAAGGGACGAAAAGTGTGGAAACTCATTCAAAAGTTGTAGTGAGATCCTAGTACATCCGATAACAAGCAGTTGCTTCATGAAATAGGTAACCGCACCGTTACCTACTTTTTTTGGGCATAAAAAGCACTGATTTTTGAAAAGTGGTGATGCAACTTAATCACCTTTTTTTTCTCGAGTACATTTTCGACACTCTAATATTTTTATTTATGAAGTATGAATATTTGTTTTAAAATGTTAGTGATTTTCATGCTAATTTTGAAACGTATTGATGCGCATCAACTTTTTTTTTTTTAGAGGCATTTTCATGCTAATTTTTTGAAAAGTATTGATGGACCATCAACCTTTTTTTTAGAGTGGTGATTTCATGTTGGTAATAAAACACAAAACTTAGATAAAATATATATATATATATATATATATATATATATATATATATATAAACAATTAAAAAAATGTTAAAAAAAAACAAAAATTAACTCGTATATATATATATATATCAAAGAAATGACAAAATTTGAAAAAAAAAACACATAATTTAAAAGAAAAAAAACAAAAAATTAACTAAAATTAAAAAAACATCAAAAATATTTTTTTCTAAGTTATTAAAAACCATATAATTAAAAAATTTAAATAGAAAATTAAAAATAATTTAAATTACAAAATTAAAATTTAGATAAAAATAAAATACATAAAAAAGAAAAAATAAATAAGAAAATTAAAATTAAAATAATAATAATAAGAAGAAAAAAATACAAATTTTAAAATTAACAAAAAAAAAAAAATGAAAAAGAAAATTAAAATAAAAAAAAAACTATCATTAAAAAACCAAAAAAAAAGGAAAAAAAACCATAAAAGTAAATAACAAAAAACAAATATCCATAAATTCTATCGTTTTTTTTTAAATGAAACAATTTATAAATTTTAAAAATGAAAAACTAAATAAACTAAAAATATAAAAAAATTAAATTAAATTAAAATTTAATAAATTTAATAAATAAATTTTAAATTTTAAAAATAATTGATCTAAATATTATATTTAAAAACAAAATTAAAAAAAAAACAAAAAAAATTAAAACAATTTATATTTAAAATAAAAATTTGAATTAAAAACAAATAATTTTAAATTTTGAATTTAAAAAAAAAAATCAAATTAAAAAAAATATTAAAAAAAAAAATAAAAATAAAAAAAATAAAAAAAAAGAATAATTTTTTGATCTTGGTGGCGCTGCCAATTGGCCTCCCGCCTGGTGGTGGCTGAGGCCGGCCGTCGAAGTGAGGCCGATTCCAAGAATCGCCCTCCTCAGCGACAGAGGTCAATTCCTGTGAATCGCCCTCTCAAGGGCGAGAGAGTGACTCGGGAATCGCCCCGAGGCCGATTCCGAGAATCGCCCTCCCCGCGGCCGGAGGTCAATTCCAGAATCACCATGAAGGTGATTCCGGAATTGGCTTCTGTGTGGCGATTCCGAGAATACCTCTCGCGCGGATGGCGATTCCGGAACTCTCCCTCCCGTAGCGAGAGGGCGATTTCTCCCGAGTCGGCCTCCCGCCTGCCAGGCCCTGCCTCTCCCGCGCCACCCGGGCAGAGGCCGATTGGCGGCGCCACCACGATCAAAATTTTTTTTTAATTTTTTTAATTTTTTAATATATATATATATATTAATTTGATTTTTTCTTTTATTTTTTTTTTAAATCTAAAAAATTAATTTTTTTTTCTTAATTTAATTTTTATATGTGAAATTTAATTTGTTTTGTTTTTTTTAATTTTTTTTTTAAATATATTCATTTTTTTGTTTTTAATTTTTTTTTCTTTTCTAAATTTTTGTTAAATTTTTTTATTATTAAGTTTTGTATTTTTTTTTTTTTTTTTAATTGATTTTTTTTTTATTTTTTTTATTTTTTTTTTATTATTAAATTTTATGTTTAGTTTTTTCATTTATTTTTTAAAAATTTTGTAAATTTTTATTTTTTTTAATTTATTTGAATTTAATATTTTTTTTTTTAATTTTTAATTTTTTATTATTATTTTTTTAATTACATAAATTTTTTTAATATATATTTTTATTTCAATTAATATTGTGTATTTAAAATTATATATATATATATATATATATATATATATATATATATATATATATATATATATATAAACTTAATATTTTCAAATTTAATTTGTTTTTTATTTTATTTTTTATTTAATTTATTTTTTCTAATTTTTCAATTTTAATTTATTTTTAAAGTTTTTCAACTTTTTATTTTAACAATTCTTGCTTTTTTTTTTTTTTTTTTCTTTTCTTTATATTTAAAATTTGTTTTTATTTCAAAATCTTATTTCGTTATTCATTTATTTATGAAAATTTAATATTTATTTTTTTATTTATTTAATTTTGTTATTTTAATATTAACAATTTTTTTTTTATTTTTTTTTTAAATTTAATAAAATCTAATATATTTTTAATTTAAGTTCATATATATATTTTTTATTTTTTATAATTTAAATTTAATTTATTTTTTTTTTAAATCTATTTGTTTTTTTAATATATATTTTTTTAAATTTAATATTTTTATTGTATTTTATTTTTCATTTTTTTATTTTTAATTAATTTTTATTTTTTTACTTTTAATTTCAATAATGTTGTTTTTTATTTAATTTAATAAACATTTTCTTTTTTCTTTTTTAAATTTAATTTCTATATTTTTTTTTTTTTAATTTCTTTCCTTTAACTTGGTTTTTTTTTTTTTTTTTTTTTTTTTAATTTAATATTTTAATTTTGTTTTTTGTTTTTTTAATTTTTTTATTTCTATATATTTTGAAATTTTAATCTTTAATTTTTTTTATTCTTTTATTTTATTCCTTCTTAAATTTTAGGTTTTTTTAATGTTTGGATTACAATTTTTATTTTATTTTTTCCTATATATTTTTAAATTTTAAGCTTTAAAATGTTTTTATTTCTTAAATTTATTTTTTTCTTAAATTTAGGTTTTTTTTTTTTTAATGTTTGAATTTTAAAAATTAAAAAATGTTATTTCTATTTTTAAAAAATGTCAAAAATATGACACAATTTCCTTTTTTTGTTATTCGAGCATCAACTCAAGGTTTTGTTTTGAGGGTGTTTTTCAATCCTTTTTTCAAGAAAAAAATTTTGTTTTTAGCATAATTTTATAAAATGTTGAAATTTGACGCAAAAAACCAAGTGCATTCCGGAATACACTTTTTGTTTTTGTGGTGTTTTTTCATGTTTTTTGAGTCTTTTGGTTAGAGTTCCCGTTTTGAGGTCGTTACCTATTCTTACTGGTAGCCGTTGTTTACATTATATTAAAAATGATTCTTATGGTACAAAAATCGCTATATCTGTAAGAATTCCCAACGAAAATAAGTTTTTTTGAATTGCACACTTTTCCTTTAGGAGGACACTGTGGATTTTTAAAAAGTTACCATGTGGTGAAGAAAGAATTTTTTTGGGGATGGCCTTAAATCCGATATTCAAACGTTTGTGGCCGAATGTTTGGTTTTCCAAATAAACAACTTGAGACAATTAAGACCCCGGGTCTTCTACAACCTTTATCCATTCCAAGTCAACGTTGGAGGAAATTTCAATGGATTTTGATTACGCATTTACCTAAGCTTGAAGGAGAGTGTCATCATGGTGGGAAGGATAGACTTACCAAGTATGCATACTTTGTGCATTATCTCATCCTAATAAAACAAGTACAATGCAGCACACATTTATGGACACAATTCAAAAGCTACATGGAAACTCAAAGATTATTGTGAGCAAAAAATATCCCATTTTTACTAGAAATTTTTGACTGGGAAGTTATTTTCTTGTTTGGGCACTCAATTAGCTCATAGCTCATCTTATGATCCTCAATCCGATGGTCAAACCGAGATAGTAAATAAATGTTTGGAAAGATATCTTTTTTTTTTTGTATTTGATAAACAAACACAATGGGTTAAGTGTTACTTTCGCCGAATGGTGGTATAACATTTCCTTCCATAATCGTGCGCAAAAATGACCCCATTTATGGCACTTTATGGATATCAACTACTATCCATCACATCATATTTAAGAGAAAATTCTGTTCATGCTAGCCGAAGATCGCATCGAGCATCAACAAGAAGTTCTCCAACTCTTAAAGGATAACAATTTTGGCACAAAATCGAATGAAACAATAGAGGCGCATCAACATCGCAACGAGAGAAGTTTTGATGTAGGAGACTCGGGTATTTTTATGGCTACAAGCATACAAACAAATGTCCCTCAAGCAAGCTAAGAAGGATAATAAATTGTCACCAAAGTACCAGGTCCTTTACAAGGTGTTGCAAAAGATTTAAAGTATGGAATATAAATTGGTCGCTTTCGTTATGCAACCAATTCTCTCCATGTCGGCGTTGAAGAAGTTAATAGGTTAAACATTCCGGCTCAAACAATATCAGTATCCCGTCGAGGAAGGAAAAATCAGTTGGAATCAAGCGGTCAATGAAAACAAGAACTCGACAACTACAAAATCGATCAATTTCAGTATCTCATCAAGTGGAAGAACTTACCCACCGAAGATTCTACATATAGAGAATGAGAATTTTACACATGTATACCCGTGAGTTACCTCCGAAGTGTTGAGGACAACATTTTTGAAGGAGAGGCATATTAGGTCTCATATGGCTAGTTTAGTCCTTATTGTTAATATTAGTGTAGCCCCTTTTATTGTTATTATTGAATTTCCATAACCCCCAATATTGTTATTATTGTGCCCTTACATTGTTGATGTTAGGCCGGGCTAGGATTAGTGTATTGCGGGTCTTCATGGACTCCTTATGTATATAAGGAGGTTTTGGTCATTTTTATCATCCAAGAATTTTTCCATTTATGTAATGTATTGAGGTCTTCTAAGAGGATTTTCTAAGGCGTTGATCTCTTTTCTTCTATTTTTGGAGTTGGTTTTATAACAATATACATGTGATTTTCAACCATCCTTGTTGTATATTCTAGTTGTTTCGCTTCGATAAATGACATGTACATGGTTTCCAAAACACTAGCAAATGCCTTAAACATTATGGGAGAAATGACATGTACATGGTTTCTAAAAACACTAGGACCGCCCCTATTTGAAGCTAAAAGTTTTATGTAATTTCGCATCGTCATTGAAAATGAGTAACACCACATCCTGAAGCCATATAATTGGTTAGTGATAGTGGACCCCTATGAGGTGATAGACACATTTAGCTAAATTTTTTATAAAGGTGACAGACATGTGAATTTGAAAGAATCCTTTTTGTATTTTCTAATTGTTGTTTCTTATAAATGACATGTACATGGTTTCCAAAAACACTAGAAAATGCCTTAAATTTTATGGGAGAATGATATGTAATACATGGTTTCAAAAACTAGGAGCGTCCCCGCATTTAGCTAAAAGTTTTATAATTTACTTCTAATGAAATGAGTACGACCACATCCTAGCCATTATGGTTGGTTAGGTGATATGGACCCCTATGAGGTGATAGACATATTTAGCTAAAAGGTTTATAGAATTTGAGATATATGTGATTTTGAAAGCATACATGTTGTATTTTCTAATTGTTGGGCTTCGAAATGACATGTACATGGTTTCAAAAACACTAGAAAATGCCTTAAATTTTAAGGGAAAAATGACATGTACATGGTTTGCAAAAACACTAGGACCGTCCCCGCATTTAGCTAAAAGTGTTATAATTCATCACAATGAAAATGAGTAACACCACATCTAGCCATTATGGTAGGTTATGTGTATAGACACCTATGAGGTGATAGACACATTTAGAGTAAAGGCCAGTAAAGGTGATAGACATGTGATTTTGAAAGCATCCTTGTCGTTAAAAGACAAGGGCTAAATATAAATAACACATCCTAGCCATTATGTTTGGTTAGTGGATAGTGGACAACAAATAGGATAGGTATATAACAACACATCCTTGCATACAAATATTTAATCTTAAAACATATGCTAGAATGATATTAAATAAAGTTTACTTAGATAAATTGCTTCTACATTCTCCTTTAATCATTTTTTTCATACTCTAAAAATTAATATACCAGCATAGAACTTTACCATCTAAAATAGATGCTAGAATGCTGATATTAAATAAAGCTTACTTAGATAACCAAATTTTCATACTTAATCAATTTTTTTCATACTCTAACAAATTAATATACCAATGTAGTTACTATAATTCAAAAGTATATGCTAGAATGTTGATATTAAACAAAGCTTTAGACTATTAACATATACCAGACAGAGTTACTATAATTCGTAAAACATATGCTAGAATGTTGATATTAAATAAATTTTAATTAGATAAATCTTGATTTTCGTATTCTCCTTTAATAATTTTTTTTTAATAATTTAACAAATCAATATACCAAAGATAGAGTTACCGTAATTCGTAAAATAAATGCTATTATGTTGATATTAAGGAAGAAAGAAGCAATATTTTCTTTTCCTCGGGAATGGCGTAGTAGTGGGTACAATGGGATATTATTTTACGTAGGCTTCTAATGTTGTTGGTTTTATAATCGGTAGCCTCTAGGTTTAATTTTTGGAAAGGCCCAAATCTTAATTTCGAGACAACCCAAAGTCAGCTAATTAATATATACAAGGCTTATTATCTGAAGCATTATAATTGGGAAAACAGATGTCAAATGTTGGATATTGAATATTGAGAGAGTAGCAATATCTTCTCATGGAATGATCTAATGGTTGATACAATGTGATGTTATCCTCTATCAAAACTGTAATGTAGAATGATGCTTGGGAATTATCCTTT
Organism: Pinus albicaulis; assembly: GCA_034641835.2. Lineage (NCBI taxonomy): Eukaryota > Viridiplantae > Streptophyta > Pinopsida > Pinales > Pinaceae > Pinus > Pinus albicaulis. The sequence goes on along the minus strand of CM076575.1, from coordinate 1,517,496,831 downwards.
GGATTAATTTGGCTAATGTTGGACATAATCCTTTAATATTTTTGTCTAGGCTATAAGTAAAATTGTAAATAATTAGGAGAAGGCGAAAGATGAGTCAAGCATAAATTCCCTTTTGGATTAATTGCCCATTTGGATTAATTGGGCTAATGCTATACAATCCTTAATATTTTGCTTATAGCCATAAATAAAATTGTAATAATTAGGAGAATACAAAGATGAAATAACTCGGGATAATTAAATGAAGAGTCACTTAATTGTATAACCTTAATTGACCATTAATAGAAATAACATCTAATGGAGTTACTCCTAGCCCCACAAATTCAAATTCCACTAGAAGACAAAAGCAAATTTCTCAAAGAAACTAGAAATATAGTATCTAGAGACTTGGTGCAAGAAACAATAAATCTAAATAAATTGAACATACAATTTAACAAACTGGAACCGAAATTACTACATATAGTACTCATAATATTAATTACATTTAAAGTATAAATTAATTGTTAAATGTCTCAATATTTAAAGGATAAAACTATAATTTCATCTCTTCTAAAGAAAAGGATAAAGAAATAAAATTTATTATTAGAAAATCAAGTTTCCTATTGGAGAAAAATGTTAAATTGGGCAATTCCTTCATAAATTCAATGAAGAGATAATCTTTCTATTTGTTAGCAAGCTTAGCCTCTAAAGCATTAATTATTACTCTAGAAATAATCAAAGAAGGATTAGATGTAGAGCATATTCGTAATTTTAGAGCATAATTAACAATAATTCAAAAAGAATTTAAATTGTTGAAAACAACAACAAAGACCTCATAGATGGTAAAGATAGAAGCACAAAACTCAAAAGAAATGCACTACTATAAAATTCCCATTCGATTGGATTTTGAAAGATAAAATCATAGCAAATGCTAATCATAAATTAAGCACGAAGAGATTAAGAAGAAACTTGATCAAAACCTTTGCAAAGAAATATTTGTTTGTTGTTGAACACTACATTGGGAATGAATAATGGTGGCTACTGTAAAAAATAAAATTCCATTTCAATGTGTGTCGTAAAAATATGTACCAAAGATAGCAAACTTATTTCAATAAAACTCCAAAATTGATGCATGTATGAGTCAGGTCACTGAATAGTAGGGAAGTCTCCTTTTGCCACACTAATACATTCTTAGGGCAATTGTAGAAATATGTTATAAAAGTTACAAAGGGAGCATATTAATGTATTCTATTTGGTATGCCATTGACCACTATTTCAAAGCCATGCTGGCCGCAACCATGCTTTCCACTTAATTGGTCACAAGGCCACATGATACATCATTTAAAATTAATTTTCTATTATGTGCATTCTTATGTTTTTATTTGTATTTGTTCTAGACCTATACTTTTCCATCGATGATGCTCCCTTTAGAACGGAAATGATCCCAACAAAGAGATTTTTTGTTTTTTTTTTTTAAAGTTGATTTTCCATTTTCATTTTAAAATATTTTTTTCATCTTTGTGTCATGCTTTTATATAACTAGCAAAATTAATTGGCATGTAGTCGAGAGCCTAAAGAGTGATTTCAAGCTCGCCGGCATAATATTTTCTCAACCGTTAGGTAGGGAATTTTTCATTTTTTCATGGCTTATCTAGAACCGGAAGGACCCCAAGATATTTGATACCACACTTTACAAACATCAACACTTATGGGTAACATTAATGGATTTCAACTTATATTTCTGGCTAGCCTCGTCGTAGAGGGAAATTTAATGTGCAAGCCAAAGAAACTGGGAGCATTTTGATTGAGATTATAAGTCAATTTGGCAAATTTAAGGTCCACTAGGCAAGCAAGATACACATCCAAACACATATGCACAAATACGTAACTAGATATATGTGTAGGAGATCAACACCGAGGGGTAACATTAATGGATTGCAAATTTTATCTTTCTCACAATTCACAGAGGGAGAATTTAGTAGGCAATCCAGAAACCAACATTTTGATTCAAATTATATAAATTTGGCAAATTTAAGGTCCATCAGTGCGTATTACACAACTACGTACACATATGCACAAGATACGTAACTAGATATGTAAAAGAGATCAACACCAAAGGAACATTAATAAATTATAGCTTATCTTTCTCTACGTATACATTTCACAAACATGGAGAGGGAGAATTTAGTAGGTAAAGCTGAAGAAACCAACATTTTGATTTTCAGACTATAAGTAAATTTGGAAAATGTTTTGATTCATATTATAAGTAAATTTGGAAAATATGAACTCACTAGAGATGTATATATACACACACGTACACATATGCACAGATACGTAACTAGATATAAATGTAGGAGACTATTGAGGGTGAATGAAGTATTAATGGATTGTAGTTTATCTTTTCTTACCATAGAGACAGAGAATCAGTGTGCAAGGAAAAAGAAAACCAACATTTTGATTCATATTATAAGTAAATTTTACAAACATTTTGATTCAGAGTCATAAAATTTGGAAAATTTAGGTCCACTCAAGTAGCAGAGGGACACCCGTACACATACGTACGTATACATAACTAGATATACATGCAAGAGATAAACACCGAGGCAACATTAATGGATTGTACTATGTTTCTCACGCTACATTTCTCACATTTCACGTAGTGACACTTAGCAAGAAAGCTAAAGAAACCAACATTTGATTCAAATTATAACTAAATTTGGTAAACATTTTGATTCGCATTAGTGTTGATCTCCTACATGTATATCTAGTTATGTATTTGTGCATATGTGTCTCGGGGTGTGTATATGCTTACCTATGCAGACCCATACCACAAGGAAAAGACCCCTAGTGAATGTTTTGAGGAACCCCATATAAAACACAGACCGCGTACATCCGTTTGTAGCAGGTTACTAGAGCAGGTTTCATGCGTCTTATTACCGTAGTGCACCCATGCTTTACAAATATTCCACACCAAGGCATCCTAAACCCCACGCCAAAATCGAAATGTACCAAAGGCAAGCCTAAGAAACCACACCGATGCACCTATAAACCTGTACCCAACAAAAGTTAAAAAAAAAAAAAAATTAAGGCAAAAAATCCACATTTTTCACTTTTCAATGCTCCAAATCTCTCAACCACCAATGCATCTTTACCCGTGCACGTGCCCTACCATTAGTGCTCCCATTGCACGCACTAGCTATTGTCCATTGCTTCACCATATCCATTTTGGAATTTTGCAAAATGGTGAAAAATTTAGTTTTGTAAATTCATGCCTCATATGCCTCCTCGACGGCCAAATGTATAGGTATTTTCCCTTTTTTCCATAATTAAACTTTTTAGATGACACAGTTTTGTAAATTAGCTTGAAATTCACCTTAAACAAAAAAAAAAAAAAATCCCACGTAGTGCGCTCGAGCCGTTCGGCTCGTACCGTGTCGCTTGCCACCAGAATTTGCAAGCCGCACCACAACCGGTGCGAATGGTATCCACACCGGTTTTAGGCAAGTACCGAAAGGCACACCCGTGTTTTTTTAAATTTTAAAAAGGAAAGTACTGCACTGACTCCTATCAACAGTGTGGAATGCGGTGCGTTGGACGGAAATATCCACCCCCGGCGTATAATGTTGTCGTACCACATTTCAAAGCGCTAGACATGGTCAATGGTGTTGTCCGGGTAAAAGACCACATCAAGACCAGGCCGATGGCGGATATGTTGCGTTGACCAAACTATACACCCCGGCCGAGATTGGTCGCGCACCACCCTCCCGACATTGGTACAGTCAATGAAAATTAGATACCATCAGTACCGTTGAATTTGGAACAATTTCAGGAGGCAGGGGCTGAAAGTTTCCGTGTGCACCGCCTTGCAGTTTTAAAATTTTTCGGTGCATCGTTTTCACCAAGAAAAAAGATACGCACGTTACCAAAGGCATACCTATTTTTTGGGGTGCACCGATTGTTTTTTTTTAAATTTATATATGTATATTCTCAAATACATGTCTCATTTAAGTCAAAAAATTGTATTTATTATGTCAATCATTCAATGACATGAAAGGAGAGAAGAGAGGAATAACAACAACAACATGCGCAACCAATATAACATGGTTCGCCCGTGGAGGCACGAGAGGAGAGATGCGTACCTCACCCTATTATAAATATCTCCCCCACTAGGGCTCCTACAGTAGGCCTCCTCAATTTCGCAGAGGCTACTTCCCTAAAGGGCCATGGTGTGTTTTTGCGACATATTATTTCAAAAGGGAATGCCCACCCACAAGCTTTCCAGGTTGGTCCTAACCAATGGTACGTGCCCACCGAGGAGGACATCTATTTCATTATTGGCCATGATAGTACAGGGTGGATTTTCCCTCGTTTCCTCAGGGTTCCAACTCGGTTGCGCAGGGGAGTTAGTTGCTATACTCCCGCAGATACATTAGCGAGATATATTGTTCCTTTCATATTTTCGAGAGGGAGTCACTGTGTAATCCTAAATAGGATATATTAGCATAGATATATTGTCTCCTTCGATACATTTGTTGCATTTGGTAGTGAGGAGGGAGGTTCCTATCACTTCGATTTCGACCATTTCACACAACACCATGACGGCAACATTAATAATGCGTCTATACGTAAAGTTGATTCTTTAGTACACAGAGCCACGACTCATCGTGTGGTCTACCATTTTTTTGCGGCGGGCCGATACACCGAGGAGAAATGTAGGCTCATGCAAAAGAGAGGGTCAACTTCCCTTTGCTTCATTATTTTTTTGTTTATTTTTTGAGAGGTTTCGAGAGACGAGGCCTACTTTGCCCGGTAGCCTCGTAGGCCAATGCTACATGCATGGAGCACATGTGGGAACAACATGCCCAAGAAGGCGAGACTAAGCTTCTGGCATAGACAGACCATATGTCATTGGAGTTAGCAGCCGTTGTTTATGAGTGTCTCTTCACCATGGTCCCTCTGTCCTTATGGTGGTTTAGATCAAGTGAGTGTGCCAACATCCTCTTCATAGATGATGAGCCACCGTATGATAGAGGTAATATTACTATTTTATTTAAATTTATTCTAACATGTTCTTTAACTTGTGTTATTAAACCGTTTAATGAAATTTTCTTAATTATTATTGTGTACATACATATATAATTTGCGTACATTAAGATCTTTGATACAATGAGATGCCAATGTCATCAACATCCTGTGGATCCCGATGATGATTAGGATATGGCGTATGTCGAGGATCATGAGGTTGGTGCAGACAGACCGCCCTCCGCCGTGTGCACTTGGGCATTCTTCACCTTTTCTCTTGTGCTTAGGCTTGATAGTAGATTGAGGATGGAGTTGGGCGACCAACTTCTCAGGCATTGCTTCATGGAGGTGGGGAGCCGACCCCCGGCATCTGCGAGTACAGAGCAGCGGCTGTGCTGATGGTAGGCCGGGTAAATATGTGGAGAGGCATGCCGCGTGACATGTAACCCAGTGTGTATGTTGTAGGAGCTACGACCTGCTATGCGGTCGCAGGGCCCTTCGACGTTATAGGCGTGGTCGAGCGCGACGAAGCTGATCACGCTCCGACGAAAAGGACAGACCACCCAGATGATCATGATCAAGGGGAGTGATCATTCGCCGCCCCGCCACCAAGGAGAACCCACTGACCAAAAGTCATCATGGAGAGAAGGTCGGACCATCGGCCACGTCGAGTCAACAACCTACAACATCCAGCAAGATTTCATGATCAGTGAGTAGGCTAGACCATCGATCATGACCGAGTCATCACCATGAGTAGCCAGACAAATGGGATCCTGTGGTAATGAGCATGAGGCACTAGTACTAGATCAAAGAGGGCACGTGATGATCGAACATGTATCCACCAAGCTTGTCTAGTCGCACCACCATCGAGTGGGCCTCGACTAGTATCATGGTTGATGATGTACCACTAGTCGATATATGAAATTTATATTATAAATGTATATTTATTATATATATATATATATATATATAGATATATATATATATGGTCCATGTATTTTATATCTTTATGTTGCGCTGTATTTAATTTACATGTTGGTGATCATCATGATGTATATTGTTAGGTCATATTATGTTCATTTAATGTGTAGCTTGGTGACAGATGTGTGTATGTGATAATAGCTATTTAAAATGAGATGCATAGTATTGATGTTCAGGTTGTCATGATGTTAGAAATGCTATAATTGTGTTTTGTTAGATGATCATGATCACATTATATGTTTAGTAAATTTGAATGTGTTTTAGTTTAACATATTGTAGCATAATTTGAATAGTAAACATATCGGGCCCCACTTCAGAAAAATATTCATCCCTCATAGTAATAAAAATATCCTAAGTATAAATGCTAAATTTTATATCTAGTTCAGTGAAAAAATATCCATCCCCGATATCAATTTTAGATTAGAAAATTAGGTATATTTTTTACAATCCCGCCATATTTCATTATTAACATTTAACTTTATGTATTAATTCCCTTAAATACACGTAAGTCCCGTATTTAATTAATTCCCTTAATAAATATATTTCCCCAACACATGTTTTATTTTTAGTACATACAGCTTTAGTTCCCCAAATTTAATTTATTTCCATACTCCCACTTGTTATAAATCTTGCCTATACACAAGTCCCACTTTCCCTAACCCCATTGCCATGTATTAAACCCCGCCTATTATCAAATCCGACCCCATGCGTATAATCCATTGCATATCATATAAATCCAATCACATTTACTTACTTCCCTGCAAGCCCACACATGTCCATAATACCCAATACTCCATCGCATCCTCCCAACAACATCTTAACCGATTAGAATTGATGGCCCTTATCGTCTATCGCACATCCAAAGCATGATCTTTACCTACCCTCGACCAAATGCATGGTTTTTGGAGTCTACCCTCGGTCGCGTGGCACTCTTTCATTCAATCACATCCTCAAGATTTATACCGCCTACCACTCAGGCTCATGCGAAACCACCACTACCTCTTGCATGTTACAAAAAACTAGCTCCCATTTGAATTCGACTCCGTGCATTCAATGTTAACCCCCGATTGGTTAAAAAGCCATATAGCCGCCCTTACACCCTTCTTTTTCACCATTTCCGCCACTAACCTGCGATAAGGAGCATTGTCAACCTTAAAGAGTTGCCGCCGACCCTATTTTAAGCCCAACTCAACCATAATTCAACCAATTTGCTTTCAAAGACATTGGCAGAAACAAATTTAAAGTTACCAGGAATACCAAAAGAGCTTCGCAGAACTCCTCCATTGCCTAAGAACCTCTTCCTCTCTCTGCAAACCAAATCTTTCATTTTTCCTAGGTATTCTTCAAAGAAAAGACCTATTCCTTAAAGCTATAAGAATATAATTCAAGTAATTGAATAAATTTAGGAGTTTTAGCTGCATCAAAAGCGATTGCTTCTTCCTGTCATTTTCTACCAACCCTAATATTCCTTTCACATAAATTCTAAGGTCTTGAGATTTCTTTTTGTCATAGAGAGTACAACTTTGAAAAATTTGAGCAATTTTAAACCTTTGTAGACCATAGATAAACCCTATTTCATCCTAAATCACTTTCAGAACCATAATTATCTTTCTCTCCGAGGTGCTTCTAAAGGCCAAAACGGTGTTTCTTTTTCTAAAATCAAAGATTAATCAATTGAGTAAAATTAACAAAAAAATGGCTTCCAAAAGCATTGTATCTATCAATCCTCTACAAACTCCTATTGCAAATATATAGAACACACTCCCTTGGCTAATAAATATTTTAAGATTAATACATAGTCACCGAATTTAACCTTATTGAGCTCCATTGTTGGAGTCATGAAAATCCATAGATCAAGAAGATGAGGTTTTCATTTGGATGTCTAATTTTCCAAAGTATGTAGTCCTACGTACTTTCCATGCCCATATGTGATTAGACTTACCAATATTGTTGTATTTACCCGACTAGAGAGCCCTAATTACCCCCGGAAAATAAATTATGTTTACTATTCACGAATTTGAATGTGTTTTTAGTCGAATATGATGTTTTTGGGACAACCTCATCATGGATGAGTTTGTAACCAAATTCACGTCCCCTAAGGTATCAAATTTACATTTGGCAAGAAAAGGTGAAGGTTCAACATTTCATAAGGAGTCTACCAACATTCACAGTACAATCCTAGAATTAGACAATCCCAAACCATGGATGAGGCCATCTCGAAAGCACAAATTTTTTATTTACAAATGGAATCAAAAGGAGAGGGAAATAGGGGTTGGGATGGTAAAAATTCACCGAAATTTTTCGTATTCAGCGTAAAGACAAAATAGCTATTAGGTCTCCATAGGAATTAATACAACAAATTTATTAGAAGGAATCAAATTTAAAAAAATCAGCCACAAGGGGAGAGTTGGCAAGGGAATTTTCTATAAAACCTAAGTCTTACCAATACCTAAGGCCCCACTACAATGTTGGGTCCACCGAGCCTGGGTATTATAAAAATTTTCCTCACCACTCCCGAATAGAATAGGCTACCAACATTCAAGAGGAATCCAGGTGGGTGAAGTGGCACACAACATTCCAAGGATTAATGCAACCTTAGATGATGATCAAGTCAATACCATCCATCTACGATCAAGCTTGAAGGTAAGATACGTAACCGTGTTGTGGTCCATTTTGATAGACAAGAAGAGTCATTAAGTTATGTCAACCCTAAAGTTATTGAAAAATGTCAATTACAAACTTGTAAATTTATGATTCCTTGGTTAGTTCAATTGGAAACGAGGCCTCATTGTCAGCTATAGTTCAGGAGTGGCGGTACTGTGATCTCTTCTTAGAGATAATCCTACTAGTGCCCTAGCTATTTTATTTCCATTATGTCCGTAATCATATTTATTTTATATTATATTAATGAAACGAAGTTTTATTCCGTTGCATCTATGCGTTTATGTTTATTTCTATGTATTATTACATTCTTGCATAAATTTAGATCACCACGTGTACGTATTGGGTCGCCTTTCACTTTTTCTTTGCATGTCCCCAATGAATCTCGTGGTATGAGTTGGTGAATCGATCTAGTTGAACCCTCGTAAGATTAGCCTCTCAAACCCCAACCACCTCCAATGGCGAAGAAAGAAAGACGAGGAGGAGGAGATCCTATCAAATTATTTCTCAAGGAGGCCATCAAGAAAGAAATGAACGCGATGATGGATAACTCTTCCTAGATCCTTCAACGATTGCCCACCAACGCAGACATCCATTCGAAGAACTGTTCCTGTGAGGTGCCACTCCTTTCATGAGACATGTGTCAATTTCAACATTCCTATATTGAAGGCCGGAGTGATACATCATATATAGATGGTTGAATTTTCTAGAAGGGTACTTTGGTCCATGTATTTCTCCTCGACCAAGAAAATATTACTTTTCACTCCTCAAAGCCGCCCCCCATGTCAAAAAGTAAAATGGTGGGAAACCGACCGTGAGCAAAATGACGGAGGAGCCGTCTCTCGTTCTCTCCGGTGCACCCACTTGGAATTCGTGTTGAGATGACATCAAGGAACAATATTACCCTATGGGGAGCTATGAGGGAAGGCACATCCAATGGACCACACTACTACAATAAAGGGATCAATATGTGCATGAACCGAGGAATTTGTTCCATACCCCGGCGTACAAAGTTGGCATTAAATATTTAGAGAGACATTTGGTGGTCATGTCGTATCCGTTTGCACTTAAACATTCAGAGGAAATGAGTTCCTTTCGACATTACATTCTTCGTATATATCAATATTACACCAATATCAAGCAAAAAATTTAAGTAGAAGAAGTGAGGTTTGACCTGAATCAGCTGTGAAAGGCAACCCCGAATCACGTAAATAAGGGAAAATCAAAGCAATGCTATGACTGCATCAACACCACAAATTCAAAATATGATTATCAAAGGTGAATTTCATAACAACCCCACTCATAGCACAAACAAGTGTTTATAGACAACAAGACAGCCAACCCAAGGGACTCAAATAAGATGCATGTTCTACCCCAGTCAACGGCATCAACAGATGATAAAGGAATAAAATCATTGATGTGAAACCAAGTGTCAATGTTTCCACCACCGAGATCCAGAGGGAGGAGCCCAAGGATTTAGAGGAGGGGGAGTGCCTCTTCCATTCTATTGTAGCTGGTACAAAAAGCTCCAAAATTTTGCTCTCCTTAAAATTTTTGAGCCCCTAATACTTGTAAAAAGAGAAATCACACCTAAATTCACCTTCTCTAAAACCTCAGGTTGCTAAGTCGCAAAAATGGTCAGTTCTCTGTTGTGACCCCGCGATCTTGCGACCCTGTGTCGCCAGACAATGGGTCGCGCACGTCCAAAAAATCAAACATCCATGACCTTGTAACCCTACAACCCCTTAGGTCGCAAGGTCAGCAGAAGCTGCAAGGTCACACATATTACTACTGCACTTCATCTGCGACCCTGCGACTCTCATTAATCGACTCACACGTGCAACCCATTTATATATAGAAAGGTTGCATTCGACTCGCACCTACGCAGGAGAAAAAAACACTTCCGACAAGCCACCCGGAGCGTGATTTTCCGGGTAAGTGCTTGATCCCTTGTCGTTTCTTTTCTAGGGTAGTTGTTACTATTGTTTCCTAAACCTAGCCTATTGTTCATGTATGACCTCGACCAAACCCTTTAGTGATCCTCTACAAACCTCCCATCCTTCTCGGTTTTCTTCTAAATCTTGTGAAACAGCTTCATTTCGCCCTTCCCCTCTCAGACCTTGCCTAACTCACCTATGAAAGCTCTTACAACCTTGTATGGCGATTTTTTGTGGACACCATGCACATTTTCAAGCCTGCCTACCTACGCCGTTCGTAAAGACCTAGAGCGACCCCGTACCCCAACCCCGTGACCTTGAGACCTAGTTGATAAGCTTGAAACACTAGGTGGCATATCATGAAAATATAGAATGAGTACCCAACGACCTTTCCGGCCGACCGACGACCCATTGCATGTTGCTAAGTCATTAGGTCACACTTCCACAAAGTTTCCACCGAACGCAACTCGCAATACATCGCGACCTAGTCGCAGGTCGCCACGTTGCTAAGTTGCCCTTCCATCGAGTTTTAAGACAACACGACGAGAAACCCCAGCACGACCCAAATACAAGATCGCCGTGTCGTAGGTTAACCCACCTCCTGAAATAACTGCCAGACATAGAAACTAAATTTCAATATATTTAAAATTAATGGCATCTATCTTATCGTGGGATTGTTTTATGAACATGCCAGAGGATATTGAAGCTGAGATGGAGTGTGTGTCCATTTCATCAGCATCAAGTGACATGGGGCCACCAGCAGTTTACAAGAGGAACAAAAGCCCTAAGATAGAAATCTCAGAGGAGGAAAGACCTGTTGTTCTCCCCCCCATTTATGGAGACATAGCCTGCATCTTCAGTAAGGGGGACAGTATGAGTTGGTACCAGATCTATAAAGAATTTAAGCAGGCTGAATTTCCAAAGGACCTCCCTGATAGGCAGATATATATTCAAGTTAAGCGATCCAAATTGCACTACACAAGAGCCCACCCCCCAATGTTCCCATGCACCGAGCTAATTGAATGGATCCTACGGAGAGTCAACCCTAAGATCTGGGTCATTCGGGACCATGCCGGGAAGACTTTCACCAACCTCAAAGGACAAAATGCACAGTACTACTATGCACTTCCTGCCTGAGAGCAAACCTTCAATGATGAATGGGCCACTACTCATGCAGTTCCCATATCCGAAACATTGAAAGGATGGTGGGAAGACTAGGAAAAGTTTCGGCTCAAGAAGGATCAAGAATATCCAACAGCAGGTCTGAGGAAAGTTTACAAACTCGTAGTCGCAATGATATGAAGGATGTATGGCCACCCAGATGCCACCTTCTTTAACGGTACTTGGGTCTCTCTAATGTACGCCATCGCCGTTTACGGTACTCATTTCAACTGGGCAAACATAATAATAGCAGCTCTCAAGTCAAACATATCTGCAGTTCTGGCACTCGATGAAGGGTATGCCTCAAAATTTTATATGGAATATTATCTCCTAGATGTAGTATGTGCCAAGTTCCATTTTGAGGGGTGGTCACATAACTGGAACTCAGAGAATGGCAGTCCAATTCACAAAGACCTAATGGTGTTTTGGGATTCTAGATATAAGAAAGACATGGAGTCAATAGCAAGTAGCTTCATCCCCACCCTCTACATAAAGCGGTTCGGATAAGACCCCCCGTGTATGTTCGAGCGAGCCATGGATACAATAACTCAGGTGGCCCACTGGTTTCCAGACACCGATAGCACCTTCCTCCAAGTTTTTGGGTCACTCAAGGCCCCCCATGCATTGCCTCGCTTCGTTACAGAAAAGCTTCTTCTCCAAGAAACTTGTTATCAGATGTCAGGCGGTTTCTCCAAAGTCCTCACTAAAGGTAAAAAGAAACCATGGCTGACCTTGCCACTCACCATCGGTGCCTACATAGTAAAGGACTTTAGAGAAGTAGAAGCAGAAGAAAAACAGATAAAGGGATTCCATCTACCTCCCCTGGCACACCGTACATATGATCCCGAGAGAATCATTCCTGCACACTGCAAGTGGGCCAAATTCAAATGGAGCTATCAGCATACTGACTGCCCAGCCAAAGATAGAATAAAGAACTAGTATAAAAATGATAGCGAGACAGCTCCAACAGAATCAAGCGATCAGGAGGAACAAGACAACCAGACTCTGGAGGAAAGAGCTAATGCAATGGGAGGAGGCTCATCCTCCATATCTAAGAAACCAAAGGCTAGTATAGGCCTCAACCCTTCCACCCAACAAAGAGAAATGGAAGCCAAAGCTAAACAAGAGGAAAATAATAGGGCAAGAGAAGAGGAGGCCAAAGCGAAGCAGGAGGCCAAGGAAAGAGCAAGAGAAGAAGAGGAAAAACGAAAGAAGTAGATGAAGGAAGAGAAAAAGAAGAAGCGGGCAGAGGAAAACTGCAAGAAAAGGGAAGAGGAACAAAGGAAGAAGGAGGAGGAAGAAAAAGCAGAAGTAGAGCGCCGGTTGAAAGAAGAGCAGGAAAAAGTAGAAGCAGAGTGCCGGTTAAAGGAAGAGCATGACAAAGCAGGAGCCGAAGGGAGTAAGACATCGTGCTCAGAAACAGAGGGACAAACAGAGTTGCCACCCATTGAGGTACCTCAGAAAACTCCTACCCATTTCACCCTCTCAGAATTGGGGACCTCTGAGGATCTAGATGAGGGAGTGCTTGATCTCACTAGACTCACCTATGATCAATTCATGCATAGGATCAGGTAGGAGAAAAGAAGATGTTTGGCACGGGATCCTGCAACGCCCCTCACCGTCACTCAAGGAAAGGACATAGTCTTGGACACCAGCACTAACCCGGTCATGATTGCCTCAGCCGGTACTGCTTTTGTAGCAGCTACCAAGGAGAACATTAGCAAGATGAGTAGAGAGATCCTGTCCTTACAAAACAGACTGCAAGCATTTGAACTCAAGGTGGCCCAAGCAGAGCAAGAAAAGAAGGCACTGCAAGAGGAGGTCATACAATTTCATGCCAAGGACACGCCTGCTAATGAAATATCAATCACTATATAGGGAGAGCTAGTCACTTTGGAGGCCTCCATGATGCAAGTCTATGAACAAATGTTTACCATAAAAAAAACTGTAGCACCTATACTAAAGGCATAGGCCGAAACTAAAAGGATCAACATGAAACTGAAAGAAGCCTCTACTGAATTGGAAAAGATATTGGAGTGGCCTAATAGGTATCCACAAGCCCTGGCCACATTTCCTAGAAGAGATTTGATTGCTATCGAGAATGACAAAGTTCAGTTTCGATTGAAGGTACAATCCAAGGAAAAGCTCATCAAGGATCTAGAGAAGGTAATGTCGGCATATGAACATTTGATTAGTGGCATTGCCTCAATCGCCGAGGTACACCACATCCCTTCTCTGGGTGCACTTGGAGAAGAGAAAACATGGGAAGAAGTCTCCAATGATATTCAAACATTTTTACAGCCCATAAGGCAAGCAACCACCTTGCAAGACCTGTCGGTGTCGCGAGAAAACATGGTTCAATTCATTGTGACACCTGTCCGGATATATAATAAACTTGCCTTTCTATCAAATAAAATCACAGTCAAGAGGGAAAATCTGATTCCAAACGCCTTGGCATGTATTCATAGACTAAGAGAAGATATGCCTCAGGTCTCCCCAGTAGCCACAAATTATTAGTCTTGGTAGACCTACCTTAGAGAGTAGCAGCAGATAGATGTCCTGAGCCTCGCTATCACACAACTACTTCCATGATCAATTCACAGATAGTAGCAAGTAAAGCAGGTCGCAGGTCACATCAACTGAAGGGTCGCAGGTCGTAGCCACATCCGACGTCGTAGGTCGCATTTCCCTCAAGTCACAAAGAACACCAACGGTCGGGAAGGTGAAAAGTTAGGGATACCCAAGGGTCAATTTTTTATTATAAATAATTCCTTCCGGGAATTGTAGAGGGGGATTTTTTTCGGAGCACTCAAAAGGAGCAGTGATTGTATAGCATTGAATGCACCCTTTATGAATGAATACAAGCACTTGTTGTGATTCCACTCTTGGATCTAATGGGAGTTAATGTATTAATATTGTGAATATTTTGTCTTATGCATTTGTTATCTTTCTGATTAAATCACCCGTGTTTACCGCTTATATCATTTCTACATTTAGCTTACTAAATGTTGTTAATGATGTTAAGTTTTTCATATAGAAAATGTTAAGCAACTCTATTATTAACATTTATCTCATCACTAGAAAACACTTAAGGAAGTGAAGGGCACTCTCACCATAAAGAACTGTTTCTTATGTGGTTCGAATGGATTTCCCTTACAAAAACGACCTTGATAATGTGCTGCTAACAACTTTTCCTTGGTTGCATGTTTGTTTAATTCATCTTGCTATTCACAGTGCTTTATGTTCATTAAGGGCTCATCAACCATTTGTATTGTACCACCTGGATAATCGTGTGTTCATAGGCTTGCAGGGCTCAGCCGTGTCTGAGAAAAGGAGTATTTAGTGGTAGCCGGACCCACACCTCGGATGGGATCCCTATCACAAACGGTTTAGAGTCTAGTTGGGACTTTACACCGGGGAGATCCCTTACTGTTTGCTGGACATATTTCCACATAACCAGATTTTGCGTTAGAAGGAGGGCCTGAATGGCAGGCTCCCAGCACACAAGTAATATCCCATTACAAACTCCCCAAGGGGAGATCATGTATGGAAATACCAGTCCTCCACCCTTAGAAAATTCCCAGGAGGAGGAAGCCCCTTACTATGAGGTTACTTTAGATCAGCTAAGGGCCCTGCACCCTATCGCCCGCAACCTTCTTAGGGGTTTACAGCGAGCCCCGGTCACTAGTTCCTTGGCTAATCCTACAACTCCCACAGCTAACCACACTCGTCAAGGAACCCTTGTCAACTCCCTACCTCAGCTTGTGGGTATTATGATCGAATATTATGTAGATGCAGTTGAGCGTAATTCTGAAGAACCCTCAGACAACCCTAGGGAGGCAGAGGAGGGAAGCCCAAAATTCATCGTACCAGAACCCAACGCTAACTCTCAACCATACTGAACCTTGAATGATAACACTCAACCAAACGAATCACCTGGAGGAGGATCCAGGAGAGGTCGGGGAAACAGAGGCCAGGGGAACAGGGGTCATGGCCAAGGCTGGAATCCAGGCCACCACCATCACCACAGAAACTAGAATAGACTTCCCTTCCTTTATAACTGGAGAAATATCAGAGATATAGGGAACCGATGGAGGAATCAGGACATGTAGTCCCATCATGAAGGCAAAGTCCGAAAGTGAAATAGGGCATGTTTACATAGCACGCCAGCAGCATGCTAGGCATGTGTAGCCTCTGTCTTGGATGACACAGTCTCCTTTAGCCCTCCATGGCCCCCTTCATGACATGCCTCGGCATCCGGAGAAGCACCTCCCCAGGTTCGACCTCGAAAAGGGTATGCTGGCCGAAGATCACATAAGAAACTTTTACCTGGCCTTACAAATGATGAGAGTACAATCTGACAATGTAGCATGCCATTTTTTCCTCATAATTTAGAGAATAAAGCTGCCACCTGGTACCGATCCCTCCCAGTTGCTTCCATCTCATCCCAAGAGCAGTTCCACGGTAGTTTTCTTCAAAAGTTTTCGGAAGACAAAACCCCTTCCATGCTCCTCACTGAACTTAGTACTCTGAAAAGTCAGAAAAAAGATAAAGTCAAAGATTTCAATCAACGCTTCGCTATGATCTTGAATAAATTCCTGCTAAATATGGCATTAGATGATTCCATCACCGTCGACTACTACACTCGGGCTCTCCCTCAGGATATTTTCATTTTCATGAAGCACGAAGCTAGAGCTACCCTGGCGGAAAGTTATACCATCGGTTTAGCTGCTGAAAGAGATATGATATCCATAGGATCCATCGACCATGAAGGATGGGATGATCCAAAGCCAACCACGAAGAGAGCCCAATCCTCAAACCATAAATCTGGAGACAAATATGCAGACCCCTTTGATTTTGAAAGTATCACAAAATCCCTCAAGTTGCTGACCAACGAAATCTCTGATCTGAAGAGGAATAACAATGATTCTACCCCAGCTGCTAAAACGAAAAAACCTTTCTTCAGAAAGAATAATCCCGCTATGAACCGGCCCCCATCAAACTCGAGTGCCAGTCTCAGTGTTGAAGAAATCGGAAAGGACAACTTTTGTTCTTTCCATCAAACCTCCCACTTAACAAAAAATTGTCCCCAGTGGATTAATAGCATGACCGCCATGGTGAATCAACTTTTGGAAGACCAAACACCCGAATATCTGGAAGAGGAGGCTATTTTAGACAACGAAGAGGCCTCCCCCCCAGATGAGGATATGGGTTCCACTGTCCTCGCTTTTGAGGTCATCTGCTAAGAGTCTCTCCCTTACATGACTGGGATTAACTTGGCCGATGACCCTAAATCTAAACCCCCTTGAAACTATGGTTTGAGGAGAAAAGGGCCGGTCCGTGAACAATCCTTCAAAGAAAAAAGGAAAGCTTTCTTAAGGAAAATATTGCCACCAAATGCAGAAAACCAAAGCAAGACTCTTGAAAAATTTAGTCCAACTAACCCCAGAGAAGGCCCCAAGGCTAAAGCTCTGTCGGTTTTCCCTAAAACCACCACTGAACTTGCCTCACACATAGATTTTGGTTACAACATTATCGAAGATATGAAGAAGACCCAGGCCAATATTTCTCTCTACGAGCTCGCTCGCATTGCTAACCAAAGAGACCTTATCCTCAAGGCCTTTTCCAATCTTCCAGAAACCAACCCCATGAGTATCACATCTGCCCAAACTGCTGCTAATCCCAAATCCATCGTAAATGCCATAAACGCCAACTCTAGAGGATCCACACCACCTTTCCTCCTCTCCTTCGAGTTCTTTAACTTCAATGTCCATAATTGCCTCGTCGATTCTGGTGCATCCACGAATGTTATGCCCTTATCCGTATGCAAGAAGTTAAACATCTGCCCTGAGAAAACTGACGCCAGGATCATCCAACTCGATAGATCTCAAGTCCCGGCAGTAGGCAAATTAAACAACATCATTATCCACCTATCCTTCAATTCTAGAGTGCATCAGTGCATCAACATATTAATCGTGGATATCCCCGAGGCTTATGGCCTTCTGTTGAGAAAATTTTGGTCTAGAAAGCTACAGGTATACTTTGCCACTGATCGGTCCCACCTTTGGCTCCCGTACAAGGGAAAGAATAACCAAATTTGGGTCGAAAGTGAGCCGTATATGAAATATACTGTGACCGACCTAGATGCAACTAACAAAACAGCCAGTTTCACACAAGAAGAGCTCGATATGTGTTTCTTAGAATCCATATTTGGGTGCTATCAAACTTCCCAATCTCCGAACACTCAGGATGTCCAGTCCGAGCTGCTTCTAGTCACCCAAAACTCCTCCGCCTCCACAAAGGACCCATTGGAAACTACTGCCCCGAATACGCCACCAATGTGCTTAGACAACCTGGTCAAATCAGAGGATGGAATATGGACCTTGTACTATGGTGGTTCCAAAACCCAAGACGGGGCTGGCGTAGGCTGTATCTTGTTAGACCCTTAGAATAATACAGCCAAGTATGAGGAGTTTCTACTTGGACTCAAGAAGGCCATAGACCTAAATGTTCATTGTTTAAAGGTAATTGGAAATTCTGAGATTATCACTCGTTAGGTACGTAACACCATCCATTGTTTGTCTCCACATCTAAAATGTTACCAGCAAGAGGTATGGTGTTTAATTTCTACTTTTGATGCTTTCGATATTAAATCCATACTTAGAATGCATAATGCAGTAGCCGATACACTCGCCAAAACTGACGCTAGGTTCACCCCACTTAGAGATGGATTTTCTATTGAAGTTATTTACAGGCCATCCGTACCGGATAATGTTACTAATTTTCACATTTTCAATGATGACCAACAAGTACTGGATTTCATGCTCAATACAAACTTATTCAAAGATGTAGTTATAGAAGAAGAGGATCATGATCAAGCTTTGCAGAAGGAACTATGATATTGGAAAGAAAATCCCATACCCAAAGGGATCGTGTCACTTGAAAGGTTGTTTGACCTACAGAACCATTTCCGAGGGCCCCCAAACACGAAGGTGCAAAGTTCCACATTAGCGCATCGACAAATTAACTTCGGGACAGACAAGGATCCCAAGCTTGTCAATCTAGGTAATAAGTGAACCCCTCTAGAGAAGCAGGCATTCATCGGATTATTTAAGAAATACCGAGATGTATTTTCTTGGACATATGATGATCTTTGAACTTATGATACACGGATCATCCAGCACGTCATACCCATGAAGGAAGGAGTGAAGCCTTTCCAACAAAAACTGAGAAAGTTACACCCCGCCGTAGAACCGATGATCTAGAAGGAACTAAAGAAGCTCTTGGATGTGCGAATAATTTTCAAAGTTAGACATTTGACCTGGGTGTCAAACTTGGTCCCTATTCACAATAAATCCAGTGAAATCTGTTTGTGTGTAGATGTATGGAATTTAAACAGAGCCTCGGACAAGGACAACTATCCTGTCCCTCTTATGGAGAAAATCCTTCAAGCTGTATTAGGGTCAGAAATGTTCTCTCTATTGCATGGGTTTTCAGGGTATAATCAAGTACTCGTGGCTTAGCCCGATCGGCTCAAAACCATGTTCAGAACTAAATGGGGAACATTCACATTTAGACGCATTCCCTTCGGCCTGATTAATGCTGGCGCCAACTTCCAAAGAGCTATGGACATCGCCTTCGGACGACTCATTGGGAAAATCGTGGTAGTATACCATAATGACATCACCGTGTTTTCAAAGCACACATCTGACCACCTACACCACCTAAAGCATATTTTTGAAAGGTGTCAGAAATACAGGATCTCACTGAACCCGAAGAAGATCATTTTCGCCATTGCCAAAGGTAAGTTTTTGGGGCACATAATAACTTGAGATGGCATAGTGGTGGATCCAAAACGTGCAAAATTCATCGCTCAAATACTGCCCCCAAGTGGTAAGAAAGCTATGCAATATTTCCTCAGAAAAATCAACTTCGTTCAAAAATTTATATCTGATTTCGCCCAAATCGTAAAACCATTACAAGGCATGATTAAGAAAAATGCTAACTTTAAATGGAATCCTCCTGAGAAAGAAGCGTTCGATAACATAAAATGAGCGATTGCAGAAGCACCCGCTCTTTATAGTCTAGATTTCAACAAAGGCTTTATCTTGTATACCTTTGCCTCAGATTCATATTTGGCCATTGTCCTGACTTAGAAATATGACAAAAACGATGAGCGACCTATATCATTTATGAGCACTGGGCTACAAGGCACCGAGCTGAATTATCCTGATATTGAAAAACAAGCTTATGTGGTAGACAAGGCAGTTAAACACTTCAGGCCATATATTTTGAAGAATCATGTCAAACTTTTCGTGCCTCACCCATCTGTTCAATCACTATTCGTATAGCAGGAGCTGGGTGAGAGACGAGGCAACTGGATGACATGCCTCCAAGAATATGACCTAGAATTTAGGCCAACACACACTATAAAGGGCCAAGGATTATGTCGGATGGCCGCAGAGGCAGCACACTCACGAAGCAGTGAAGAAGAGAATTGGGAACATGAGATCGACATGTATCAAGCTGATAGAACATCTTGGTAGGGTACCTCTTCATGGCATGTAGATCTCTAGCAATATCTAAAACATGGTACCATGGGCCCGACTTTAACCACTCAGCAGAAACACGCATTAAGATTGAAAGTGGTATCCTACTAGCTGGTGCAGGGTAAGTTGTTTCGCAAGCACCACAACGCTGTCCTGCTATTCTGTTTGGAGTATGATGAGGCACAAAAAGTGTTGGTGGAACTCCATGATGGTCCAGCGGGTGGACACTATGCGAGGGATACCACTGCTCACAATATCATGCATGTCGATTTCTATTGGCCTACTCTGTTCAAAGATGCACACACATATGTTTGAAAATGAAAACAATGCCAAAAGTTCGCAAACATAGATATACGGCCTTCTGCCCCGTTACAGTCTGTCATAGTGGAAGAACAATTTCAGCAGTGGGGGATGGACGTGATTGGGGAAATATTTCCGCACTATTCCAAGAAACATAGGTACATCCTCACTGCCATAGACTACTTCACAAGGTGGGTTAAAGTGATACCGTTGCATCAAGTCAATGATCAAGAGGTAATAGCCTTCATCACCCAATGCATCATGATCAGGTTTGGCGTTCCAACCTCCCTTGTTTTTGATAATGCAACATACTTTTCATCGCTGAAATTATATGATTTTGCTCTAGAAAACGGTATAGTGCTGAAACATTCTGTCAATTATTACCCCCAAGGAAATGGGTTAGCTGAGTCAACTAAAAAGAACCTCATCCGCATCATCAGAAAGACTTTGTTGTCCCAACAATGGAATTGGCATAATGCTCTCCATAATTCCCTATGGGCTGATTGAGTCACACCTAAGCCATCCTTGAGGACCTCCCCGTTTTTCCTTATGTACGGCAAAGAAGCTATTCTTCCTCCCAACTTGTCTCTCCCAGCCCTTCAGTTATCCAAAGAGAATCATGGCACCCCTTGCACTGCATTGCAAGCCAAAATAGATATGTTATTGAAGCTAGAGGAGGAAAGGCTGAAAACCCGGGAAAAATTCACCATCCATCAAAGTCGAATAAAACGATGGTTTGACAAGAAGTCTGCCAGAAAAAAATATTTCAAAGTAGGTTAACTGGTCCTCAAGTGGGACAAATCTCATGAGGATAAAGGAAAACACTCCAAATTCTAGGCCCTGTGGATAGGTCCCTTCCATATTAAATAAAAAATCGGCTCCCACACCTACAGGCTGTATACCCTTGAGGGGAGAATTGAGGTCCTCCCGGTAAACGGGCACAACCTTAAACACTACTTCACCTGATAGCCCTGAGGGGCCATCATCATACCCTATACCATATGTCTTTTGTTATTTTGTTTCGTTTCCTTTTGTGTTATTTTTTTCCTTTGTTCTCAGCTTCTTCTTTGTTTTCAATAAACCGCTTGTTCCCAGCAGGCTCCCATTTACAGTTTCCCCTGTAGCATCCCAAATGTGAAGGAGGGATGTAGAGGTTAATCAATTAGCAATATTGTGCCGAAATATGTGCTGGTGAAGAAACACCCCTGAAACTCAAAAGGGAAATGATCTTGCCTATGATATTCATTTAGTGGGGAAAACACAGCTAAGTCCCAGGAACCAAGCACAGGTAGCCTGCCTAACATGCTGGCCCGGGGAATTGCGATGAAAAAGAGTGTATTGGTGTTTTTGGTCACTATATGGAAAAGGGACAGAGCTAACTGAAGGAGACAAAAGGACATCCAGGGAAAACTAAAAAAGTCTTCATATAGACCAGGAGAAACCTCTCTTGCACGCAAAATAAGTCGGGATCCCTCATCCACCCTAGGCAAAATTTTCACTATTAAATAAGTGACATGAGCATAGTCAAATAAGTGCCCTGATCACATTTTAAAAAAGTGCAAACTAGCACATGAATAAGGGTAAAGGATTGAGAAAGGCTTTCTGCGTAGAGAGGCGATGTGACGACTCCGCTAGGGTACTGACTTGGCTCACTGGAAATGGAGCAACGTCTGTGACTCCTAGGCAGTAACTCTGCTGGGACCATTAGGTTCACTGGCAGTGGATCAACACAATGAGGACAAAATAATTGTACCAGATATTGGAAATCTTTGAGGAAGGTTCCAACCTTTCCCGCTCAGTCTCCTGGAATGAATTGTGATATTCCCACTCCTTGGGACATGAGGATAGGTGGAACATACACGCAAGGTCCAAGGAAAAAAGTAGTGGGACCCACAAAATGGAAGGATCATTAGGCTCAATCCCACCCTTCGCTCGATGAAGCACCAACAAAGATCCTAGGTTCTACCAGCGAATCACCATTTTTTGTAGCAGCTACAACACCCTCCAAAATTTTTCTCTCTTTCAATTTTTGAGTCCCTAATACTTGTGAAAAGAGAAATATGACTTGAATCCAACTTTTCTAAACCTCAGGTCGCTGAGTCGCAAATATTGTTAACTTTCCTAAGTTGCAACCTTGCGACCTTGCGACCCTGCAAGGTCGCTAAGTCGCTAGGTCTCACATCAGTCTGAAACTAAACATTAGCGATCTCGCAACCCTGCGACTCCGTGACCCCTTAAGTCGCAAGGTTGCAGGGTCAGAAGGTCACATATATCACTAACGCAGCTCATTCATGACCTTGCGACCCTCATTAATTTACCACACATGTGAACCCTTTATATATAGAAGGGTCGCATATGTCGCATTTGACCTACGTGACAAAGAGAAAAAAATGCCTCTGATAAGCCAGCTGGAGCGTGATTTTCCTGGGTAAGTGCCTGATCCTCCTACTGTTTCTTTTCTAGGATAGCTGTTACTATTGTTTCCTAAACCTAGCCTATTTTAACCCTGTAGGACCTTGACCAAACCCTATAGCAATCCTTCTGCAAGCCTCCCCTCCCTCAGTTTTTCTTCAAATCTTGTGCTAAGCTTTCCTGCCCTTCCCCCCCTTCATGGGACCTTGCCTAACTTACCTTGAAGGCTCCTACAACCTTGCACAACGATTTTTTGGACCCCTTGTGTTTTTCCTAAGCCTTGTTCTGCCGCACATTTGCAAAGCCCTAGAGCGACCATGTGACCTTGCGACCTCATTGCTAAGTCACATAAACACTAGGTCGAATTTCACAGGAATATAGAGTAATGCGACCAAGCGACTCAGTGACCTTGCGACCCAGTCGCAAGTCGCTAGATCGCACGTCTGCAAATTTTCCAACTAGCGCAACCCAGCGACCTAGTCGCAAGTCGCCAGGTCACAAAGTCGCCCTTTTGTCGAAGTTTTAAGCCAATGCGACCTAGTGACCCCACAACCCAGTCACAAGGTCGCCAGGTCACAGGTTAACCCACCTCCTTGGAAATGACTAAGAAGATGTAGAAACAACCCACTTATTTAAAATTAATGACATCTATCTTATCGTGGGAATTTTTTATGAACATGCCAGGGGATATTGAAGCCGAGATGGAGTGTGTGTCCATTTCGTTAGCATCAAGTGACATGGGGCCGCCAGCAGTCTGCAAGAGGAACAAAAGCCCCGAGATAGAAATCTAAGAGGAGGAAAGACCTGTTTTTCTCCCCCCATCCATGGAGACACAACCTACATATTCAGTAAGGGGGACAGTATGAGCTCGTACCAGATCTATAAATAATTTACTCAGGCTGGATTTCCAGAGGACATCCTTGACAGGTAGATATATATTCAAGTTAAACGATCCAAATTTCACTACGCAGGAGCCCACCCACCAGTGTTCCCATGCGCCGAACTAATTGAATGTATCCTACGGAGAGTTGACCCCAAGATCTAGGTCATTCAGGACCATGCCGAGAAGACTTTCGCCAACCTCAAGGGACAAGATGCAGAGTACTAATATGCACTTCCTGCCCAAGAGCAGACCTTCAATGATGAATGGGCCACTACTCATGAAGTTCTCATATCTGAAACGTTGAAAGGATGGTGGGAAGACCCAAAAAAAATTTGGCTCAAGAAGGATCAATAATATCTGACAGCGGGTCTGAGAAAATTTTACAAACTCATAGCCGCAATGCTATGCAGGATGTATGGCTGCCCAGACGCCACCTTCTTTAATGGTACTTCGGTCTCTCTAATGTACACCATCACCATGTACGGTACTCATTTCAACTGGGCCAACATAATAATAACAGCTCTCAAGTCAAACATATCTGCAGCTCTGGCACCCGATGAAGGGTATGCCTTGGAATTTTACATGGCATATTATCTCCCAGATGCAGTATGTGCCAGGTGCCATTTTGAGGGGTGGTCGCATAACTGGAACTCATAGAATGGTGGTCAAATTCAGAAATACCTAATGGTGTTTTGGGATTCCAGATATAAGCAAGACATGGAGTCAATAGAAATTAGCTTCATCCCCGCCCTCTACGTAAAGCTGTTTGGACAAGACCCCCCGTGTATGTCCAAGCGAGCCATGGATACAATAACTCAGGTGGCCCACTGGTTTCCAGACACCGATAGTACCTTCCTCCGCATTTTTTGGTCACTCAAGGCCCCCCATGCATTGCCTCGCTTCGTTACAGACAAGCTTCTTCTCCAAGAAACTTATTATCAGATGTCAGGCGGTTTCTCCAAAGTCCTCACTAAAGGTAAAAAGAAACCATGGCTGACCTTGCCACTCACCATAGGCACCTACATGGTAAAGGACTTCAAAGAAGTAGAAGCAGTAGCCGAACAGATAAAGGGATTCCATCTACCTCCCCTGGAACACCGTACATATGATCTCAAGAGAATCATTCCCACACACTGCAAGCGGGCCAAATTAAAATGGAGCTATCAGCATACTGATTGCTCGACCGAAGAAAGAATAAAGAAATGGTACAACAATGATAGAGAGACATCTCCAACAGAATCAAGCAATCATGAGGAACAGGACAACCAAACTCTGGAGGAAAGAGCTAATGCAATGGGAGGAGCCTCATCCTCCAAACCTAAGAAACCAAAGACTGGTACAACCCTTAACCCTTCCACCCAACAAAGAGAAATGGAAGCCAAAGCTAAACAAGAGGCTAAAAAGAGGGAAAGAGAAGAGGTGGCCAAAGCTAAACAGGAGGCTAAGGAAAGAGCAAGGGAAGAAGAGGAGAAACGAAAGAAGTAGATGAAGGAAGAGCAGAAGAAGAAGCGGGCAGAGGAAAACCATAAGAAAAGAGAAGAGGAACAGAGGAAGAAGGAGGAGGAAGGAAAAGTAGAAGCAGAGTGCCGGTTGAAAGAAGAGCAGGAAAAAGCACAAGTAGAGCGTCGGCTAAAAGAAGAGCAGGACAAGGAAGAAACAGAGCGTCGGTTGAAAGAAGAGCAGGAAAAAGTAGAAGCAGAGCGCCGGTTAGAGGAAGAGCAAGAAAGAGCAGGAGCTGGAGGGAGTAAGACACCGCACTTAGAAAAATAGGGGAAAACAAAGTTTCCACCCATTGAGGTACCTCAGACAACTCTTTCCCGTTTCACCCTCTCAGAACTGGGGACGTTCGAGGATCTAGATAAGGGAGTGCTTGATCTCACTAGACTCACCTATGATTAATTCTCACACAGGATCAGGTAGGAGAAAAGAATATGTTTGGCACAGGATCCTCCAACGCCCCTCACAGTCACTCAAGGAAAGGACATAGTCTTGGACACCAGGACTAACCCGGTCATGGTTGCCTCAGCCGGTACTGCTTTTGCAACAGCTACCGAAGAGAATAGACTACAAGCATCTGAACTCAAGGTAGCCCAAGCAGAGCAATAAAATAAGGCACTGCAAGAGGAGGCCATACAATTTCAAGCCAAGGACACGCCTGCTAATGAAATATCAATCACTATATAGGGAGAGCTAGTCACTTTGGAGGCCTCAATGACGCAGGTCTATGAAAAAATGTTTACCATAAAAAAAACTGTAGCACCTCTACTAAAGGCACAGGCCGAAAATAAAAAGAGGAACACATAGCTGAACGAAGCCTCTACTACATTGGACAAGATATTGGAGTGGTCTAACAGGTATCCAGAAGCCCCAGCCACATTGCCTAGAAGAGATTGGATTGCTATCTAGAATGACAAAGTTAAGTTTTGGATGAAGGTACAATCTAAGGAAAATCTCATCAAGGATCTAGAGAAGGGAATGTCGACATATGAACATTTTATTAGTGGCATTGACTCAATGGCCAAGGTACACCACATCCCTTCTCTAGGTGCACTTGGAGAAGATAAAACATGGGAAGAAGTCTCCAATGATATTCAAACATTTTTACAGCCCATAAGGTAAGCAGCCGCTTCGCAAGACCTGCCGGCGTCGAGAGAAAACATGGTTCAATTCATTGTGACACAGGTCTAGATATATACTAAACTGGCCTCCTTATTGAATCAAATCACAGTCAAGAGGGAAAATATGATTCCAAACACCCTGGAATGTCTTCATAGACTAAGAGAAGATACACCTCAGGTCTCCCTAGTAGCTGCGGATTATCAAGCTTGGCAGACCTACCTCAGAGAGCAGGAGCAGATAGATGTCTCGAGCCTCACTATCACCCAACTACTTCCATGATCAATTCACAAATAGAAACAAGTAAAGCAGATCGCAGGTCGCATCAATTGAAGGGTCACAGGTCGCATCAACTAAAGGGTCGTAGGTCGCAGCCACAACTGAAGTCGCAGGTCGCATTTCCCTCAAGTCGCAAAGAAAACCAATGGTTGGGAAGGTGAGAAGTTAGGGATACCCAAGGGTCAATTTTGTTTTACAAATACTCCCTTCTGGGAATTGTAGAGGGGGCTTTTTTTCGGAGCACTCAAAAGAAGCAGCGATTGTATAGCATTGAATGCACCCTTTATGAATGAATACAAGCACTTGTTGTGATTCCACTCTTGGATCTGATGGGAGTTAATGTGTTAATATTGTGAATATTTTGTCCTATGCATATATTATCTTTCTGATTAAATCACCCATGTTTCCCGCTTATATCATTTCTACATTCAACTTACTAAATTTTTTTAATGATGTTAAGTTGTTCATATAGAAAATGTTAAGCAACTCTATATTAACATTTTTCTCATCGCTGGAAAATGGTTAAGGAAGTGAAGGTCACTCTAACCATAAAGATCTGTTTCTTTTATGGTTCGAACATCTTTCCCTTACAAACACAACCTTGATAATGTGCTACTAACAGCTTTTCCTTGGCCGCATGTTTGTTTAATTCATCTTGCTATTCACAGTGTTTTATGTTCATTAATGTCTCATAAACCATTTTTATTGTACCACCTGGATAATCGTGCATTCACAGGTTTGCAGGGCTCATCCATGTCCGAGAAAAGGAGTATTCAGCAGTAGCCAGACCCACACCCCGGATGGGATCCCTATCACAAATGGCTTCGAGTCTAGTTGGGACTTTACACTGGGGAGATCCGTTATTGTTGGCCGGACATATTTCTACATCAACAAGGTCTTAATATCATATGGAGAGCAGGACACACTGATGTGTAGATTCTCGACAATGTCGGGTTTGGTTAAGATATCGAGAGTGTTAGTCTCTTCAATATTCGAGAGGTTATTTTCATAACCGACTTCATGAATGGATACATAATTTTTAAATAACTTGACGATATTGAGTTGATATAGTCACTTATATTATCCTCAATGGAGTTTGGTAAGGAGGAATGATGGTGATGATCATTCCATGGCGCATCGTCTGGCATCATAATCTCCATGATGCTCTCATCAATAGGAAATGTGCAAGAGAAAATATAAGAGGATGCGCCATAATCCAACGAATTATCAACCCAATTTATCAAAGAGGAGAGATCGAAACAAGTCAGAAAAGCTAAATAAATGACTTCGTAATCAAGCTTGATGGGGCTAAGTGACATACTGTCACCAAAAATGTCGAGATTAGACTCATATGCTACTATCCAAGGGTTAGTTGGAATAGTAGAAGAAGATATCATATTGATATAGGCAACCAAAGGAGAGCTGTCAAGAAGCAAAAAGGTTCCCATGAGAGGAGTCCTTAAGCAATCCAACCCCAACACGATGATACAGGTGTAGAGTTTCCCCTATGAGAGGGACACTTCCAATAATATGAGAATTAGAGGCAAAGAAAGTGAGTTGATCGATGGTTAGTGTACCACATTTATGAAGAAAATAAATAATTTAGAAATAGGTCGTAATGAAAATAACCATGGCTTGAATCCATGTGCGACCTAATAGAATATTATAGTCTAAAATTCTGTCAATAACTTCGACTTCTATGGATACATATTTACGTCCTAATTATACTTGTAGTGAATTCAAACCACAAGGTTTATAAGTTCTTTCATCAAAAGCCATCAAGGTGGTCGGTGAATGAATTAATTGTGAAGAGAAAATGGCCTTCCAACAAGATAATGACATAATGTAGGTTTAGGCTCCCTCTTCCACAATAGAAAAATGTATGTTCTTACTGTGGAAAACAACCTAGATCATGAAAGCCAATTGGGCCAGAAGTCGAGGCGAATAATTCTCATGATTGAAAATGACTAGGTTGGAATCTAAAGGATCAATACATCTGATAGAAAAAAGAAATTCATTCTTTTGGGTGGGAAAATTTGCAACACCTCGAGAGTGGACATGAAAAATGGATACTAAGCCAATTCCTCGACTACATTGTAATTTTGAGCGGCTCTCGCGTGAGGGTTGAAAGCATATTTATGAATAATGCCTTTGGTAGGATAAATGGTTAATTCCATAGGAAATGTAAGAAGAGTATGATCTGATGGAGATGCAGCCAAAATGGTAGGTTTTCAGTAGCTAGAACGTTCGGGGGATTCACATTACCATAGTATTTACTTCGGGTGGCCACCATAACATAAAATTTTGACTTAGCGGAAGAAAGCATTAAAACCGAGTTACAGGAATTAGGGTCCTAAGCAACCATATGAGTCTCCTAATTCCTAAATGGACCAGTGAACACAACGGGTGAAGTAGAGGATTTCAGGAATTGGTTCACTTTCACTCATTGGGGATAGTCACACATGAATTTATCCTTGTTATAGATCAAACATGGATAACGAGGTTTCTACTTTTTGTCAGAAGACTGATTGTTTTTTTAAATCCTGTGGAGCATAATATTTCTTCTTATTAACTTTTCCTTTCTTCTTAATTCTTGGTTTTTATTGTTATTTTCCTTTATTGGATTGAATGACATTGATTTCGGAAGTAGAATTTTTAGGAGGAGTGGATGGAGGGTTTTGGGAAATCACGAAAAGTGCAACACTATATGGTTTATTTTTTGTTTGCAAGCTGGCAGAGCCAATCATGCCATCAACAACATGTGATTCTTTACCAAGAGGCGGAGGAAAATTTTTGGAGGGTCTCAGAGCATTTGGTATTTTCTCATAAAGCGTGCCTAATTGGGTATAAATGAGATCCGAATACTGGGCACGAGCAATTAATTTTTCTTTATTCACAACTCAGCCCTTATCTACATCCTCTGTGATGGATGGTAATAGAGATTTAATGAATCATTTCACTAAAAATTGATTAAGAGCATACGTTTTCACCAATTGATGATGATATCGCCACCCATGAATATTATTAGAAACGTGAGTAGTATTTTTTTTTTTTAAATTTGGTCAAAAGTTTCATTCCAGTCTCATATTAGATGAGTACTTGGAAATTTTTCCTACCAGAATTTTAGGAATATCTTGTCCAAGATTTTGAGACTATAAGTTACATTGTAAAGGCTAGCTAAACGGGAGCTAGGAGGTACTAGATACTGATGGGATCGATTGAGTCATAGTTGTAGCATGTAAAGGTTTTCTTACATTGGTTTGAGATTTTTTAGGTATATATCTATAGGTAGGAGTTTGGGATGTAGATGGAACGAGTTGAGAAATTAAGGATGAATCCACGAATGAACCAGGTTGTATGGGAAAGTATGTTTCCAAATATTAGTATCCATCCTATGAGATTAAGGATTCCAATAAGGTTGATTAATACTCTGTGGTATACCGGTGATAGGTTTTCCCCCTCCCAAACAAGGAGGGGATGATGGAGGTAACTACCCCCCAGATGGTGGGTACCCAACATAAGGATAATTGGGATGCTATAGGTATCCATGCCCACTAACATAAGGGCGAGGTTGTTGTTCAACTATAGGTGTAGGTGGAGGAGAATGGGTAGACTATACAGTGTTCATTAAAGAAATTCCAAATGAAATTATGGTAGTAGATAACATGGGAGAGGTCCATGGAATGGATTTTTCACTAGGAAAGGTTCCAGACAATTATTGATAGCCACGTGGGACAGACGGGCCACCATACAAATGTTTCTTTGGGGATGTTGTAAACATGGATGAGGTAAAAACATTAGTTGTCTCAAACATAGTAGTGGACACAGGCTGGGAAACCATAGCACATTCATTCATGGTTAACATTCCAAAATATGATTACCATGAGAAACTCATGGGTGAGTTGAAAGGAAAAGAATCAGGTAAAGGAGTTTGCGATGGATTTTAAGGAGGAGGAAGAAGATAAAACTGACTAGGATGAAGTCCTATAAAATAAATAAGAGAGGAGGGATGAGGTTCTTCCTGTAGTATCTCTTCATTACTCACAAGACCAGGTGGAAGTGGTTCAACATTGGGTCCAAGATATATAGCTTGTGGTTGTGTATGAGACAAAGGAAGAGAAGAGGAAGGTCCTCAAGTAACAGGTGGAGATGGCTAAGGTACCTAAGGTGGTATAACCTTAGGTTCTAGGGTGTCTAATTCAATAAATTCAGGCTCAATAACCTCATGCAATAAATTATCAGGGGCTTCTGTTTCGATTGTGTCAGATTCACCAACAAAATCAGAAGTAATATCGAGCTTAGTACTCATTGGGAAAGATGCTTTTGGTGGATTAATTTTGAGGAGGACCAAAAGTAGTTCCTGAAGTTCCTGATTCAGTAGTTTCAATTTTATTATGCTTCTAAACGATAGCCAAAGTCTCCTTTGGTGGAAGAGAAGGCTTATTTTTCATTCTACGTGAATGATATAGGGTATGGCATTGTTCTTCCATGTTGTTGGATTAATAAATTTTAACAGTTAACATAAAAAAAAATCAAAATGGGGTAAAATAGGCATAAAGGTTTACCAAGTAACTATGCACTACAATATACAACCTTGGAGAACCAAGTATTTATGTATGGGCATGAAATCTCCCCGAATGTTGTGTTCGGTGTATCATAGTGTACAAGGCAACTAAATCAGTTACCTATGGTGAGGAAAGCAACCTATGGTGGAATTCCAAAATATACTCATGGATACGTGGAAGTGCAGTCTATGTTAGTGTTGTCTAATGTGTAACTGTACGATGAGAACATTCACATATACTTTTCATGCATGGAGGAACATCAAATATACCCAAAGATACATGGAGAAGGGTCTAATAGACTTACATACGTGGAACGATATTTCACCCTACGTATGTAAAGTTGGAAAAAAATGATAGCTCCTATGTTTATAGATTTCAGAACACATCTCTATCCTAGACCACTAAAATTTTTTGTTAATGTTACAAATTCTCCTTAGGTTGATTCAATAAATTTTTATGTTTATCTTCAATTAGGTTTCAATTTTAGGGCTCATCATGAATTTCACTTGAATATTCTAAAATGCAAGCTAACATGAAGAAATTAAACTTTCTTTTTTCAATTAAAATCTATCTAAAGGAGGGAAGAGAAAAAAGAGTATGAAACATACAAAATTCAGAAAACAATATGCTAAGTGAAATTCCCTTAAACGCAACTGTTCGAATTCCAATTCACATGCAAAACCCTATATTCCAATGCAAAGAAAATTTTCTTTTAAATTCCACTTAATTTTTAAATGAGAGAAAACTAATATGCATGTCTAATCACTGATAAAATAAAATATTCAAAAATATGACTAAAACACCAATTCTTTCAAGAACTCAATGATCAAACAAATCAGTTTTCTAATGACATAAAGATAAGAAGAAAGGAAAATATAAAAAATTTCTCATAAATGGCACACAACGCCATAATGAAACAAGATGGAGGCATCTAAGAAACCAAAAGACACTCAGGGAAAAAAGGAAGAGAAATTGGAACAAAGCTAAATAGAGAGAAAATCACAACAACGCAAATTTGTGCATGAAACAAGGGTCATCGTAGGTGCTGGAAGGGCACCAGTGCTCTCCAACGCAGGTGTAGAGAGGGTTGGGGTGCACTAAAATTCAAGTACAAATAAGGCTAGGGTGCATTGTAATGCTCTACCTCTAGACTATGGGAGCGTTGATTAAGGAATTTCAAGTTCCAACACAAAAATGCAACTGAAGCTCAATTAAATGTCTTCTTAGGGTCAATTTAGGCTGAGTGAGATAATGAAGGTCTATACAATAGGAAAAAAATGTTCCAAGTACAAGGAAACCACTAAGGGAATGAACCGTTCCCCAGTGGAGTCACTAATTTGTTATGCGGAATCTATGACTTCGAACAAAAGTGTCTTCCCTAGACCTAGTGGTCTGGTCTAGAACTACATAAGGGAAATAATATAATGTTTCCCTTAAAGTAAATGAACAATGGGATGAGGCTTACCTAGAATCCATCGCAAGCTTCACTCTCTTCTTGGCTTGTACGCTCAAATCCTAACTATGATTTCTATAATTAGAACCCGCACATATAAATACAACAAGATAAAGATATACGATATTATGAATTTTTGGTCATGCCTTTTGTCATTATCAATGCACCTTCTACATCTCAAGGGTTTATGAATTCCATTTTCAAACGCTTAGAAATTTTTTTCTAGTATTTTTTGATGACATACTAATCTACAACAGGTCTTGGAAGGATCATGTTCAACATGTTAATAGGGTGCTCAAACTATTGGAGGAGAAACAATAATATGAAAAAACCTCCAAATGTTTCTTTGGAGTA
Organism: Pinus albicaulis; assembly: GCA_034641835.2. Classification (NCBI taxonomy): domain Eukaryota; kingdom Viridiplantae; phylum Streptophyta; class Pinopsida; order Pinales; family Pinaceae; genus Pinus; species Pinus albicaulis. Next base: position 1,517,463,682 of record CM076575.1, on the reverse strand, counting down.
CAAGAGGTGGAATATATTGGTCATATTGTATCTCAAGAGGTTGTTAAGGTAGACCCTAACAAAATTAAATTTATTAAGGAATGGAAAGTCCCCACTGTTAGCGCTCGATTCTGCCACAGGCTGAAGAAGGCAAAACTCGAGGCAACATCAAACCAACCTTAGCCTCGTAGCTAGCCCTACGAGGACAGGAGAGGGCTCTCTCTGGGTCAAACTCAGTGAAAGATGTCCAATAGGATCTGAGATGACCAAAAGCATAACTGATCTTGATTTTAGGCTAGTAAAGAGATATGAATGAGGTTTTTTAATAAATGTTGGGGTTTTCTGGGCTGTGTGGGGCAAAGACAGCAAGAGCAGAGATTAAATGAAGAACACAGATTATCTCATGAGGCAAGCTAAGCATGAAATTTAACAATCAAATTGGAATTTAAACGGAATGGCAAGACTGCTGAGAAGTTGACAAGGGCATATGTGATGAATCCTTATCAAACTGAAGAAAACATAGAAAATGAATACCTCCCCAGGCAGAGCAGTAAACTGTATTCTGCCTTTCTCACTTAAAGGTATTTAACAGAGAATGATTATGAAATGACATGTAAAACATTACAAGCTACATATGAAACATAAGAAAAGACAAACTGCTAAATCCACACCACAAGAATCTCAAGAAACAGAGCTATACTTCTCCATTAAAATCTCTGTCTAAGACTGTACAATAAAGCTCTAATTTTCTCCTACATCAACTCTCAGAACTCTCTTCCCCTCTCTCTTTACAAATGATTATTTTAATACATTAAATAAACTATTCTAGGAAAAACCATCGACCCCAAGACAAGGAATTTGTTTTATCATTATTAAACAAATAAAACTAAAAACCAATCAGCTTTCCTGAAGATAGAATAGCGCTCCTTCTTCTACTTGAATCTGTTTGATGACTGATGAATAGGCAAAATCTGGAGCTGCACTTTCTGAAATGTAGCTTGAAGACCCAAAATAGACCAACGAATTCGATTTGCTCTGCTGGGATAATTATCTGCACTTCTGGCTTCTGACTTTGATTGCCATGTTACATTTACCATTTGAAGATCTCTGCTAGCCAATGATTAAGAGACAAATATGGAGCGCAGATCCATCTGGATTATTAACTGAAGTCATTAAAATAGGAATCGAATCCTATTTTTCTGTTGTGGTCGATATCTTTTTTCTAATTTTGGCCTTTGACTATTTATTTCCCCTTACCGCTTTGAATAAAATCAACAAAAATAACCGTTAAACTGAAATTCTCTTTGGTTCGAACATATTCCAATTAAATAGTACCAATTCAGAAGACTCTTATAGTTATTATTTATTAACTTCATGTTCCAAACAAGCACAGCGCTCCTTCAGCATTTGATAATCGTTGCAAATGACCAGTTTGGAGACAACCATTCACATCGCATGCCCAACTTAATGTGTAAAATGATTCATCCTTATCATCTTCAACATATGCCTACAAAATCTTGATTTGATGACGGAATTTATAGCTCAGTGGAATTCGCTCTGCCCAGGTGGGTAAAATACGTTGTAATTTTACAACATCACCAAATCCTTGCTCAAGTGGTCGCTCTGCCCGGAGTGGGTCGCTAAGCATCTCAAAACCAGTCGAACTATGAAACCTTGCACCGGCCTTCCAAAACTTGACTTCGGCCTCCAACTTCACTAATCCGATTTGCCAGGTAGACAGAACGATGCAGTAAGAATAAAACCGTTCCGAATTTGAAGGTACCTGATGGGAAAGGAATCGATTAGGAATGGGACTAGCAATACCTACAAAGGAATAGAACTCGTCCTTTTCAACAAGATTCAGCCCTGAGTCAAGCATCTCGACCAACATAAGAAAGAGGGTATTCGGCTCTCGGACAAATTATGTGCTCGACTGGGTTGAGATCACAACAGTGACTGATTCGATTTCACGGCCATAGCATTTGCAAATTCCACCCATGATCAGAGATTCATTTTTTTTTTAAATGCGCTGGCACACTGTCTAACCTCTGCACATATCATCAATCGAGCCACAGAAAGACCAATTTGGCCAAAGCAAATGCTCATTGATCGTTGTGTGAAAATACGATCACAACTTATATAGCAAAGACTTTGGTCGGCCACTAATAGATTCCAAACTACGACCTTGGCCTAATGAAAGTGATTGTCCATCGCTCACACTTGATAAGACGATTGATTCTTCACATGAGGATGGAAATTTAGGCCAGGTACTCTTAATGAGTGCACGCCGAGTCGATGTTAGATCACACAATTCGTTCTCCTTTCAGAGACATTAAGCTTTACCAAACAATTGTGATTCTAGCAAGTAAATAGATTTGTTTAAATGAACCATCGAACAATCATCATTCATAAAGACAATGCGGTGCATATAATCCTGCAAGTCCTACTGAAAATAAATCTCCTGTGTGCGACTTATGACACGGTCATACAATGTCTGCATGAAAAAAGCTAAATCTTTATCTGTAGGCCTAGCCACATGGATGAAAGAAAACTTTCAGCCACACCAGATAACAACATATCTTTAAAGAATGATTTCAAATATTGCTCTAAAGAATTCCCTGCATAATGTAAATCCATGTGCCAAGAAGTCTGCAGCAGAGGTTAAGCAACAAGGCCGTAGGTATATGCTTGTCAAGTGATCAAAGTATGCCTTTCATTCTAAAATGATTCCAGCAAGTGACTAAATAACTTGATCTGAACAATGGAAATGTATGGAAATTTGGCCAGAGAAAGAAGAAAAGCGTAATAAGGAAACTGACTTCTAGACGAGATCAAACAAATGGACATGATTCTTGATGATGTTTTGTTTTCTTTTTTTTGCACGTTTGCGAGAGATAGGGCCCAAAAATTTCTTGAAACAAGGCTGCCATTTGAAGAGCTGGAGAATTTGCAGCATTTGACAAATTACATATTCTAAAAAACACATTTAATGATTTCTTCTTCAAAACAGGGTTTTGAAGAAGAATCAATTTCACATTGATGACATTCCTGAAATAAACACCTACTGAACCTTCCGCTGGCCTACTTCTGAAAACTAAACCCTGAACTCAAGAATTAAAATGACTCTTTTCTGGACCAGAGTAACATCAGTGACTGCAAATGAAAAGAGATGAACCTTGGTGAATTTGACTGCAGCGGGCTGACAAGACGGAGTCTAACATTGGCTCCAATGGGGATGGCAGCTTCCGCTTCTTGGAGGTGCCAAGAACGACAGATCTTTGGGAGAGCAGACCAGTGCCTTCATCCATTGGGCGATGGAATCATTATTTTGACAAACAAACTAAAGACTGATAACTCAGTTTTTAAACTAGAAATTCGACTCACACTGACTTGATGCAAACTGAAATAACTGAATTAAACAAAAACTTTCTGAAAAGGGCAGCAGTCCATCAAAATTTCAAAACCCTGATGGCAACCCCCTGCATATTGATGTGATATGTACAATCATGTATAATTGGCCTTCCAATGAAACCAATCCAGCAGATGGCTACACCTCAAATTTTTGCTCTTACTCTCCCTGAGCAGGCGGACTGATGAACCTGTAGGCAACTCAAAATAACCACTGAAATAAAAGCTCATGACAATAAACCAGGCAACATTTATCCTTTCTAATGTTTGCAGAAGAATGCTGAAGGGATCTTGAAAATCCTGAAGCACTGGCTTATCTGGAGATCCAGCTGCAAAAATACTAGTATCCACTTCATTCTGATCTGAAAGGACAATTGATTTCTGAGGGATAGAAATGCACAGATCTGCCATATGAGTGTTAGCTGTAGGTTCCTTGACCATTAGAAATTCTGACATATATCCCTCAACTTCATGATCTAGGTCATTGTTAAACAAAGAACAATCTTCAAGATTATCAAACATGACAGCCTTATCATCTTTGTGAAGGAAAAAATTATCTGTCTGCTGATCTACATAACTGATTACAAGACAATCATCTTTTTCAACAGAGGAAGAAGTTTCACCAACACTTTCGTGATTATGTGTGCACTGCAAATCTGCTATAGCTTGGGCTGTAACAAAACCTTTCAAAAGCTGATCTATCTCATCTTCAGACAAAGGTGACCATGCTTTTTGTTTTCTTCTGCTTAAACAGTAATTATCTTCATATGACAGGGCATTCAAACTATCATTCATTACTGAGTTATTGAAAGGAGATTTATCACTTACTTGCACAAAGATCTCATTCTGATTTTCATGAACTGACTGGATTTCCTCTTCATGAAGGCTGTGTTCTAATGATGGGCTGACAGTATGACTGAGAACATTTGGATCCATTACTGTGTCTTCTGCATCCCAGATGATTTCAACAGCAGAGTTCTCCTCGATGGGCTTCAGCACAAGATATGCTTGGTCATCATGATCTGAATCTGAATCTGAAGAAGCTGTCTGGACATTATCACAATCTGCAATTGGAACTGGACTTACTTGCATGCTGTTGTCTTCCGTGGGCAGATCTGAAATGACATTCTGCCTTTCATCATTTTCAGCCATATGGCCATCAACCTGCTGCAAAGTCTCCTGAGCACCTTGATAGGTATCCTTTAGGTTCTCTTCATTCTGCTGAAATGGATTCTCGTATAGGGCCTCCATGATTTCATCATTCATGAAATTATCATCTTCATAATATTTCTCCAGGCTTTCAATAAAAGAATAGGCATGTTTGCAACAGTCATGAACTAAATTTAATGATGGATAAGACATTTGATATCTTTCAATGAACAGGGCATGAAAATCCTTTAAACAATAAATACAGGCCAGCGGCAAATTTTCATACCAAGATTGGGCTTCACCTTCCAGAGTGGCCAGAAATACCTTCATCAAGCAATCTTCAGGAAAATCCACCTTCAACTTGCGAATATGCATGTGAAATCTAACTAAATGTAAAGCAGCATCTTTCTTACCATCATCGTTGAACGTAGGCGTATTCCTTGACCAATCCACCTTGGGCATCTTATTCGGAAAACCTGGAATGTGATCTCGGCTCATGGGAGCGTATCTTCTTGCGATCCGGTCCATCTTGAAAATCTCACAGCTACTGATCTCCCTGCAATGAAGTCACCATGAAGCATTTGATTGTCTGGATTGTTTAGTGTGTGAAGTCGCCGGGTGAATGATTTCATCCTTGCGGTGTCTGACTGCTGTCCACCATCAGCAATCGGATCTGAACTCTGTTATCCTTTACCGGGGAGGACGTCCCCAGTATGGTCGCCACTATGTTAGCGCTCGATTCTGCCACAGGCTGAAGAAGGCAAAACTCGAGGCAACATCAAACCAACCTTAGCCTCGTAGCTAGCCCTACGAGGACAGGAGAGGGCTCTCTCCGGGTCAAACTCAGTGAAAGATGTCCAATAGGATCTGAGATGACCAAAAGCATAACTGATCTTGATTTTAGGCTAGTAAAGAGATATGAATGAGGTTTTTTAATAAATGTTGGGGTTTTTTGGGCTGTGTGGGGCAAAGACAGCAAGAGCAGAGATTAAATGAAGAACACAGATTATCTCCTGAGGCAAGATAAGCATGAAATTTAACAATCAAATTGGAATTTAAACGGAATGGCAAGACTGCTGAGAATTTGACAAGGGCATGTGTGATGAATCCTTATCAAACTGAAGAAAACATAAAAAATGAATACCTCCCCAGGCAGAGCAGTAAACTGTATTCTGCCTTTCTCACTTAAAGGTATTCAACAGAGAATGATTATGAAATGACATGTAAAACATTACAAGCTACATATGAAACATAAGAAAAGACAAACTGCTAAATCCACACCACAAGAATCTCAAGAAACAGAGCTATACTTCTCCATTAAAATCTCTGTCTAAGACTGTACAATAAAGCTCTAATTTTCTCCTACATCAACTCTCAGAACTCTCTTCCCCTCTCTCTTTACAAATGATTATTTTAATACATTAAATAAAATATTCTAGGAAAAACCATCGACCCCAAGACAAGGAATTTGTTTTATCATTATTAAACAAATAAAACTAAAAAGCAATCAGCTTTCCTGAAGATAGAATAGCGCTCCTTCTTCTACTTGAATCTATTTGATGACTGATGAAGAGGCAAAATCTGGAGCTGCACTTTCTGAAATGTAGCTTGAAGACCCAAAATAGACCAACGAATTCGATTTGCTCTGCTGGGATAATTATCTGCACTTCTGGCTTCTGACTTTGATTGCCATGTTACATTTACCATTTGAAGATCTCTGCTAGCCAATAATTAAGAGACAAATATGGAGCGCAGATCCATCTGGATTATTAACTGAAGTCATTAAAATAGGAATCGAATCCTATTTTTCTGTTGTGGTCGATATCTTTTTCTAATTTTGGCCTTTGACTATTTATTTCCCCTTACCACTTTGAATAAAATCAACAAAAATAACCTTTAAACTGAAATTCTGCCGGTTCCAGACTTATCGCATTCCAATTCAGCATCAGCTCTTAAATTTCCAGACTCATGCCTTAGTCGTATTTTTGCATTTTCATGTTCCAAACAAGCACAACGCTCCTTCAGCATTTGATAATCATTGCAAATGACCAGTTTGGAGACAACCATTCACATCGCATGCCCAAATTAATGTGTAAAATGATTCATCTTTATCATCGTCAACATATGCCTACAAAATCTTGATTTGATGACGGAATTTACTCCTCGTGCCTCCAAGTGGGTCGCTCTGCCCAGGTGGGTCGCTCACGTTGTAATTTTACACTGTGCAAATCACCCAAGTGGGTCGCTCTGCCCAGGTGGGTCGCTCGCGCTCCAAAACCAGTCCAGAACTATGAAACCTTGCACACGGCCTTCCAAAACTTGACTTCGGCCTCCAACTTCACTAATCCGATTTCTGCCTTGAGAATTGGTGAACCACGAACAGTCAATAAGAATGAGCTCGTTCCAGCTGAAGGTACTCAGTGGGAAAGGAATCGATTCCGGAATGGGACTAGCAACCACACACAGGAATAGAACTCGTCCTTTTCAACAAGATTCAGCCCTGAGTTAAGCATCTCGACCAACATAAGAAAGAGGGTATTCGGCTCTCGGACAAATTATGTGCTCGACTGGGTTGAGATCACAACAGTGACTGATTCGATTTCACGGCCATAGCATTTGCAAATTCCACCCATGATCAGAGATTCATTTTTTTTTTAAATGCGCTGGCACACTGTCTAACCTCTGCACATATCATCAATCGAGCCACAGAAAGACCAATTTGGCCAAAGCAAATGCTCATTGATTGTTGTGTAATACAATCACAACTTATATAGCGACAACATAGAATTCGACCACTAATAGATTCCAAACTACAACCTTGGCCTAATGAAAGTGAGTGAAATATCGCTCACACTTGGTCCAGCAGTGATTCAATTTCACATGAGGATGGAAATTTCGACCCAGTACTCTTAATGGAATTCTGCCCAGGGTCGATGTTCCGATCCTGCAATTTCATTCTCCCTTTCACAGGAACATTAAGCTTTACCAAACAATTGTGTTTCATAGATAAATAGATTTTAAATGGTCTATCAAACAATTGTGTTTCATAAAGACAATGCAGTGCATATAATCCTGCAAGTCCCTGCGAAAATAAATCTCCACCAACCATGTGACTTATGACACGGTCATACAATGTCTGCATGAAAAAAGCTAAATCTTTATCTGTAGGCCTAGCCTCATGGATGAAAGAAAAATTTCAGCCACACCAGATAACAACATATCTTTAAAGAATGATTTCAAATCTTGCTCTAAAGAATTCCCTGCATAATGTAAATCCATGTGCCAAGAAGTCTGCAGCAGAGGTTAAGCAACAAGGCCGTAGGTATATGCTTGTCAAGTGATCAAAGTATGCCTTTCATTCCAGCGATTCCTTGACTAAATAACCAGATATGAACAACCAAATGTATGGAGAGCTGTATAACCAAATGACAACTGTAATAAGACAGCTTCTAGAACAGATCAAACAAATGGACATGATTGCTGATGATGTTTTGTTTTCTTTTGTTTGTGCTTTTGCAGAGATAGGAGCTGAGCTGCTGAAACAAGGCTGCCATTTGAAGAGCTGGAGAATTTGCAGCATTTGACAAATTACATATTCTAAAAAACACATTTAATGATTTCTTCTTCAAAACAGGGTTTTGAAGAAGAATCAATTTCACATTGATGACATTCCTGAAATAAACACCTACTAAACCTTCCTCTGGCCTACTTCTGAAAACTAAACCCTGAACTCAAGAATTAAAATGACTCTTTTCTGGACCAGAGTAACATCAGTGACTGCAGATGACAAGAGATGAACCTTGGTGAATTTGACTGCAGCGGGCTGACAAGACGGAGTCTAACACCCACAACCATAAAATAGTTGTGAGGATTTCTCAAGTTAACAAGGTATTATCGCAAGTTTGTAAGAATTACGGGAGAAGAGTAGCACCTATAACAACATTATTGAAGAAATATGAATTTTCATGGACTCATGAGTCAAATAAGGCCTTTGAACATCTTAAAGAGGAAATGTGCGAAGCACCGGTCTTAGCTACGCCAGAATTCACAAAAACCTTTATTATGGAATGTGATGCCTTAGGAAATGGAATTGGTGTTGTTTTAATTCAAGAAGGAAGATGCATTGCTTTTGAATTTTGTCCAGTCAAAGGAAAGTATTTACAGAAAGCTATTTATGAGAAGGAAATGTTGGCAATACTACATGCACTAAAGAAATGGCAACCTTACCTAATGGGAATACACTTCAAGGAAAAAAATGATCATGATAGTCTTAAATACTTGTTGGAACAAAGAATATATTCAGAAGAGAAACAAAAATGGGTCATAAAGATGTTGGGTTATGACTTTGAAAGCATATAAAAAAAATGGAAGCTAAACGTTGTTGTTAATGCACTCTCAAGAAAGGATGAGGATGTGGAAGCATTGTTTTGTGCCATTTCTATTATCCGATTAGATTGGATAACCGAAGCAAGGGGGGAATGGAAGAATGAAGAAGGAGTGTGGACACTCATTCTAAAGTTGCAGCAAGATCCCATTACATTTTATATATTTTGTTGGAAAAATGATTCCTTATGGTAAAAATATTGCTTATATCTTTGTAATAATTCCCAACTAAAACAAAAGATTATTTTGGAATTGCACACATCTCCCTTAGGACGACACTTAGGATTTTTAAAACCTTACCACATGGTGGAGATTTTTCTTTTTGGGATGGCCTTAAATCTGATATTCAAAATTTTTTGGTAGAATGTTTGGTTTTCCATCAGAATAAAGTTGAGACAATTAAGACCTCGATTTTGCTACAACCTTTATCCATTCGAAGTCAACGTTGGGAGGAGGTTTCAATTGATTTTATTACATGTTGACCTAAATCCGAAGGAAAGAGTGTCATTATGGTGGCAGTTGATAGAATTACCAATTATGCTCACTTTTGTGCATTATCTCATCCATTTAAAGTGAGTACAATTGCTACTGCATTTATGGAAACAATTCAAAATCTACATGGAAACCCAAAGATTATTGTAAGAAACATAGATCCCATTTTCACTAGAAATGTTTGGATGGAATTATTTTCTTGTTTGGGTACTCAACTAGCTCATAGATTATCTTATCATTCTTAATCTGATGGGAAAACTAAGATAGTGAACAAATGTTTGGAAGGATATCTTCATTGTTTTTTATCTAAAAACCAAACACAATGGGTCAAGTGGTTACCTTTGGATGAATGGTGGTATAACACTTCCTTCCACACTGCAACAAAAATGACCCCATTTATGGAACTTTATAGACATCATCCACTTTCCATCACATCATATTTAAGAGAAAATTCTAAGGTTGAAAAAATGGAAGATCACATTGAGCATCAACGATAAGTTCTCCAACTCTTAAAGGATAACCTAAAATTGAAACAGAATTGAATGAAACAAAGTCATATCAATATTGCAACAAGAGAAGTTTTGATGTAGGTGTTTTACAGTTACAACCACACAAATAAATGTCCCTCAAGAAAGCTAATAAGGATAATAAATTATCGCCAAAGTACTATGGTCCTTACAAGGTGTTGCAAAATATTGGTACTATGGCATACAAATTGGAGCTTCTTGCATCTTCCTAAGTGCACCCAATTTTCCATGTTTCATGCTTAAAAAAGGTTTTGGTGACAAAATTCTAGTTCTAAAAATATTGCCAGAACTTGATGAGGAAGGAAAAATCATATTGGAACTTGAAGCAGTCATGGAAACAAGAACTCGACAACTATGAAATCGATCAATTTCAGAGTATCTTATCAAGTGGAAGAACTTACCCACTGAATATTCCACATGGGAGGATGATAATTTTATAAAGAAGCATCCAAAACTACTTAAGCTTTGAGGACAACACTTTTTCGAAGGAGAGGGGCATGTCAGGTCCCTATATTACTAGTGTAGTCCCTTATTATTGTTAGTGCATCCCCCTTATTTTTATCGTTGTACCCCTGTAGTCTGCCTGATGACCCATGTAGTCCCCATCATTAGGGGAATTTTTAGGTCTAAAGTGGGCCTCTTAAGAAAATTTTAAAATAATAGAGGTAATAATAAAATAATATTTGATCACATCATCAAATTTTAGAGGGAAAAAATAAAAAACTACTTTTTCAACTCGTATTTTCAACTGATCTCCTTATGGGTTTACTCAAATTTCGAGTAGGAACACTCATTGGCTGGATAATATTATTCCAAATCCAAGGAGTACCCATGTTTCATACTTTCGATGAACCCTGCTATACGAAAAATGAGAAATACATGAAAAACATGATTGCAATCACATTTTTTAATGTATTTCTCATTTTTCGTGTAGAAGAGTCCATATAAAGTATGCAACATGTGTACTCATTGGATGAGGAATTGAAGTTTTCATCCAACGAGTACTCCCACTCAAAATTTGAGTAAAACCTTCGGGAGATAAGTTGAAAATACAATTTGAAAAAGTAGTTTTATTATTTTATTATTTATTATCTTTTTACTTTTTTTACCCCAAAAATGGTAAATCATCCCCCATGATTGACATCATCATCTTTAATTCTATTGGTTCTTATAAAGTTTATTTTTGTTGTACATTTTTCTTAGGAGGCCCATTTTAGACCTCAAAAGTTCTCTAATGATTGAACCTTGTAGTCCCCCCATTGATATTTCTGTTCACTTACATTATTATTGTTAGGTCAACTAGGATTATATTGTGACCCCATGGACTCCAATACATAGAAAGGAGGTTTTTTCATATGAATCATCCAATAATTGTTCACGTATGTAATGTAAAGGAGGTTTCCCCCTCGAAGAGGTTGATTTCTAAGTCATTGATCTCCCTTTTCTTCTATTTTGTGAGCTAGTTTCATAACAATTTCGTTGTTCAATTATAATGGTAATCCTTTTTAACACTTCACACCCATTTAAGATAGTTTAATTTCTGAACATACCAAGATAGATATTTTATGGTGCTCTTAGATATTAAAAAAAAAGTGGTGCTCTTAGATATTTTATGCATCAACACGGTTATAATAATGCACTAAAAGAGGGATAGTAAAAAAAATCTTGCTGGCTGTAAATTTCATTTTTACCATTTATAGTGTTGTAGAGCTATGAAGCATTGGTGCCACTCTTGCTTCATGAAAGCTCCCTGGAATCGATGCTTCGCTTGCTCATCATCCTTCCATACCGTGCTCAATCTGTGGCTTTCCAATTTTCTCAAATGGTGGTGAAATTTATTTTTCTCAACTATGTATCAAGAATGCCTTCTTGAGGACCAAATGTCTAGGTAATGTCTATGTTTATCTCTAATTTAATTTTTAGTGGATTAGGATTGAAAATTAGCTAACGAAATCCACTATTTTTGAAAAATAAAAAATCCCATGCGATGCTCTTGACAACTTCAGCTGACACCGATAGTGGTGCACCTTGTAACTTTTACAGGGTGAATCAGAGTTCGGTGGATGGAACTAACACAACACTATTGTCGTGGTGCATTTTGTAAGTGAAAACACACAGAGAACCATTATAAATTATATATTGGTGCATACATTTTTAGGTTACGCTTGGTGCATTTATATTTACCAAACACACCACAAAAATAATATTAAAAGTTATAGCTCGGTGTGTTCAATAACTTGAACATTCCATACCAGTGCAAAAAGGTTATACATGTGCACTGGTGCATAATTTTTAGATGCACCATAATGAAAATGTAAATATGTGTACCAAAAGATGTGTGTCATACACATGTACGCATTATCTTTGGTGTGATTGTGTTTGATAGCATGCTTATCTAGGAGGGGGGATGGTTTTCCCTAGTTCCCTGATGTTCCGCATGGGGTGCAACATAGAGTCAACTTGCATACTCTCAGAGATTTGTTGGGCCTCATGTAGTCCATCCAACATATTTTCATGGGCGTGGTGGATAACTATGGATTGCTTATTTTGTTGCATAAGAGTTTAGGTGCCTCTAATTATTAGTGACCCCAATTGCACACTTTACTAGTGACGGGAAGCACATTAGTTTACCTCTTTTGTATTATGTCAATTCTTTGATTAGGCGCCACGATGTATTAGATGGTCCACTATTTCTTTTTAGGCAGTTTTATATGGCTTTAGATAGATTTCATGTGATGATACATGGGAGGACGAGCTTACTTTTCGCTTTAGAGATTTTATTTTATATTTTTTGGGAGGTTTCCATAGACAAGGCTTAAATTTGACCATCACCCTCCTAGGTCGATGACGGAGGTGCGAATCCGCACGTAGGGCCAGATGATGCCCAAGATGGGCCTACTGGACTATCCAACCGAGATTTACGCACAGGAACTGGTGCTACTAGAAAATGAGGATGGCCATGTGTTTATCTTGTTATCATTCTGTACATGAGTATTGATTGGAGACAATGTACTAACATCCTCTTCACACCAAATGAGCATGTAGATGATAGAGGTAATATTAGTGTTTTCTTTAAATTAATATACTTTCATTTTATTGTCTAAATTAATAAGTATTAAATTTATTATAGCATTTTATTTAGCTTGTTTTATTAATTTGTTTAATGAAATTGTCTATTTATTATTGTGTACTATATATTTTGTATAAAATGACACATTACTTGGGGAGATGACTCATCCCCCACTGGAGTGAGAATATGAGGAGATGAGTGAGGCCCAAGAGGATGAGGCACATCCTCAGGGGGCGTGGGCATCTAGGCCCATAGGGATGGTCTTAGATTTAGCATGGGCTACTATCAAAAAAATGTATATAGTTTTGGTTGAGGAGGGAGTCTGCCTTGTGAGGGCTCGATATGTCAGTGCATATCCTAGGTTTATGGATCTCTTGAGGGACTGTTCATGTGAGATGATGACTCTTATGTGTCATATCACTAGAGATACTAGGCTACTAGTAGTGAGGATGGATGTAGGGCATGCAGTTCCAGGTACATAAGATGAGCTTTCACAGAGTGCTACCCCATCAAATCATGATGATAAGGGTGGTAATCATGGTTCTGGTAGTACTACCCCAATATATCATGGTTAGGGTGTGGGTGATCCTTCTGGTACTACACCTCCTCATCATTCTCCTGATGATTAGATGCCAGAGCTAGAGGATGTGCCTCATGTTTCTCCTGAGAGAGTAGACTAGCCACCTCATCCACCTCAGAGGAAAAATGTTAAGGCAGTAGTTGACCATCTATCGTCTTCTACTGCAAACCAGGTTGCCACTACTATGTCTGTTGTATCAGATATTTGATAGAAATTATTTGACTTGTTTGTATATATATATATATATATATATATATATATATATATATATATATATATATATATATATATATATATATAGTGCATTTGTTTTGTTCATGTTCATGTATTTAATTTATGTATATTATTTAGTCATGTTCGATATGTTCATTTAATGTGCTTGAAGATAGATGGGTATGTGATAGTAGTTATTTAACTTGAGATATATAATGATTTGAGGATGTGTGTGGTGATGATGGTAGATTACAATGTTTGTGTTTTTTTAGATGTGATCACGATGATGATGCCATGTTACATTAATAGATTTGTGTACTAGCTAATGATGTTTATATGTGCTGTAGGTGTATATAATTAAATGATGGCAGTGAATTTGAATGTGCATCTTAGATGATGTTTATGTTTATTAGATGGTTCTCATCATGATGTTTATTTTTATGAAATAATATTTATTATAGATTATGTATTGGTGAACTTATATCAAAATTTTATATATGGAATTGCATGCAAAATGACTTACTTTACAAGAAAATGAAAAGACATTTTTTTAAATTACAAAGTTTAATATGGTTGAAACTATGATTGTAAAATTGCGATAAATACTATTCTATAACTCAGATAGTTCATTCATAATTATTCTAACTAAATTGATAAAATATTTTAATACTCACAAGGAAAAAATAATTAAAGGTAAAATAATTTATTTAGTTCTTAATAAGACGAAAATGTGTAACTCATTCAATTTTTAATATAAAATATTATTAATAATAAATTATTCAAAAATACAATTTAACCAATGAAAAATTACATTATGGTCGATCTATATATAGAGATAGAAAACCAGTACTATAGATCCATTTTAATCACATATTTATCAGTCACTAAAATAGATTAAATCTTTTGTCATGTACATCTTTTTTCAAGTTTTACATTCGAAAAAGAGATTTTCATATAATGATATTTTATCCCTCTTGGTTCTTGGTATATTCATTGTTAAGATGGATCTATATTGGTTTATAAAATTAAATCTATTGTTAAATTTAAAAAACTTAAGTCATGTTTTTTATAATTAATTGAGATTTAATATAACTTAAAAAATTCTATTTAAAAAAAAGAATTATTTATCACTAAAGTTATAAGATTTAAAAGTAGTTTAAATTTAATATTTATAGCAAATATTACCAATTTAAATTATAATTTCTCTCTCTAAAGAGGAGGATCAATAAATGTAAAATAAGGTTTGTGAAGTTACTTTTAGTTGAGGATTTTCTCTATTGGAAGTTCTCCCTTAAAGAGGCAAGTGAACTTTTTTCTAGTAATAAAGATATAACATTTTGGTGCTATTTTGGTTCTTTATTTGCTATTGTACTGATTTAAATTTAACTCTTTTTATAATAAATATGATTTAAATAATACAAAAAACATACTATATTAGATTTAAACTTTTGACAAATAATATTTTGATTATTTCTTAATGAACAACTCAAGAAATATTATTTTTTCCACATACTTATCATGAGATAGTAACTAAAATTCACATTTTCACATCATGTTCACAATGATAAAGTCATGTCTACTTTAAATAATTTACTTATAAATACATAAAAATAAATATTTATTTTACATAATCTAAATAGGAAATAAAAATGCATCACGAGGTTTATTAGAAAGTGAAATAGATTCTCTTAATCACAATAAAATTATTTATCATTTAATTCTTAGCCACTAAATATTTATTAATTCAACTTTTATTTATAAGTACCATTGAAAAGAAAAGTCAAATTTGTTCCATTATCCATGAAGAAAAAATTAAAATGTCTCATGCATCAATGTAAGCCCATTTGTTTCTCTTATGGTCCATAAAATGATGTTAGCAAAATTTTATACATGCATAAGACTTCCTTTTAGTTTACATATTGTTGCAATAACTATAATTTAAATATAGTAAACTTAACTTTACCTCTCATGTTAATAATTTAAGTTTACATATTAATACACACTTTTTTCATTGTTAAAGTCCTCATAGAGTTATCACTGCATGATTTTTATTGATTTTGAACTAACCAAGAAGTAAAAACATGAGAAATGATTAATAAACCAACAAGTATATAAATCAAGAATAAATCTTCAATGTTGTTTCTAAATTCACTATTTTCTCATTTTGATTATATTATTATCATTTTACTATTTGATAAAGATTGTGACTTTGAATCCTTATTATCATAGATATTGTATACAATTGGAAATACTTAGTTTTATGTGCAAAAATTTTTCCTCTGCAAAAAAAATGTGTAAAAAAAATTGTGAATCTTACCAATTATATAAAATACCAACAAGATGAATAATAAAACAATATAATTAGCGAAATAAAGGAAAAAAAAACATACAACAATAGTATAAATGATGAAATAACACGAGTATATATCACTCTCCATTGTCATTACCCTGATTATCTTCCTCACTTAGCATGGCAACAACATTTTTCTCAAAAATATGTTTTGATCCTGGGTCATGTCTTAATACGAACCAAAAATCCCTATCCAACACATCTGGGTAAAAAAAACACCTGGTTGCATTGTTTTGGGAAAACATAAGGCTCCCTAGCTTCATACTTCATCTTTCTAGAGTTTATAGATATCAACCCACTATCATGATCTTCTCTACATTATTTCGATCAAAGGTGTTCCACCACTTGCACCTAAAAATAACACATTGGAACGAAGAGAAGTCCACTTGAATGATATCTTGTATCTTTCCAACATAACCTAGCATACCATACATTAGGTTTTTATTGTGGTGGATAGCACGACTAGATTCGTTGAACTTGACTTCCACTCCACAGTCTTGTGTCATGCATCCATCTCAAAATCTTCCATGTGAAAATGATGTCCATATTCCCACATAGATGGGAATAAATGCATGTATAAAAAAGTAAAAAAATCACAGTGTCATGTGTCTAATAACCCGAACATAATTAAAAATTTAAAATGTATATAGATTTTACAATTCAAGGACACAGTATGAAGTTAAAAATGTACAGAAAGATATTATTACTGAGTTGATGCACCCAATCCCTAGGTTTAGTGCATCCTCTTCAGCATGTGGGTAATGAATAGATGCAACATATTTCTCTCTGACTTGATTAACAACCCAACTATTATTGTATATCATTGCAATATTTTCTTTTAAATGATCAAGATAAGGCACACTTCTACTGTTCAATTGTTTGAATTATTTCATGTCACTGCCCCATTTCCTCCTCTTCTACTTGTACAATTCAACCCACAGTTGTATCGCTTCCATATTGTAAAGAATGAATTTGTGGATGGCTTCAATTTATGAATTCATCGATGAAATAAAACCAACATATATAGTGTGTATGATATAAAAATATGCATTAATATGAAGTTCAGTGTGAATAGTTAATGTGTAGAAATTTGATAAATAATAAACTACTCACTCTTTATCATGCACTTCTTTCCATTCATTTTCAAAATATCCCCTTCTCTTTTGTCTTCATCCCTTTCGTCATCCCAAATCGATGTACCTGGTGTGTTTTTTATCTGATTGATGTAATCACTAGCATAATAGAAAGACTCATATGAAATATACCCCTCTTCCATAGACCCCTCAGGTTTTTCCCTTTGTTGAACAAAACCTTTGAATTTCTTCATGTACCTCTCTATGTAGAACATCTAACAACAAGAAACCACCCCAACTAACTCAACCTCATATACTAAGTGAATTAGAAGATTAAAATGCAAGTCCATGAAACTCGTTGACAAATCCTTCTCAAACATACAAACAATCTTAGCTATCTCTTGATGCCACCATGGAATTCTAGCCATATGAATCTCTTTTGATGTGATCCAACATACAAATGTATATAATTTAGATATATCACATTGTAGGTCTTGGAGGAAGTCCCGGTTCACACACCAATGCACAATAAGAGGATAATTATTCTGCACAATAAATAGTACATTTTACAAAAATTAATTATAAAATATCCCATTGCATAAAAATAAAAATAAATAATAAAATCATATTTTTGACATACATACTCTTATAAAGTTCAAATGATCATGCAATTTCAACCTTGATAAAAGGTATTCCACAATGAATTAGTGTTGTAGTGAAGACACGTATAAAGAAGACACCATTACACTCATTATAAATTCCTTTTCCAAAGAAAAAACATCTTTCTTTAAAATCCATGGGACAACACCTTCTTTGAAAGACCTAGAGGGACCAACGCGTCCTCTAGTTTATTTTCTCGGCCAGTGTCTCTATTTCATTTTTGAAGAAATAATATCTCTCCTAACAATCAATGTGTCATTTTATTTCGATGATATGTTCATCCATATAGAAGATGAACCATTTTTAATTATATGCATGGGATCTAGTAAGTGGGCAATCTTAAGATGCTCTCAATTTGGGAGATCATAAAAGGCATATTTCCTTTTCATCCCAATAGGAAATTTATCAACATAGGTGTAAAATAATTTTGTATCATCAAACATAGGCTCCCTGTTTGAATTGAAAATTTATGAAAAATCCTTCTCCTTCTCTCTCTCATATGCTCTAATCCATTCAAGTGGTGTCATTATTGTAGGCTTTTGGGTTCTCTCTAGTTTAACATTGAAAGTGGATGTTGCTCTTTTGTAAGGGTTTTCTTCTAGGAGGAATACCCTAGAGAAATCACAAAATGGCTTTCATATATGGTCATACCACCAAGCCTTCAAAGAATGCTCATAACATTTACATCCATGGTACCCTTTTGTATTCATTCCTAATTGGTGAATCTGGATGTAGTGGGAATTGAATAGGTGGTTGACTCAACCATTCTTTATATGATTCCTCTTTGAGTATTGCTATTATTGCAACTTTAAATCGAGTTGGTGTTGTAGTGGGGTGCACCTAAATATGTTAGGCGGGTTGCTTATCATCACTAGAATCCTAATTTCAAAAAATATTGAATTTCATTAGTACAATATCAATGATATTCGTAAGCATGTCAATGAAATTAATTTTTTGAAATTACGTTATACCAAACAATTATTACCATCGTTGATCCAGGATTGCGGTTGGAAGATGCCATGTTCCAATTTTCAATGTGAAGAGGTTGTCCATTTTACCAATTGCTTGTGATATGCTGCTCCTGATAAGAGCATCTGACGTTTTTCAAATGGAGGAATTTTTTTTGCATCTGAAATTGATTATTAATTAGGATCCTATAAATTTGGATACATTTTTATTCAAATTGACATGGATGAAAATAAAATCAATTAGATAATCGAAATATAAATAAAATATGAACTTACTCGAGATGGAAAGGGAGAACTCCACAAATGAATTTGATCAACAACATGGAATGAGTTAGAATTTGAAGAATTGGCCATTTGATATTATTGATAATTTGTCCCTACATTTGAGAAAAATCATAAATAAAATTTTGTGTGCATATCTAAAATTAATTTCGAGAAACATATAACCACAATATGCATTTCAATATATTTTTCAAATGATTTTTGAAAAATAAGGCAACTTTAAGAAAAAAACCTATATTATGAACTACTATAATTCATGTGGATGCATCCTAAAACATAATTTGAGATTAATATTCCATTTTATGTAAATTTTAGATAGCTTTTAAACCCTACGAGTGCGCTTATTAGAACAAATCTTATTGATGCATTTAAATAATAATAACACCGGAGCATTCAAATAATCCCCGCACCAGTTTCCAACATTCTGAAAATATAAAATATGTTATCATATCAGTGCTCTTGTAGAAAAATACACCAATGCATTTAAATAAAAACAACACCAGTATGCACCTGTTTCGGGGATTTTACAAAATAAAAATAAAAGTTATACAATGTCGGTGCTCTTATAACAATTGCAATAATGGTGCATTTAAATACAAACTACACCATTGCGTTAAAATATTAACTAGATCGTTTCAGGATTTCAAATTTTTTATTTTTATTTTTTATATTATGTCAGCGCGTTGAAAAAATTTGGTGCCCCGACATTTTTGGAGCCCTTTACTTTTAAACACGTTGGCTCTCTTTACTATCGAATGAACTGTTCATATTAAGTGAAGAAAAAAAGTGCAATTTTTTTTCTTTTTTTTTAAACTGAAAAATGAGCGGAAATTGATTTTTCGAAATGTAATTTCAAAGAGTCTTTTAAATGGTAAAAAGTCATTCACTAATTCATTATTTTCTCCAAATTTTCAAGGGAGTGATTTTCAAGAGATACATATGAGGAGCACTATGAAACAACAGAATACTTTGGAGCAACATAACTATTCAGAAGATTAAAATTGGAACGGTATGGTGATTTACTAAAAAACTGTTCATAGTAAAAATTAAATTTTATTGTTGATTTTACTAATAAAAAAATTTACAATTTCTGGTAGTGTGTAATTAAAAGAGATATCATTTGCAAGATAGGCATATTGGGAGAAATTTGGAGAAACAACATATTTTGGAGCCATAAAAATATCACAATTTGAAAGGTATGGTGATTCACTCAAAACCTTACATAGCAACAATTTTAAATTTTACTCTTGATTTACTGTTAATTTTTGTTACAATTTTTGTTAGATTTATTCAAAATTTAGGAAAAAAAATAAAAAAACTTGTATAATAAAAAAATTACTATTGGTTTTACTGGTAATTTATTTTACGACCTCTCTTCCTATTTAGATTTAATTAAAATTTAGAAAAAAAAAAACAAAATTTCAATACTTACCTTAAACCCCTACTTATTCTTGCTTATGTGACTGCAAAATTCCACCTTAGGTTCTAAATCCCTCTACCACATCACAAATAAGTTTTTTTTTATTTTAAGCATTTTAGATTTAATGGGTTTGTGTACTTACTACATATAGGGTGTTTGAGAAGTAAAGTAGGAGGATTACTTATTGAATTAGATCCAAACCTTGTTGGCCTTGTCCATTTTTAAAAAAAATGACGTATGTTTCGCATTCTGCTAATGTAATATAACACACTGGTGCACCCTCTGTAATACAATGCACTAGTGCATTATAACCATGTTGAATCTGTTCAGTCTATTTATCGGTACTCACGGTGTAATATAACACACCGGTGCACCTCTACCGAATAGCATCGTTAAGTCATTATGGTGCGTTTATGGTTTCAAATCACACTGTCATAATTTAAAATCACTGAATAAATAAATGCCTGGTGTGTTTAATGGATTAAACGCGTCAATGCATTGATTGAAATAAACACACCAATTACCAGAGCTCTTTTTGGATGAAAATTATTTGATTTAGGTATAAAATATATTCAATTTCTTTTGTATTGAATGTTATAGGTTGTGTATTGATAAAAAAATGTTTGATAGGGTGTCAATTAACAAACATATTGATCGACACAATGATAGCACATCGAAAAAAGCAGAGAAGGCAAGTTATTTCTAAATTGTTTACAAAATTTATATGTTTGAACTATTTCTAAGTCTAAATAATATGTATTGATTAGTATGTGTCATACGTAACAAAAAAATGAATAAGGTCGATAATATTATTTTTTATCTAAGGGAAAAAGAGTATAAAATCCCGATAGAAAAATTGCATAAGGATGAATCAGGTGAATGAAAAAATATTATTTAATATGGTTTTTTTTTTTTTTTAATTTTCATTAATAATATACTTAATAATATTAGATAATATGTTTCAAACAATATTAATTCATATATGTTTAATGCTCCAAAAGGAACAACAATGAAGGAAAACATCAATGTCGTTCTAAGAAAATAAAATTTATAGAACATGTAAATTACGATGAAATGGTTCTTATCTCATTTGGATTGATGCTGAAGGTTAATGAAATGGGGAATTTTTTTTACAAAACTCTTAGGGATATTGTGGAATGAATGTATAGACATAATTTCCACTTAAGATATAAAAATCAATCCAATGATTCCAAAAGTCAAATTATATCTTAAATATAGGAAATATTTCCAGATCAATGGTGAATGAGACATGTGAGACTTGCAATAGAAAAAACATACAACAACAAAATATAATCATTCAAAAGGTAATATTCCTAATTAAAATGATTTTCTAGAATTATATGTATATATTACTAGACACCATTCATTTATTAATATCAATTTTGTTATATTACTTTTTTTCAAGAAAATTATGAAAATCCCAAAGGATCATTGAGTTGATATGTGAAACATGTGAGTAGTAATGTCCAAAAAAGCGTACAAATAGATGGTCAAATAAATGGACATAATTTCATCACAAGAGGAGCCATATCAACAACAATGTGCTTCAAATTTATGTAATCATGATTGATTTTGTACATAAAAAATAATAATTTAGCATTAAATATTAATTTTCAAGTATTTTCTTACAGAAAATGAAACAAAATGTAACTCATTGAGCACATAAAACAAGAGGACAAGGAAGAAAATGGTTGATATAAAAGTTTGTGAGTAATTGTTAATATTTCCTTATAACAGCTCAAGGTTTCATTTTTTTATATTTTAATTTGTTTTACAACAACCATAATTTAATGTCATCAAATAGGTGTTAACATACAAAGAAGAGTCATGGGAAGAATTGTTTGACATTGGGTTAAATATGGGTTGTGAGTATATATTGGCATATCAAAAATTAATTGTGGAATTTGTAAGTATCTATGTTTTACTTCTCTGAGTTTATAATTAATTGAAATTTTTTTTTATATATTAAATCTGTGATTTATAATGGTGTTTAAAACATGCAAGAAACAAAGTATGGAACTATGTCAGTAGAAGAGTTGCTGCAACAAGGCATGCGACTTGGTTTTGAAACCATGCTTACAGTTTATGAATCACTTCTTGCTATGGGATATTTCTGTTCAATTTACATTGATGTATATTATTTATTTCAACTTTCATTATTCTCACCATCGTAGATACACTCATTACACTTTATTTTTATGTTTGCAGATGGAACATGATCAAGAAGACAAAAAAAATCAATGGAATCAATGAAAAAGACATCCAAGTAACCTACGCCATGGAAGTAGCTTAAGAAATGACAACAATTCCAGTGAACAATAATGATCTATTTGGATATCAATCCAACATGTTGTACTTCTTGAGATTTGTGTGAAAATCATATATATTTTTATATATAATGGGCATAGTGTCCCAATTGAAAGATAAGGGGTTGCTAATAACAATTCCATTTTCTGTGACAAAGCACCTCTTATTGATATACAATAAAATACATTTTAATTTATTCTATTGTGTTTTCCAATGTCACTATGAAATGTTACACCATTGGTTAAATATATGGATGATTAAATATTATAATGAAGAGATGTGAAATATGATAACATAACAAATTGATCCAAACATCATATACAAATTCACTAATCAAATTTTAACTTATATGAATATGGTTATAAGATGTATGTCTATTTTTTGATGAATAACGGATTTAAAAAATTACAATAATTGCACTGTGACAAGTCAATGCTTCTAAAGAAAAGAAATTCTCATACAAAATGCCAGCTCATCCATAACATAAACATGCACTGGTTCATTATGTATAGAAAAGCAGCATGATGACATCTCTTTTGAATGACCAGTGTCTTTTCAGAAAATGACAACACCAGGGCATTTAGTTCTTCAAGCACCAATATTTTTTCAATTACTGCCTCAGTGTTTTGTAATTCTTAAAGAACCATATATTTCATAGAACTAATGCCCTAGTCTTACAAAATATTATTTCCTGCCTTAGTGCATTATTAAAATTAACAGAACTAGTTATTTTATATCCTTAGTGCACCAGAGTGTTTTTACAAACCATACACAATGACGTTGTAATTTTAAAGAAAAGCACCGGGTCTGCAATATTTTTTTTCTTACCCAAAATTCGTTCCTTAAAAGAATTCCCTGGGCAATTTTTTGATGTATACACACCAAGGTAGTATACATCTCAGGCATTGGTGTTATTTGCATTGAACGCCTCGGTGGTTTTAGGTTTGTATGTAGCCCGGGTGCTACTTTCTCCATGAAAAACACCAAAAAAAAATGCTAAAACCTCCGGTCACCCACATTTTTTCAGTTGTGATGAAGTTTTGTTATAATATCCCCTAAAATATCCATTATCACAAACAAATGTTTTAGCGGATGTGTTTTTTGACAATTTTTACAAATTTTATAATACTAAAAACCTCTGTTATAACCTCCCCTAGAAAGTATTTTCCTTGTAATGCAACTGTTCTATGACATAACAAGTCCAAATTCGATTCTATCAACAAACACTACATGTACAAGTCGAATTTGTACCAACCAACTTGCATTGAATGAGTCAAATTCATTTCTTATAATCAACATCTACCAACACAAATAATGAGTCAAGGATTAATGTCAGGTTCCATATAGATGGATTGATACAATACTCCAAAAATCTCTCGTTGACTCAACCACAGAAGGTAATTGAACTCATTACAATGATAAGTTCAATGATCGCCGTATCATTTTGTTACCCACTATGGTTTTTTTGTATCAATCCCTTGATTTTTTTTATCGTATCTCCTCTTTCTCCAGAGTTGTTCAACGTAGTTTTCAAGGCATTATATTCAACAATTCACCATTTATTACAATCAACATTCGTCAAATAACCTATAAATTTGTAGCTAACAGATGAAAATGCATTTAAATTATTTATTAGCAACAACATATTGAGAAGAGGCATACTTATAAATGAAATTTACAAGACTTTTGTTGTTCTATCGATCAAATCAATGTATATTTGGCTTCCAATCTAGTCAGTTGCCAAACTAGTGCCATGCAGATCCTCAAATACATCTTAACGATTGCAATGTGATGCATCGATGCTTGTCTCTAAATTACAATGCAAACAAATTTTTGTCTCGCCCACTACATGATCTACTCGATAAAATGAATCCAATCAAACACGTAGATAATTTTAACTTATATTTGTACTCGATCAATGTGAATGCAATAGTGAAGTCGTTACACTGATAGTAATGTGAACAGTGCCCACTAAATTGGCCAACATATCCAACTTTATAAGTCTAGGTCAGTACTTCTATGGTGAAATTCTTCCAAATAATTGAATAGATTGATCAATAGAGCAACTTTACATTCAAGGTGCATAAAATATTTCTCTTGTTAACTAATTCAAGTCGATTTAGATGTCCATTCAATCGAACAATCAATTTGAATAAATTTTCTTCCTCTTTTATGAAGTGGTATCACAACTAGAAATAAGGATTGAATTTGCAGGTCCTTGGTCTCACATTTTCCTTCAACTTCGATCCATGAGCAAGAAATTTCCCCATGTGAAAATTCTTTAAGAAAATTCCATGAACTTTCATGATCATTCTTTTATATTTGTATTTTTCTATAGAGTCTTCACATTCACAAGCAATTTTCCAATGCAACAAGATTTTTTCTCGAACAAATTCTTTCTTTGGCATATCTTCAGTTGCATATTAATCTTCTTCACCTTTTCTCTTCTTGTAGGTTCAATCCAATCCCTAATTTGTTGCTTTTGTCACCCAACCAAATGAAGGAGGCAATGATGACACATGTTAAAAGCCTAACTTAACACAGAAGAACATGCTAAATCATAACAACAACCTGAACACACATACATGAAGAAGAACAGAGTTTGGGAAGGAATTCAAACCAAGTTTCTATTATAATTCATGTATAATTATACATAGGTGATGTGGTTGGAGTTGTTGTACTTGCTCCAACCAATCCTTCATTTAATTTACTTTACATATTTACCAAGTGTTACTCACATTTACTTAGTGTATTATGTATGATGACACAAATAGTCCTAGAATTCCCCTACAACATGCCCCATTAATTGTCATTCTAAAAAAGAACTCCTTTTTGTTGAAAAAGGAAATAGAGCATATCTTTCTATAAAGGAGGCCATGTGTGCTACTCTTGTCTTAGAAAACATAGTTACTGATCAAATGTGTACTATTACCTCAAAACGAGAACTCTAGACCAAAAAAACTCAAAAAACATGAAAAAACAACCCAAAAACGAAAAGTGTGCCTTCCAGAACACATTGTTTTTTTTAGGGTCAAATTAAATTATTTTTTTAAATTATGCTAAAAACCAAATTTTTCTTGGAAAAAGGATTGAAAAAACACCCTCGAAACAAAAAGTGTTGATGGTGGAATAACATCACCAATTTTTTGTGTGCAAAAAACATCTTGAAAAGAAAAAGCGTTGATGCTGGAATAAAGTCACCAATTTTTTTTTGTGCAAAAAGCAGCTTGAAAACGAAAAGTTTTTTCGCTGGAATAACGTCATCAATTTTGTGTGTGTAAAAAACACCTTGAAAATGAAAAGTGTTAATGTTGGAATAACATATTTTTCTTTTCAGGGTAAATTGTCAACAATTTTTAATAATGACATTAAAGATAAAATATCATGACTCTGAAAAACCTTAAAATTTCAATGATAAACATGACATTACAGATAAAATATCAAATGTCTTAAAACTGCAACAATTTTTATGCATGGTATTAAAGATAATCTATTATTGTGTCTTTGAAAAGCCTTGAATATCTAGGGTGAAATTGAAGATAAAATATGACCTTTATAAAAATAAAATTCCAATGATTTTTAGGCATGGTATTAAAGATAAAAAACACAAAAAAATTCAAAAGGAAAAAAGGGAAAAAAAACACAGTTTAAAGAAAAAAATA
Source organism: Pinus albicaulis (assembly GCA_034641835.2). Lineage (NCBI taxonomy): Eukaryota > Viridiplantae > Streptophyta > Pinopsida > Pinales > Pinaceae > Pinus > Pinus albicaulis. The sequence continues at coordinate 1,517,437,138 of CM076575.1, read as the reverse complement.
AAAAATTAACCAAAAAAACAAATATTATCTTTTTTAAGTTATTAAAAAAATACTAATTAAAAAATCACATAATTAAAAAAATGATAAAATAAAGTAATTAAAATAAAAATTTAAAAATAGTTAAAAAAATAATAAAAATAATATTAAAATAAATAAAAATTTAAATTTAGAAATTTAAATTAAAGAAAAATGAATCTAAAATGAAAATAAAAATAAAAATAATTTTTTTAAAATAATTAAAATTTAAATTAAAAAAATAATAATAAAAAATTAAATGAAAATTTAAATAATAATTTAAATTTAAAAAAATGCATATAAATATATCAAAAGTACATTTTTAAATACAAAAATTAACAAAATTATATATATATATATATATATATATATATATATATATATATATATAAAATTAAATCCCGGATGCGGGTGCTGGAGTGGTTAATGGCGACGATGGGATTGCAGTTGCACCGGACGGGAGGCCACCTACCTTCCCGCATGAGAACGTGAATCCCACCTGCTAAGTTAATGCTGGACTTAATGACATTTAACATGGGTGCACATCACAACCCGGAAGTAGATCCTCGAGGCTTTCTCGACTGCTGTGTTATTGATTCATATCAGGCTCAATTGAATGGTTATTCATTGTCGACGATTTCCTGTTGCAGAGAAGAACTGTTAAATGCCATGGCCCCGTCTTCCCCAGCGCCGGTGAACTGGTGGTGCCATCCTGATGCGAGTAAGGCGAATGAGCGCACCACCACAGGCAAGAGAAGCCGCAGCAATTGTTGTTTGGAGCTCGATGATAGCATTCATATCTCTCTCTCTAGTTCTTGCATGTCGGCCACAGTCTTTTTGAATATTCTTCCGATGCACCCCCTTGTCAATCCTTCGGCTCTCTGGAGTTCTAGTTCCAATTTCGCTGAAAGCATGCCTAGACTTAGGCAAAGGATGCGCTGCAGGCGTGGATCCACCAAAAGCACTGGAAGGCGTTCGCCTTCCCCCTCTAGCTCGCCTTCAGAGATTTCCTCCCCTTTGGATAGCCTCCCTCGTCTTCTCCATGGTCGTCTGCTTCGTTCGGGATGCAGATTGGACTCTCCCTCGTCCTCTACGCTGCCAGCTCAATCCCACACCGCTCTCTTCTCTTTTGATTGCTCCCTCAACCGTCCGAGAGTCTTTGTCGCCATTTCAGTAGTTTTTCTTGAGGAGCCCCAGGATGAGAAGACTGAGAATCCTAAGGATGGGCAGGGTCCTGTTGGTTGCACTAATCAGGAAGAGCCACCTCAGGGTTCGAAGGGCCAGCCCAGCGGGAGTAAGGATGTTTTGCAGGGAGATTTTGGACACTGCCAGGCGGATTTGGTGGACATTCCACCCTCCAAAATAGTGGTCCACTCAGATGCAGACATCTCCAACGATCGTGATGAACTGGAAGATTATGGGTGCAGAATCGAGCAGGAGGCTCCTGATGAGTAATTCTGTTCTTTTTAATGGTTTTCTTGTTATGTCACTGCCCTCTCCAGAGGGCTTGTTTTTTTTTTTCTGTTATCTCCTGTCATGGTCCAATTTTTGTCAAGGACAATTTTCAGAGTTCACAGTATTTCGATCCCCTGCGTGGGATTTTTAAATGGTGGTTGCTACAGGCTGGTTTCGCTCCTGCAGGGCAGTCTCAAACTAAGTTTTGTCTGTCTAAAATGCCTCCACACTGGGCACTGTTAAGGCTTCGGCCCGCTGTACTATACTTTTACTGTTAATAGACTACTTTTACTTAGAAAAAAAAATAAAAAATAAAAAATTAAAATCAATAAAAATTAAATAAAAAGAACAATTAAAAAAAAATTAATAAAAAAAATAACAAAGACATCAATTAAAATTTGTATTACGCACCGCCTCCTTGGTGGCTGCGGGGATCGACCAAAGGGCAACGAAGTGCTGTCAACTCTAGACCACTTGTTGGCCGAGCCCCACCATCTTGGGACCGTGGGGCTCGGCCCACAGGTGGCGGAGAGATGCCAGCGTTATGCCGCTGGTCGGCTGAGCCACGCGGCCCCCAAGGTGGCGGTGACAATTTTAATAATTATTTTTATTAATTCTTTTATCATTAATTTTTCTTTTATTTATATTTTAATTATTATATTTTTATTTAATTTTTATTTTTATTTATTTTGTTTTTAAATGTAATTTTAATTTTTTTTGGATTAAAATTTTATTTTTTATTTATTTATTTTTAAATGTTTTTGTTTCATTAATTTTTTTAATTTGTAATTTATTTTGTTTTTATTTTTAAATTTAATATTAATTTTTTTAATGTTTTTTAAATTTTAATTTAAAATTTTGTTTAATTTTTATTTTTTTCAATTTTCAATTTTTTTAATTTAAAAAAAAAAATTTCTTTGAATATATATGTTTGTTTGTTTGTTTTTTTTTTTTTTTATTTATTTTGAATTTTCTTTAAATTTTTTTATTTTTTATTTTTATCTTAATGTTGTTTTTAATTTCTTTTGTGTTTTTTTTTTTTTAATTTAAATTATTTTTAATTTAGTATTTTGATTTTTCGATTTTTTTTATTTTTTGATTTTCTTTAATTATGTTGTTTCTTTTTTCCTTATCTGAAAAAAAAAATTGTTTGTTTTATTATTTATTATTTTTTGTTTTTAAATTATCAGGTTTTTTGAATTTTTTCTTCTTGAATTATTTAGTTTTTCGATTTTTTTGTTTTTTTAATTTATTTTTGTTTAATTGTTTTTTTATTTTTACAAATTGTTTTTGTTTTTTTATGCTTTGATTGGTTTTTTTTTTTTTTTTTTTTTTTAATATTTGATTTTTTTGTCATTTTTTTTCATATCTTATTACGAAGATGAAAATCACCACTCTAAACAAAAAAAATTGATGTTGCATAAACACTTTTCAAAATTAGCATGAAAATCATTAATATTTTAAAACAAATGTCATACTTGATAAATAAAAAAATTTAAGTGCTAAAAAAATGACATTTTTTCTAAATCGACATGACATTCTAAAAAAAAAATCAAACAAAATTTAAAGTTCCAAAAATATGCTAAAAACAAAAACAGGTTATTCTACATCACCACTTTTCAAAATCGACATGAAAATCATGACATTAAAAAAAAAAGTCATAAGAAAATTTAAAGTGCCAAAACTATGCTTAAAAAAAGGTGCGATTCCGCATCACCACTTTTCAAAATCGGATGTGTTTTTGGCTACCCCAAAAACATGGGTACCATGTAATTTTCTTGTTTGGTCGGTAACTATGTTAGTAGTGCTTGATTTCACTAAGACTTTCATCTTGGAATGTAATTCCTTTGGAAAAAGTCCTAGGGAAGTGTTGACGCAAGAGGGATCCCCATTGGAATTCACTTGTAACAATTATGTGACTACAACTTGTGAAAGTCCATTTATGAGAAATAGATGATGAACAACCTTCATGGAATTGATACAAAGCACCAATATCTGTTAGAGAGACTTTCTAGATTGGGATAGACTATCATATCTTGTTGCAAATTTTGGAGCATTGGTTGCCATCACTAAAGAAGCACACGTCGGTCACTTAGATGTTAGATTATGATTGTGAGGTCATATATAACACGAGAAAGGAGAAAGTAGTAGCCAGTGCTTTGTCTAGGAAGTATGAAGATGATGGTTCGCCTTTTTCTTTATCCTTATTGACACTAGATTGGATTATAAAGGTACAATAAGAATGGTTTGATATGGACAAGGTGATTCAACTTATTTGATAACTTCAGGAGAGCCCAATCTCCCTATAGGTTATACTTGGAAACATGACATCTTAAGGTATACAGGGTGTATAAGTTTGGCACAAATATTGTTTTAAAGGAACTAGTGATAGAAGAATTGCATTCATTTGGTTTAGTGGGAACATTGACACAAGCTAGGAAGGACCATTGTGAGTGCCTAAGAATAAACCCTAGCTATTGCAGTGTAGCGCTACATGTAAAAATAGCACCTTTCAATGCTAATTATTATTTTCAACACCAAATTACAAATAAATTATGATAAATGTTATCAACCTTTTAAAAATATCTCAAAGGAGATCATTAAATCTTCAAAATTTTACTTTATCTTTATAACAATTCAAGCCTATGAAGTCATAAAGGGGGATTTAGAAGAGAGATATTAAAGGGATGTTTTGGTGATACATACATGGAAAGAGATTCAAAATAATATTTAAAAGGGGTACAAAGTCATTTAAGAATGTTACAAAGTATTGTAATAAATTATATTATTACTATAGTCTTGAGGGCTAGCTCAATTGGTCAATGTCTCGTCGCTAAAAGTACCTTCCTATTGGGAGGTAATGGGGTCAATTCTCCTTGATGCTATCGGGGTTAGGCTATGCTAATAAGCCAACAAGAAGTGATCCATTGGAGTGGATCGGTCCAGATATTTCCTTGAAAAAAATTTACTTTATTATTATTTTTATTTTTCAACTTAGCCATCATGTTTAAATTCATCATCAATTTTACTTGTCATAGTTTAATTTTTTTATGGTTTGGAGGTACTTCCCTTTAAGTGGATCTCGCTAGATATTTCCTCAAAAAAAAAGTATTACTATTTTATTATTTTATTTTATTTTCGATTTAGCCATCATGTTTAAATTCATCATCAATTTTATTTGTCATAGTTTAAAACTTATATGTTTTGGAGGTTTTTTAAGTATACCTTCCAATAAAATTTTCCAAACGCCAGTACAAATTTGTTGGAATCATAAATTTGCTCAAAAATATACACAATTTGAATATCCCAAAGATTTTCAAAAGCACTAAATCCATTCATACATTTAAAAATAAATTTTTAACAACTTAAAAAGCATGTTTTGACGAAAAATTATTTCTTTGATTCTGAACAAAAACTTCAAAATGCCAAAAAACTTCAAAATGTAAAATAATTCAACAATGCCATTTTATTTTAGTTTTGTATCTTCAATTTAAAATAAGAAATACTACTTTAATAACTTTTAGATATTAAAATATTATTTTTAAAATCCAATTGTGATCCGGCTAAACTTTATATTTTTACTTTTAGTATTATTTTAATACGAAAATATATTTCAATTAAACATTATAAAGATGTAATGGATGTAAACGGATGTAAAATAAGGAGTGTATCAAGGAGTTGATGTGGGGACTTATTTCTTGTCATATACAACTCTCAATCAACCAGATTTATCAATAAAATTATTTTAAACGCAACTAAATAAAGTAGACTTTAATTTTTAATTTTTAATAAAAATAAATATATTGTTATAATGATTTTCATTAAAATTAAAATTGGGAATGTCATATTAAGAAAGCTATAACCTAGGTAATAACAAATATACAAATAGTGTTGATTAAATTACTCGTAGTTCTTTCCTCCCATGTTAAGAGAGGGGAATCTTCTTAAAAGGTTTTTTTTTTAAGAAATTCTTGGGTACAAAAATATATTATTACAAATGGATTAGAAAAACAAATATAGACATAGAGCATAGTTATTAATAGTGAGTTGTAATTCGCTTTCAAGTCTAGAAAATTCAAGACTTGAGTGATGTTCCAAGAGGATATTCACTTTTATCTTATAATTTATTTGGTTTCAATTATATTTCTTTCAAAGAAGGATTTGGAATATTTTTAGGATTTTAGCAAAACAAAATTAGTAAATATATTATTATAAATGGATTAGAAAAAGAAATATAGAATAGTAAGTATATTATTATAAACGGATTAGAAAAAAGAATATAGAAATTGAGAATAGTTATTAATAGTGAGTTGTAATTTTCTTTTAAGTTTAGAAAAATCAAGAGTTGAGTAATATTCAAAGAGGATATTCACTTTTACCTTATAATTTATTTGGTTTCAATTATATTTCATTCAAAAAAGGATTCGGAACATTTTTTAGGATTTTCGCAAAACAAAATTATTTTGGTCTTATAAGTGATTTTATTTCAATTATATTTGTCGTGCATTGTGAGACAAGAGGAGGGATTTGGAGCATTCTTCAGGATTTTGGAAAAGGAAAATGATCCAAAAATATTTAGAGGGGACATAAATTTTTGAATCTTCTTCTTTTTCCTCTTCTTGATCTGATTCCCCTTCTTCCTCCTTTATTTTATCTACTTCTTCTTCTTCTTTCTCTAGCTCCTTTGCATCCTCTTCATCATCCTCTACTCAATTTTCTTATATTGGGGCATTTTTCTATGCATCTTTGAGGGATGGATCTATGTTGTTATTAGGATGTGGTAATCAAGAGTTGGGTTCTATTATTGGTTAGTTTTCTTTCTCAATTTCTTTCTCCATGTCTTCTATATTTACTAAACCATCTAGATTCCCAAGAATGTCGAATCCATCATTTCTTGAAGTGGGAAAACCCTCTTGGGGTGGGTTTGATAAGGTGTCCCCTTATGCTAATAATTTATGCACTTGATATAAACCATCCCGAACTTAGCTTATTTTATTGATTACTACATTGAGGGAGGTTGTTTCTCTTGGGTTTTTGGATAACATTTGGAAAGGTGTCCATAAGAATGACATGCATTTAACTTGAAAATAATACGCTGATAATATAGTGTGTAATGGTGGATCAACTCATTGTAAATTTTCAAAACCTCTACTATTCCCTTCTCCAAATTCACCTCCATGCATATTCTTGCATGGGAAAATGAAATTTATTTTGGTTCTACTCAATGAATGAGTCAACTTGGTTTGTTTCCAATATCTGCAAGAGAGGAATCATCCCAAAATATTAAAGAGAGATGGAACAATCTAAGCCACAATGGAGTACTTTTATTTCCTCTTTTTGATTGAAGTCAAGGGACCATCGAGACAAATGCGTTCCCCTAGACCTCATAAAATAGGAATGAGAGAAAAAGATTAAATCTTACACTTATTTATTGACAAAGAGAGAAAAAATAAGCATTGGCTGGAAGAAAATGATAATATTTGCCATTAATCCTTGGGAACCATTGCTTAGCTACCCAAATTTTCACAACTTTTACACTAGGCCAAAGGCGAATAAAATATACAATTAGAGCATCCTCATACAAAGTGATGGATTTCTTTCTTGGCTTTGGAAATGGAGATCTCGCTAAGGGATGGCTTCCAATTGTATTTCAAATCTTATTTTTTGTAGATTTTTTATTTTTTATTTTTTTGAGGTTTTGGGACCAAACCAAAGAGATAAATACTTCATCCCTTTATACTAAGAGTAAAGGGATCTCTTCTTGAATGGTTCATGAGGCACAATAGTTGCTAAGGTTTTGCAAATGGGGTAGCAAGCTAAGTGGGCTTGATTGTGGGGAAAACTCCACAATTAAGCGCGCTTGAGCCAGAGGAGTTCTGGGATGGGTGACCTCCCGGGAAGTCCTGGTTACCGGGTGCAAGCCCCGGAAGTGATGATTGACACTATGTGATTCATTTCACTAGTTTCAATCCCACTTCTTCACCCCTGTGAGCATCACCCGATGCAATGAGTGCTAAGTGGACTATTCAAAAATCATGAGAAATTAGTCAGTTACAACTACCTCTCATGGAAATGGTCATAGATGAATGACTAAATTAACACAGTTGAATCCCAAAAATGATATCTAATATAATGCACTGCGAAAACCCCTCATAGTTAAAATACTAAGAGTAAAGGGATCTCTTCTTGAATGGTTCATGAGACACAATAGTTGCTAAGGTTTTGCAAATGGGGTAGCAAGCTAAGTGGGCTTGATTGTGGGGAAAACTCCACAGTTAAGCGTGCTTGAGCCAGAGGAGTTATGGGATGGGTGACCTCTAGGGAAGTCCTGGTTCTGCAGTGCAAGCTTAGGAAGTGATGATTGACACTATGTGATTCATTTTCACTAGTTTCAATCCCACTTCTTCACCTGTGAGCATCACCCGATGCAATGAGTGCTAAGTGGACTATTCAAAAATCATGAGAAATTAGTCAGTTACAACTACCTCTCATGGAAATGGTCATAGATGAATGACTAAATTAACGCAGTTGAATCCCAAAAATGATATCTAACTTCATTCTTCCTCGAATGAATGTCACAACTTCAACTAGAGGTGGTGGTTACTATCAACAATTCTAGGATGATGTCAGATTGTACTTTAGATAACCCATATGCTAGTGAAAGATTCTATTTAACAAGAGGGGATGACTTTTCTCTAGAAATTTGGTTATCGCAACTTCAATTAAGGTGGTAGAGGCTTTGTTCTAGCGATTTGGTTAAGTGATGATAGTGGCTAAGGTAAACCACAGCTATAGAAGAGAGTATCACCCATCCTAATGTTCCCATGGAAATTCATATGTGAAAATGGGTATCCTCTTCCTCCTTACCTTATAACATATTATTATTATTATTATTGAACCAATATTAAGGAATTTTGTTTTAAAGAAAACAACTTAAGCTTAAGCTTACAATATACCTTAACGTTGTAAAATATATCAACTTGAAAAAGTCCCCATATGTAAAAAAAATTGTAGGCTTATTCTATAATTAAAGATGCTAAAAAAAAAAAAAGTGTGTAAATACAATGATGAAATTATACTACTTTGACAGAAAAGGTAAAGAAAAACTATTAACTATATTATAAAAAAAAATAACATATCATATTTATAGATAATTCAGGAAGGGACTTTGTCTATTGAAGACAATGAGTTGTTTTCAATGCTGCATGTTATGCCATAAAGTCTTAAGAGTGATTTTGACTAATTTCTATCTCTCATCTTGAGAAGAAGTTGTTTAGTGGAGAGCGATTGTATTATTCATGGTTGGTCTAAGTCTAATATTTTTATAACATTTTTATAACATATGAGTATGAGGGATTGATCAAATCTACTATATATTATTACCATTAATTTTTTTTTTTTTGTCAAGTTGTATGTGAACCGCGATCCAAAGGAATCTAATTCGTCAAAGTCACCACAGAACCACATCCAAACTGAGCCACGCCAGCCCTAAGCTGATTGGATTTTAGCATGTCTCTTCCCCCTAGCACTGACGCATCAACCTCTCTGAGGTTTGATCCTGAGTCACCTTGCTAAAAAAGCACATTGTGATAATCACGCTTAACAATATATTATTATAATTATTAATGAAATACATAAATAATAATTACATGAACTTATTTAATATATAATAAAATTTGTGTTAATTAATATAATTGTTTCAATTTTATTATAATTATATAAAATATTTAGTATATAAGTTAAATTAATTTTTTAAAACCAAAATATTTTATTAAAATAGTTTCCTGTAATTTTCATTTTCTAAAATATCTCTTATATATATAGATGAGATTGGCCTATTTATGTCCAAATGAGAGTCCATAAATTGGATAGTATATTTCAAGGTGTGCCATTAAGAGTAGATTCACGTGATATATATGTGAATATGCTATTCAAGTCTTTATATTTCCCTCTCATGAAGTAAATGATGTGAAGGTTGATGGCAGTGTGGTTTTTCTTCTAACTTAAATCTTTATTTTTGTTAATGTTAATGATTTTAAAGTAAAGAAGAGAAAATGAAAAAAAAAAGAAATTGACAATGACGACCTGTTTGTTTGAGAGATATTATCATTCTATATTTGGTTTCTTCAGCTTTAAGATTTGCGACTTTCCTATGGGCGTACTCATCATTTTCTTGGACGTAGTTCATTGAACTTTTATGAAATTGCCACTTCACAATAATTTTAATTTATCCATGGTTATGACGTTGTCTTTTCATTTTCATATTCTCTATTTATAACATGTTGGAAAAATTTACTGTTTTAAATTTCTCAAGTGATTAATAAAAAATAAAATAATATTATCTAAAATATTCCATTTATTAAAATTAATAAAATATTTATAAAAAAAAATTCACAAAAATTATTTATAAATCATTTTCTTCCATTTGAACTATACAATAAATAATCTTTTTATATACACACCGTTGTCTTGATATTTTGGTAAAGCAATATAATACATACTCAAAATTTAACCAATTATCTTAATTTTTCTTTATTTTTATTATGGTATAATTGAATTTTAATTAATATGAATAGCGACCCTTTTTTTTTTAGGTTACATTGACTATATTAAATATTATTTAAATATTTAAATATATTTTTAATATATATCAATATTATTTAATTTTAAAGAGTGAAATATTTTATTTATAATTTTTATTCAATATTTTTATTATTGATAATATCTTTTTAATTTCATATATTAATTTTATATTAAAAATTGATGATGATGATGATGATGGTGGTTAACGTTCACTGAGGCTAACTTTTGGTCTATCGGACCTAAAGAAAAGAGTTATTTAGTTTGATTTAAGATATTATTCCTATGCTCAAAAAGCTTGGAGAGAAGCCTCTCGAGCTCACTATAATTTTGACATCTTAAAAGGCTAGCAAGGCCAGTATTGCAACAAAGATTATGAAATTGAGACTTAATGTGGTTTTACGTGGGGCACTCTAAGAGGAAGTTATTTTCATCCTCAATGTTCATATTCTCACACAGATGGCAGATTCTTTCCATCCATGGTGTTTTAGGAACCGTCCAATGACCTGTTTCACTATGGAGCTCATGAGAGTTCATTCTAATCTTGGCTATATTAATTTTATTCTTTGAGCTAGTTAAAACAGAGAGATACTTTTGATCTTCTAGGGTAGGGTTGATGACCTCCTTATAATATCTTAATTTTCTTTTAGCTGCTAGATCTTTCTCAAACCACATTTTGTCTTTGAACTTAGAAGCAACAATTTTTTTAATGTTATTAATGTTTTGCAATGCAACATTCTCGTCGATCTCCCAATGGTTTAATCAGGCCCTGGTGTCTTTATACCAACCTCGTTTATGCCTTAGGTGGTTTTGGTTGGAATTTAAAGCTAGCTTAGGAAGTCTATGATCTCCTATGCTATTGAGCTTGTGCGTGTACAATAGAAGCCTAGTCATAGCTAGGCTTTCGATAGGGGAAAGACCCACTTCTATAAGGAGAATAGGATGGGGTGTATTGCTTTTAATTTTAAGGTTATACTTTACAAAACACTTATGGATTTGCTCAATCTTTCTCCAGGATTCTCTGAAGATGCTGCAACCCCAAACCTCACATCCATATAAGATAACAGGAGTGACTAAAGTTTCAAAGAGGAACTTATTTCTATCCCACATTACGAGGTTTGCCATTTTACAATTATATTCAAAACCAAAATAAGCTTTCCACCCCCCACTAATAATTTTCCGAATGCTATAGTTCCAGTTGAGCTTGTGATGAATATCAATTCCTAGGTACTTGTAAGAAGACACTTCCTCCAAGTTACTATTGTCATACGTAAAATTAGCATAAGTGTCCTTCTTGGATTTGATAATCATAACTTTTGTTTTGTTAGTGTTAAAAAACATACTCATGGTAGAGAAGAAATCCTTAAGAAGTCTAAGTTGCTTATCAAGATCAGTTGGGCACCTTGCGAGAAGAATAATCTCATTAGCATAGAGAATAACGATGATGACTATCCCAGCTCAGATCGTACCAGCACATCCTGCTTCCTCTAAACAACCTTTTAGGGTAGGGGAGAGGGGGAAACCTTGTTTAACTCCGAAATTACACTTAATACCTTTCGACCACCCCTCATTTCTCTTTAACTTGGCAATTACATTCTCGTATAATCTTATAGCGACCGCTCTTAGATAGAAAAGAACATTTAGCTCTTCTAATCTATTCCATAGGTTGTTTCTAGGAACCATATCAAAAGCCTTTCTAAAGTCCATAAAGTAACAGAAGAGATTGGATTTATCATTGCGGCATTCCTCCACAATGATCCAAAGCGTAATGAGGTGGTTTGTTGTTGAGTGTTGCCTTCTAAAACCCGTTTGGCCTTTAGCTCGCTTACCTTCACTTTCAAGCCAAATGCTCAACTTCTTTTCTAAAATAATACCATATAACTTGGACAAGAGAGGGCTGATCATAATTGTCCGATAATTAGAGGGGTTATTTGTATCCCCACTTTTAAAATAGGGATAATGAGGCGTTGAGTCCAAGGTTTAGGGAACCCTTGCTTGACTGCTTGGTTGAAAATCTTGTGGATGTGGGGGACGAGGACATGACCTCCAATTCTTAAGATTTCCGCCTAGTAACCTTCAATGTCTTTAGCTTTCCAATTTGCTTGGCATTTAACCCCAAAATCAATGTCTTCTAATGAGAAAAATTCTTTCGTTGTGAGTAGGGTTTCAAAGTTATCAATGGAATTTGGAGATTCATAAAGCTTTTTAAGATAGGAATTCCAGTCGTGTAAAGAAATTTTATTATTATCTTTAGTTTTCCTAGTTACAATCTGCCTCCAGAATTTCTTAGGAGCCACCTTAGAGAGGTGTAAGAGATTCTCTTGTCTTTTACGAATATATTGCCTTTTTTTCCTTTTAGTTAGGGCTTTGTAGATTTTTATCTTATCAATTTTGAGAGATTCATCAACAACTTCCTTAATTGCTCTCCTCGCACTTTTACAATATTTTTCATACCATGGGTTGGTTTTGCTATTTATTTTATTACTTGAGACTTTAATTGAGAACTTGTTAATATAATTTGAGAGGGTTGTAGTAAAATTATGATAGAGGTCATCTATGTTGTCTATAGTAGATAAAGGAAGAAAATTAGTTTTTAATTCATTTAGAAAGAGATCGTTTTTATTTCTATCAAAGACTAAGTTCTTTTGACTATAAAGATTATCTTCAATGGGATCTCTATGCATGAAAAAATTGAGAGTTATGAGTAAAGGCCTATGATCAGATTCAGGCTTGTGGTCATCTAAGATGTCAAAATATAGTATTTCGTTGTATAAAGGGAGATCAGAAATAATATAGTCTACCACGCTATTGCCAAGCCCATGGATGTAGGTCATCTGGCTAGAATTTGGCCACTTCTTTAGACCGTTGTAAATTATGACATCCTGAGCACTACAGAGCTTAACTAGCTCCGACCCAAACAAATTATCCACGAGGTCTTCAGAGCTCCTTTTGTATCAGCTAGCCAGAGTAAGGTCTTCGTCTAACCAAAGAGGATTGGGGTTGGAATGATTGCTTAGAAGAATAGCTTGGTTGCTTGAAGTTCTAGCATTAAAGTCACCCATTAAAAGGATATTACCTTCATTCATTAGGCTAGAAATATCATTCTCTAAACCATTGTAAGGACTATTTTTATCTAGATTATTTTTCTTATAGAAGTTAGAATTGATGGGGGGAAATAACAGATTGCTATGTAGGTATTTTTATCATTAATTTCAGTAATCTCAATCCAACTATATTGGTTGCAAGGATCTTTTTTATAAATCCTAGCATGGGGGGAGATGGTCTTCTTAATGTAGCAAGCTATGCCCCCAATGCCTCTACGAGAGGATCGCTTGTTCCAAGTAGATCATAGTGAAAATCCATCTATGTTAGGGACCTTAGATTTTTCATGCTCCCAAGTTTCAACAAGAAATATAATATCAACATCATTTGAGATCCAACTTAGCTTTGGGCCTTTGTTCCATGGAAAGCCCCGACAGTTTGAAGAAATAATTCGGAGCATGTTGAATTTCTATTTATTACTATATTTTTGGTTTCTATCTCGAATAACGGCTTTTCTATTTCTGATTATTGCCCATTTTCCTTCCTTCCTAGCTTCTTTTACCTTTTGAACCATCTTTTGGAATGAGATCTTCATTTATAAATATTCCCGTTCCTTTTAGACTTGAGGTTTTACTAATTATGTCATACTTACGGTCAGTATAGCTCACTTTTATTTGGATCAACCTTCCTTTATTCTCAGTTAATTTCCCTAACCTTGTTTCTTCTATGAGACACGTGGTTTCAATTTGTAATCTATTATGTAATTAAGTCTAGATATGGCTAAAGTGTCATCGTCTACCTCTTTCAAATTGAAGATTATAAGGTTCAAGGCCCTTTTGTTATGCTCATATTCTAATTTGATAAATTTTTTCATTTCATCTTTAATTGGTTTGAAATCTAGTTTACTTGCCCCACTATTTAGGGTGAGATTGTTCTTAAATTTTTCTTCTAGTTCTTTATTCATGTCATTCATTTCAAGACTCTCTATATTATCAACATCGCCTTGATGGGATGTTTGGTTCGTATCTTGGTTTTTTTTTCTATTACCTACAACCTCGTCTCCATTTCCTCCATTTTATTCTCCAATAGTTCTATTTTATTTTCTATTTGTTTTTGGATCTTGTCTTCAAGAGATGTGAATTTGTTCTCTGGCATGGCTTCTAACTGGGTTTGTATCTTGAATTCTCTTTCTTCTCTAATTTTATCTAAAGACTTTATATATTTATAAAGGCTATGTAGAGTAACTATGCTAGGTCTACCTTTGGTAATATTTGATAGCTGTGGTGAATTATTTATACTTGAGAATATATCAGCAAATATGTATTAGAAAAACATAAGGAATCAACAAACTGGAAAAAAATCCTCAAGTGCCCAGGTTCGAAAATTTATCAAGAAAAAATCACCGCAGACCCAAGTATTAATCGAGAAAATTGACTGCAGGCCCAAGTATTGATAGAGAAAAAAATTCACCACAAAATTTCACCGCAGACTCAAGTATTAATCGAGAAAATTCACTGCAGACCCAAGTATTAAACGATAGATTTTTCACCACATAATTTTCACGAGAGACCTTTCACCTCAGACCCAAATATTAATAGAGAAAATTTTCACCCCATAATTTTCACCACAGACCCAAGTATTAATCGAGAAAATTCACCGCAAAATTAATTATTTTAATTTTAATTATTTCATCCTTATAGAAATAGAAATATTTTACTATGATCATCATCATATATTTATATATATTTGTTTAAGTGCTTGAATTTTTTCTATATATAAATATATATAAAAAGTTTATATTGAAATATATTAATTAACAGGAATATTGAAACTTTTATTTAAAATTTATATTGAAATTTATTTAATATTTAATTAAAATATTAGTATGAAAAAGTTGTAGTAAGAATATTTTTTTTTGAAGTTATACATAAAAAAAGATGATGATGATTATGATGGTGGTGGTGGTGGTTAACGTGCACGTTAACCACCACCATCATCATAATCATCATCATCTTTTATGTATAACTAAAAAAAAAAAATTACTACAACTTTTTCATACTAATATTTTAATTAAATATTAAATAATATTTTATAATATTTAATTAAATATCAAATATGTATATTCACATAGCCATTACTTTTACTTTTAGTACTCTAAAAAAATTCATCAAAATTATCCATCAAACAAAAAAATATAAGTTGATATATATTTTATAAAGAGAAATGATATATATTTCATTTAGAGCGAAGAAACTAATATTAAGTGAATTTGAAGAGGATTATCATTCCAAAAATAAATAAAAAATGTTCTTTTAAGTATTTTATGAATATAAATGCTAATAAAAATATAAATTAAATCTATTATGAAATTATTAATATAAATATAATTTTAAATAATGTTGAGTGATTGTTTATATATATATATATATATATATATATATATATATATAGTTAAATTAAAGTATATTTATTATATATAATTTTTAAGATTAATTAAATAAAATAAATTATGAATAGAGAATTATATTTATGAGAATTAATTTTAATTTATTATTTTATCATTATTTTTAGTAACATGATGTTTATAGGAATATAAAAATGAATTGGAAACTAATGAAATAAATCACATCATATTAATTATTTATAAAGTAAATATTATTATTAAGTTGGTTAGTTTTTTCCTAAATTAAATACATTATTTAAAAAAAAATTGTGGATGATCCACATAAAAATTCTTTTCATTAATAGTATTTTGTATTTATTATTTTTTGGCATACCATTCAACTTGTATAAAAAAACAATTTCAATACTAGTTGGTTTTAACTCATCACGTGGCCAACATACCTAGTTTTCTTTGGGCAGGTTGAGGCTACCACATGCATCAATATTTGTATTTGTATAGCAACTTGCTTTTTGATAAATAGAAAATAGAAAGCTTCTAAGAAATTTACAAAAAAAAAAAAATTGTATAAAAAAGAAGACACACATGATTAAAATAACTACTAATTTTCATGAGCTTTATATTGGTAAATTTCCAAAACAGTATGGAATGAAAGTGTCTTATCACCTTGATGACACTAAGAGGGTTGAAGATGAAAAAAACTCTCTTAAATTGTGGAGGTTATACTCACATTAGAATTGAACTCGTGACTTAACATCTAGGAGTGCATTAACAATGCACCCAATCCTATCCAAGACCCCATGGATAATTTTATTATTATTATTATTATTATTAAAAAAATATTTTAAATTATTATTATAATTATTAGTAATTATTAAAACAATC
The DNA here is from genome assembly GCA_034641835.2 of Pinus albicaulis. Taxonomy (NCBI): domain Eukaryota; kingdom Viridiplantae; phylum Streptophyta; class Pinopsida; order Pinales; family Pinaceae; genus Pinus; species Pinus albicaulis. The sequence goes on along the minus strand of CM076575.1, from coordinate 1,517,420,760 downwards.
AATATATTCTTTAAACATATACGCATTTAATAAAACATAGAACAACATTCTTATCCATGGATATTTAACCCATTTTATCATGGAGATTCTTAATTTGTAAATAGGCTTTGTTACAATACCATGTGCTATTATCATCTGTGGGGTCTTGGTTAAACTATGATGAGGTGGGTTGTTATAGCACTCATCACAGGTTCAATTCCATTCATCACATGTTCAATTCCCTTCCCTTATCTGGGTGATGTATCCAGACATGTTGATGAAGATGGAGTAAAAAAGAAGAAGGTGAAAACAGAAAAAAATGAAAGGAACTACCAAACTTACAAAAAAAAATCATTATTTGTTGTATTATCAACCTTTTTGACCTTTTAAGTCAACAAAACTATGTGATGTTGAAGTCTTTCTCTATATGCTTTTCAAACATACAAATAAACTGCTAAAAAAAATCTAATTATTCATTTACATTTTGAAAGTTTGTGTAGAATATCTAAACAGATTCAACTGATCTTGTAATGTACTAAAACAAAATATTGAATCAATTCTACAAATTGTGGAAACCAATTACTATCACATAATCACATAAACAAGTAAGAGAAATAATTTCAATCACACAACACAAGTTGTATCTGGGGAGAGCCTCTGCTAAAAATATCGCTATCTATATATTGCATAAATTCAAGAACATGAAACAATTCCATGTTATTTCCCTTCCTGAGAAACCTCTACACTCTCCTCACTATCTCACTCTGATCCTGCTCTAATCTAATCAAGTTTGATTGAATATTTAACCATTTTCTTGCCTTTTCTTGACCAACCTTGCTACATATTCCTAGGCTAATTGAGCCCATATAAATTAGGAAATTACCAATTAATGACTGTACAATACATCCAAGGCTTCCTACTGACCTCATGCATGGCATGTATAATTTTCTAATTATAAAACTGATAGTTATCTTCCCTTTAACCTTAATATCAACTCGGTATTCCTTAGATTTGACATGCAACAACTATTTATAGTGAATTATTAGTTAACTGAATGATCACTGCATGTGAATTAAATAAAATTTAATTCACTTGAACTATTACTAGCTCATCTCTTTGTTAGAACTAGTTAAACCTTTTTTAAGTCAAATACTTGAGTTAACTAATTACAACTCACAAATAACTCAACCAGGGCTCCTAAAAAGTAGGAGACACCCTACATGCCTCCGATTTGACCCTCAACTCGAATTAACGGAGCTAACTAAGTCTTCCTGACCCAGTTAACAATTACAAGTTGTCATTTGATGTGGAATTACAATTTACTTCTAATTTGATTAAGGGAAAATTAAATTAGAAGTCTCATGAGTCCCATTTTCAATATTTCTTGTTTCCATTTTCAACACTCCCTCTCAACAAGAAAGGAATTTAACTCTATCTTTATCTTGTACCTTTGGAATGTTTTGCACACAACACTTCTCTCTAGTGTTCTTACTACTACAACTTCTGAAACTGAAAAACATCCAACTTGAATCAATATGATGCATTTTTCACCAGAGTCTCTGACTGCTACTAGCTACTGTACGGTTAACTAAAAAACTCTGCACTGTGACATCTGCATTGCTTCCAACTCTGTTTTGTGCTCCAATATATTAATGTTGCTAGTCTCTGCATATGTCACTTTGACATCTGACTGCATCAACTGCCACTGATCCAGCCTGCTACTGTGTATTAGGGCCTCTCATAGTAAAGTAATGATCCATGATATAGGACATCTCATTGTTCCCTTCCCAAATTTCTTCTCTAAGGATTATGACTTCTCATCGCCCCACCTCTCACCTAGAGGTATGGATGCATGTGATCCCTCTATCCACCTGGCTTGAAATTCCCCCCTACTGGAGGTCTCTAATTGAGTGGATGCCTCCACTAGTTCTCCTCTCTGATTCTCCAATTCTACTTTATCCACAAACTTCTTAGGCTTCTTCTGAGGCTTCATGTTGAGAGGTAATTTATGGTCCCTCTCAACCATAAAGTCTCTAACCTTTTCTTTTATCCTCAAAGCTTTGCATGCATCTTCGAACTCAAGAACATACAAGTTGTTGACATAGACACCGATCTATTTCACATGTCCTGTGGCAATGCATCTAAGGAATACCTTTCCTTTTATAATTATCACATCATATTCATTGTCTTTCAATACTGCTATGGAACCAAGATTATTCTTTATTTCTGGAACAAACAAAACATATTTTAGTCTGAGAGGGGAGCCAAAATACCTCTGAAAGGTAACTGTACCCATGTCGGTCGTGCTATACCTCCTGTCATCTCCAAAATCTATGTTCTTCTGGAGGTCATTCTCCTCCTAGCCACTAAAGAGATCTCTATTCCTCGTCATATGGAAAGAGGCATCGCTGTAAAGATACCACATGCATCCCATTATAGTGCTGGTCATGCATGAAATGAGTGTAAAATAAAGTTCGAACTGTTAAGATGGAGCTTCACCTGCTGCTACAACTACATAATCCTTCTTTCTTTCCTTCTGTGGACATTTCATGGCACAATTCCTATAATCGTGATAGTGAAAACACTTGATCTTGGACAAGTCTCTCTTGTCCTCTTCTCCTGGGCACTTATTTCCTTTAACTTTATTACCTTTTCCAACTAATGAAAAATCTTCTTCTTTGTCTTTAGAAATGGTCCTGTATCTGGTGCTCCACCTTATCTCTTCTTGTACCAAGTTGTTGAGCCTTGGTATTGCACCAAGAGTGCCGCAACTCCCAGAGGCTACTCTAATTTACTTTATCAACTTGGGGTTTGTACAAAATTGGAGGTGATAGTTATATATACACAACATATGCATTTTACTCATGCCATCCTCTTCTCAGTTCTACGATGGGGTGCTACAACTAGGGTTACTTCTAGGATATGAAGTCTATCACAAATATGAATGAAAACTAAGACTGAAAATAACTCATAACCATTACTTTGCCAAAAATAAAAGAAAATATTATAGATTATAAAGACTCATATAACTATCTACAAGAAAGGAAATCCACACTTAAACTAATGCAATAAATAAAATTAAACTAAGTGAAATTCATGATTTAAATTTCTTAATTGACCTTGTAGAAAGGGAAAATAATCTAGGCCCACATGCTGAACCAAATGAATGATTTCAATATATCTATCTCATGCTTGAATGCTATTATTAATAAAGCATCTATCAATGAGCCAACTATGCTTGTATATAACTATGTTTCACAGAAAAATAAGGAGGAACTATGGTGACTTAAGAGGGTCTTGGACTCATGGTTTCAGATTTGAAGGTGTATTAGAGGTTGTGTCGGTTCTAGAAGAGGTGAAAGAAAGGTTTTGGGCTGAATAATTGACTGACTGGCACTACTACAAGATCAACTAAAAGATTTTCTATAGTGCTAGAGGATGTCTTGAAACACTACAAGAAACATGCTGAGGGTAGTTTGAGGCCATAAATGCTTAGGAAATGGGTAGGATAGGTGAAATGAAGGTGTATATAGGTGGATGGAAGGTAGCGAACCCTTTTTCCAAGCTCATAACTTATCTCAAAGCCTGTCTTGTTCCTCCAAGGTGTCTCTCGGTGTTGTGGTGGAGATGTCCAAAAACAAGGTTGAAGGTGATTTGATTGGAAGTTGGTTTATGAGGGGTGGAAACTGAAGCTAATGGTGTTGGTGTAGTCCTCCTATACTAATCTACTCAAACCTGTAAGAAAAATACACGTTCATGCAATTATCATTTACAAATCTATTATGAAAATGGGGGAAAATATGAGTTGAATTTAAGAAAACCTACCTATGCACTTAAAAAAAAAACCTAACTCAAAATATACAACATTTTCATGATAATAAAATAAACCTATCTAAATTTTCCAAGAAATAATAAACTAAAAGTAAGTTTGGGTCTGTGGTGAAGATCTACCCTCCTCAATCTCCAATGGAAGAGGTGAGAGAGGGAGGCTTTAACACACAATTTTGGAGTTTTATATGATACTGCAACATGAAATAAAAGATACTAACTACTGCAACATGAAAGGTAAAGAAACTAATGACAACAACATGAAATGTAAGCAAACCAAATACAACGGTATAAAATGTAATAAAACTAACAACAACACATGAAATGGAAGAAAACTAAATACACTGGGTTGATATGTAAGAAAAATAACTACATCAACATGAAAGGTAAAGAAAAATATATATTAATGATTCATGCCAATGTATTGCACCCTAAAACATAAGCTCAACTCCATAAAACCAACTCAGTGAAGGAGAAACAAAATATTCATTTTATTTCATAACCAATATTGTTACATAGCATATGAAAGTCACAAATTTATATTACAAGAGCTAAGAGTGCTCGACCTATGTCTAAAAATTGAATCCTAATGAGATATTTCTTAGCCCTATTTATCCTAAAGGGTAGCTACAAATAACTCCCTAAAACGTAGGTGATTTGTCTCCTTGGAACTCAGAAGAAGTGGAGCTTGGCTCCACTCGATCTTCAACTTGATTGGTTGCTTCTGATTTCGAGATGTTGGAAGAGAATCTCGAGGATCCCTTGGATACATTTAGGAATTAAGGAGGTGTTGAGCCCCCCTACAGTCAATCCTTAATGTCTACTCTAAACCTTGATTGTGTAATATTAAAAACAAATGGCATATTCTCTTGATTATCCTACATTTAAACCACATTAGGAATTCGAAATATGAAAACCCTTAATACACCATCTACAATAAAGAAAATATGACCATAATGAAATTAAATGTGAGAAAGAGAGAATAATAAGGCTAAAAATGTGACAATTAACCCCTTGAAATGTATCTAATGATGGTTATCATCACAAGTCAGACCACAATTGTTCCCACTTTGGTAACTTCTCCCTCCCATTCACTAAGTCCTAGTAACTATGCGAAATCTTGGGAAGGCCTAGAAGTTCTAGGCTCATCAAATAATCTTGGGTTACTGTCACACCAACACTTCCAATCTCATATTGACATTGAGTGAACTTAAGAAAGTATTTTGGTATCGTCTTGCTTCCTCCATCTTGATATTTCTGAGATTTTCCTTCAGCACCAACTTCTTATGGTCACTGTTATTCTAAAACATATTTGTTAGGGCCTTAAACCTAGCATATGGATTTTCCTTTCCATGGAGGTTTTAGATAATATGATCTTGAACTCCTTATAAAACAATCCTTCTTGCCTTTGCTACATTCTTCTTCCATGCATCAATATTTTAAGCATCTATTGCTACGGGCTTGGGAATATTATTATCTATGAATTCCTTTAGTCCATTGTCTTCTGACATAGCCTCCATCATGTCCTTCCATCTACGTAATTTTAATTATTCTCAAGGGCATATTCGAGTCTCAATCCATATAAAGACATCTTGATCTGTTGTTGGTCCTGAAGAATAAATCTACAAATTCGACATACGTGCTAAAAAAAAACTCCAGTTCTTCTCTTCTATAGTGATTTCCTCTCTGGTACCATATATAAATATCTAAATATATTCCTTTGATCTTGTAATGTGCTAAAACAAAATACTAAATCAATTATACAAATTGCGGAAACCAATTATGATCACAAAAACACATAAACAAGTAAGATAAATAATTTCAGTCGCACAACACAAGATGTATCTCGGGAAAGCCTCAGCTAAAAACCTTTCTATATCTATATTGTATAAAGTCAAGAATATGAAACAATATAATGTTATTTCCCTTCCTGAGAAACCTCTAAACTCCATTGACTATCTCATTCTGATCCTGCTCTAATCTAGGCATGTTTGGTCCAATATTTAACCACTTTCTTGTCTATTATTGACTAGCCTTTCTTATGCATTCATGGGATATGGAGCCCCTATTAATTACGAAATTCAAAATTAATTATTTTTTAATACATCCAAGGCTTCCTGTCGACCTCATGCATGACCAGCACAATTTTTTAACTATAAAACTAATAGTTATCTTCCCTTTAACCCCAATCTCAATTGGGCCTTCCTTATAACTGACATGAAACAACTATTTATAGTGAATTATCAGTTGAATGATTGACCAATTTATGTAAAATAAATCATATTTAATTCACTGGACCCATCACTAGCTCATCTTTCAGTTAGAACTATTTAAATGGATTTTAACTCAAATACTTGAGTTAGCTAATTACAATACAAATAACTCAACCAGAAATCCTAAAAAGCAGGAGATACCCTACATGCCTCTAGTTTTACCCTCAAGTCAAATTAACTGAGCTAACTAAGTCATACTGACTCAGTTAACACTTACAAGTTGTCATGTGATGTGGAATTACAATTTACTTTTAATTTAATTAAGGGACAATTAAATTAGAAGCCTCATCGGTGTCATTTTCAATATTTATTGTTGCCATTTTCAACATTTTGGTAGACCATTTCTGATTCTCATCATCATAATCATGAATTTATGTAATTATAAATTGAAAAGTAATGAAAATTTTAGAATTTTGTTAATATTTTGTAATTTTGGCAAGACTACATCTTCATCATGTCCAATATATCAAGGAGGGCATTAATAGAGCAACCAATCATCTTCTATCCAAGACCCCATTGACATAATGTTGTGAATATTATTTCACTAATAAATGTGAATACCAAATTTAACATTCCACTCTGCTAATTATCAGATTGAATAACCCAAAATTCACAATATTAAATTAATTTTAATTAATATTAGCTAACAAAAATACAGGTTTTTTATTTTTATTTTTTAATATAATCAAAATTTTATATTTAAAATCTCCCTTTACATAAATTTCTAATTTTAAATAATAATTTATATTTAAAAATTAATTTATCTAAGATAATTCTATCTAATTCCCTCTATCAATTTCATCAAACACGCAGCCATAAAACTAGTTCGTACCATAGAAAAAAACTTCAATTTCTTATCTATTCCTTTTGATCAATATCATGGCACCCTCTATCATGATGCTCATCCATATCATAAATTTGAAAGGAAACAAATTAAAATGAATTGAACCAGAGGAATGGATGGATAGATTATTATGAATTGACAATTTTATAAAATTAAAATGAATACAATCCACCAAAATTATGGATACGTAAATAAGAAATGACAATTATTGAAGCAGAAGCAAAGACGAGCAACCGAATATGAAATAGAAACTCTGAGTCAAGAAAACAAGTCATCCATTGCGCACGTAACATAATCTACATGCAATCTACTCGAGGATGAGATCTTAGTAGTATCCAAAGCTTACTTGACAGAAATAGGGAAATATACATGTGTGAAGGTTAAAATTGTCAATTTTAAGAATTTTAGGTGCTCTAGGGGGTTCTTGAGGGTGTTGAATCCATTTCCACTCTTATGATTCAAACGTTCCCAAATTCATATCTTTTGAAAAAATATCGTACAAGAAAATCGTTGTCCTAGCATCACCTGCCTTGACAATTCCATAAACAAATGTATGTAACCATTCTTATCAAGTTTCGAAACTTAACCATATCCATGGAACCCATCACAAAATGGTCAAAATCATGAATTTGTCTCAATCAACCAAAAATTTCATGTCGCATGGAAATAAATATTTCTAGGAATTGAAGTTTCTTCCCCATGATATTGGGATATTAGGTATGGATATTTCTCCAATACACAAATTTTACCAAAGTTTAAGTCTGATCCGGTATGCAACACTGCAGTTTGAATATTGAACTAGTTAGATTTTGGGAGATTAATATAAGTTTGGTAATCAAGTGTTAAAATATTGGATGATTGAATTTTAGACTTTTGCAAGACTGGGAAAAACACCTTTTTATTAACATACTAGATATTATTTTTTCCCGATACTAACATAAACATTAAGCAATAGACTTATTCTAGTTAATTGATGTTTCAAGTGTCTAGTAAGAAACTTATAGTAAGGCCCAAATTGAAACAAGGAATTTTGTTCTACAACCTTGCAATACTAGAAAAAAAACCTTCATCCAATAGATCACACCAATTCTACCTAACTATTTTATTTAACATAAAATTACATAATCACATGCAAATATAGAGGAAGAAATTTATAGAGAAATAAATATACAAAAGATAACCTCATAGAGAAGATACACTCATGTGACTACAATAAGGAGATAATCCAATTTTGTAACTTTATTAAGTCATATTTAAAGATATTTAAAGAGTATGCATAATCACTCCTCTACTCCACACATCACAGTATCATTGCCCCCCCGCCCCCCCTCTCTACTATTTTCTCCTTTTTTGTACTCTGCAACCATGCATGATCTTGTAAAAACATTGAACTATTTGGCCCAACAATTTTTTTCTCTCTAGGTTATATGATTCTTGAGATGACTAGAACACCTAATTTGTGTCTTAAGTAGTTGTGAATGAGGTTAATCTAAGCCATCAAAACCACCCATTGATTGCACCTGGCCTTGGCACACTAGCCATTAACATGGCTAGATTTTTGCCACTGAGTTTTGAACTAATTACCTTTACACCACAAGGTGCCTTAACATAACACCCTATCACATTTGCTCTACATGTCATGGGCCATGGCCTATCACATATTTATTCAAATCCATTAAATTTAAAATTATCTTAACAAAATTCTAAGTCCCAATTTTTCTAATAATCCTTCTAAAATGGACTTATTTGTATTATTACATGGTAAGTAGGACATATTTATCAAATTATTAGAAAAAACCAAATACCTCTAGAACTATTACATCTTAGGAGAATAGTACAATTGAAAATTTAAATGATTATTGAAAACCTAATTTCCTCTAATAAATCCTAAGACCCCTTTTTGGTAAACTAATGACTTGATTAGAAGAGATGCTCCTGCATCAAACTCTCAAGGAAATAATAACGTGTTCATGGGCTATGACATATGAGATCTTTTACATTTTTCTCATATATAGCTATCTCTGTTATTGTCATCCATGTTGAATATTCAGTTCGATTATTCATCTACTTGACCAAATACTGCAAATGGTCTTGTCTCTAGTTCTTTTCACTACCTTCTTATCCAATGCTACAATTTCCTTTTATGTTTTTCTAGGTAGTTGAATTTCCCATTCATGTGTTTGAATTTTCTCATGTACATCTACTATGTTTTTTTCCTCTTCTTTATAGGGATAAAAAACAACATTGTTAAAAACTAGTGAAATCCAAATATGATTTGGAAGTTCAATCTCATAAGCATTTGAAGAAAATTTCCTCAATACTTTACATGGAGCAATAATTTTAAGTTCTAGTTTTTTATATGTCCCTGTATGAAATATTTTCTTTCTAAGGTATGCATAACTAAATATCCAACTTTAAAACCTAGTTTTCTCCTTCTCATATATGCTTTCTACTTGTATTTGTTGTTACTATCCTATAAATTTTTAACTCTTTCTTGCAATTATAATCCCCACTATTGAAAATATTCATCAACACCAACTTACGAGAGACACCAATTCCCACCCTTGCAAATATTTGTACACATCAAACTATTGGAGAGAATTAGCCCCACTATTAAAAATATTCGTAGGAACCAACCTATTTTACTAAGTTTTCTTCGTACTTCTTCCTCTACTAAGTCTTCAAGTTGATTCTACCTTCACTAAGTTAGTTTGTTGCTCCTCCCTTCAATATGTTTGCTTCTCCTAAAATTTTTTACTTTTTGCTTCCTCCAAATAACATGTACAATATAACATGTATATAATTTTAAAAATTTGATTATGAAATTTTCACCTAAGGAGCTTCCCTATGTCTCCTCACATGCTTAAAAATTTCACAATTTGAAATGTTCCAAAAATGAAGTTACACCAAAAATTTCAAGTTGAATTATTTGAAATTGGTTTTAGGATCATTCAGAAACCCTAACTTCTAAAAGACAAATATCTAAAAGTATAGTGAACCAAATACTAATTTTTTTATCTGAGGTACTTCTATATGTCTTCATAAGTCTTTGAAAATTTCGTAGTCTAAAACATCCAAGGAAATTAGTTATAGAGAAAATGTCAATCTGACATGTTTGAAACCGATTTCAGTACAAGGAAAAGACCCTCTAGCGGAGGTTATAAAGGAGGTTTTTAGTGTTATAAATTTGGCCAAAATTTTCAAAAACACATTTGCTACAACATCCATTTATGGTTACAGACATTTTGGTGGAGCTTTTAACAGAAATTCAACACAACTATAAAAAATGGGTGACCAGAGGTTATTAAGGATGATTTTTTCATTGGTGCGCTGCTATGGTTTCAATGCACTAGTGCATGTCATCAAGAAGGTGGCCCAGGGCCATCGAAGGTGCATGCATCGAGCCGTCAAGGTATAAAGCTGCACCAGGCGCAGTGTTGGTGATACAATGCACGGGGCTATTCTAACTGGTCTTGGGATTTGTATGGTGCCCATAGGTCGTCTCAAAGCACCGGTACGTAGATTTATAGAAACACACTGGTGCTCTGTATCAGACAAACACACCAAGATTTATAATTGGTATTAGTATTTTTGCAGTTCCTATAGGTCGTACAAATGCACCGGTGCGTAGTCCCACATAAATGCTCCGGTGCGCAGTACCACATAAATGCACCAAGATTTTTAAATGGTTTTTGTATTTGTGTGGTGCCCATAGGTTGTAGAAATGCATTGGTGTGCTACAACATACAAACACACCAGTGTACAATAATTGACACGCACCTGCATTCATTTTGTATTTTTTAGAAACATTGACCTGTGACACTGCAATTATTGTTAATTTTTAAAATTCATTATTCATCAAAATTTGACACATCTTATAACAATATTCATATTAATTAAATTTTATTAATGCATTTGAATGTGATGTTTGGATTAATTTGTTATATCATATCATAATTATTGTGATTTTTTATAATTCATTATTCATCAAAAGTCTACACATATATACCTTATAACAGTATTCATATGAATTAAATTTTTATTAGTGCATTAGAATGTGATGTTTGGATTAATTTGTTATATCATATCATCAAATTCCACATCTCTTCATTATAATATTTAATCATCCATAAATTTAATCAATGGTGTTACATTTCATAGCGACAATGGAGACCACAATAGAATAAATTAAAACATATTTTATTTTATATATATATATATATATATATGAATAAGATAGATTTTTTCATACAAAAGGGGATGGTTATTGGTATCACTTCGTCTTTCAATTGGGACACTATATCCATTACATTAAACAAAATGTCTGATTTCATAGACAAATATTTCAAAAAATACAATGCCTTTCTTTGATATACAAACATAGTGATTATCATTCTTCGCTTGAATTTGTGTTATTGCTAGAGTTACTTCCATGACTTGGGTTATTTTTAGGAATGTTTTGTTCACGATGTTGATTGTTTTCTTCTTCTTCACCTTCCATCTAAAAACATAAAAATAAACTGTAATAAGTGTATATACATTGGTGAGAATAATGAAAATTACAATATTAAATAATATACATCAATGTAAATTGAAAAGAAATGACGTACCATAGCAACAATTGACTCATAAACTATACACATTCTTTCAAAACCATGTACCATGCCATATTTCAAGATTTCATCTATTGGCACAGTTCCATACTTTGTTTCCTGCATGTTTTATACCCCATAACAAATCATATATTTAATATATATATATATTTTTCTATTAATTATAGACGGAGCTAAGTAAAACAAGATCGATATATGCTTACAAATTCCACAAGTAATTCCTGATATGCCAACATATACTCACAACCCATATTTAACCCAATTACAATCAATTCATCTGATGGTTCTTCTTTGTATGTTAGCACCTGTTTGAAAACATTCAATGATGAATTTTGTAAAAAAACTTAAAAAATACAAAAATGAAATCTAGTTAAGTTGTTATAAGGAAGTAAAAATTACTCACAGACTTAGATATCAACCCTTTTCTTCCTTGTTGTCCTGTTCTATGTGCTGAATGGGTTCCATTTTCTTTTCTTTTTTATAAGAAAATAATTGAAAATTAATATTTAATGCTAAATTTTTTATTTATTGCACCTAATGATCGAAAAATTCAATGATTACATATTACATTTGAAGCACGACGTTGTTGACATGGCTCCTCCTGCGATGGAATTTTTCCATTTCTTTGACCATCTCCTTGTACACCTTTTTGGACATTCCTATTGGCATATCTCTAATATCAACTCATTCATCTTTTGATATTTTCATAATCTTCCTGAAAATGTAACATGACAATAAACTATTTAATTTTTATATTGATATATGAAAAGTAAATATAAAAAAAAGTGATATTTATAAATAATTATAGACAAACATTAAACGGAATATTACTTTTTCATTCCTTTTTTTTTGTTATTGTACATTTTTTCTATTAGAAGTCTGACATGTCTCATTGACCAATTCTCTGGAAACACTTCCTGTAGTTTATATAAAATTTGGTTCTTGGAATCATTGGATTGATTTTTGCATTGTAAGTGGAAAGAACGTCTATACATTCATTCCACTAGATCCCTCAAATTTTTGTAAAAGTTTTTCCCCCTTTTGTTAACCTCCAGCACCACTCCAGATGATCTAAGGAGCAATTCATTTTCATTTTCATGTTCTATTTTTTTTCTTTTCTTAGAACAACATTCCTTTTCTGAGTTGTTGGTCCCTGTAGAACATTAAACATATGTGAATTAATAGATTGTTTGACATATGCTATTTAATAATTTTAAGTATATTACTAATGAAAATTAAAAAAGAAACTCATATTGGATTGATAGTATTTTATCGTTCACCTCATTCATCCTTTTGCAATTTTTCCATCAAGCTTTTACGCTCTTCTGGTCCTAGATCAGAAATAATCTTATCGAGCTTCGTCATTTTGTGGCTCTGGATGATACACAGTAAACAATATGTATTAGTTAAAGTTACATATAATTCAAAAATAATATTTGTTGTAAATAATTTACAAATAATTTTCATTTTTTTCTTTTCTTGATGTGTTATCAGTATTTTTGTTACTTGATCTCTTGTCAGGCATTTATTTATCAATTTGAAACTTGTACCATATCATTCATTAATATATTTATAAATAAATTTTCAAATTTTTAGGTAAAAGCAAATCTCAAGAAACCAGTGCGCCATTCATGGTATACACACCGACGTCAGTGCATTGGTGTCTTATAAACACACTGCAAAACCATTATAATAGACTGTACGGTGCTCTATGTCAAGATGGAGCACCGATGCATTACATGTTAACCACCACATTGATTTACACAGAGAAGATAATAAAAATCATCCAGTGTTAGTTTTTGTAGCATAAACGGCCCTCGCAAACAAGGGACCACCATATGGTTCTATATGTCAACTAGGAGACCTGGTGCGGTGTGTTATATGTTACATGGTTCACCGATTAACACAATAAAACAATTTTTTGCAAAACAACACATTCGTGGTGCGCCATAATGAAATAGCACACCAGTGCCCTATTTTACATATGGTGCACCGATTAAAAAAAAATTGTTTTTAATTTTTTTTATCACACAACACTTTCATGGTGCACTGGGATAATATAGCGCATCACTGAGCTAGGTTACACTGGGCGCACTGATGAAAAAAAAAAATCCATTTTTTTTAAAATTCATGCAAGGACCGACATGGATTGGGATCTGACTATGCAAGTCGTCCCTTGGGTTGGATGTCTTAGGCCTATATATAGCAATACAAACCATATAAATCTAAAATGGAAAGCACAAATTCTGAAATCACAAAAAGAGGGAGAAGAAAGGGCAGAAACAAAAGGAATGTAGGGTTTAGGCTAAAAATGGATTTTTTTATTATTTTGTTTCTGAAAATGAAAAATAAATTGAATTTTTTTTCTTATTGCGTAAAAAAACTGTAAATTTAAAAAATAAAAAATAAACATTGAAATTTTTTTCTTACTGTGTAAAAAACACTGAAGAAAAAGTACAAAAAAAAAGAAATAAACTTTAATCACAAGATCGTTTGAAATTCTATGCTACAGGGCTTGAATCACCATAGGTTTGGAATTCTGATTGTCTGAATGCTTCTGTTCAATCGTATTTCACTGCTCCATAGTGCTTTCATGCTCTGTTGCTCCAGGTATGTCTCCTACAAATATCTGGCTGAATTTTTTTGCAAAAATAGTGAATTAAAAAAAAGTGTTTAGTATTTAAATAATTGCTTTATGAGATTAGATTTTCGAAAATATTTTTCCGCCCATTTTTCAATTTACCATTTTTTTTCACTTAAAGAAAATAGAGCTCCACTTTTTTTATTTGCGGTTATTCTTCACCGGTGCGTCCGTTTATAAAATGACACCAGTTCATAGTAACAAAAAGACACCAGTGTGGTGATATGTACATTAGCACCGATAACAAGAAGTCCATTATTAAGGCACCAAAATTACTTTTAGGTGTGCACCAAAGTTTATTGTTGATTGTGCTCAATGTAGGGAGAAAATATCATAATTATATCGAATGGAAAATTCTTCAAAATCCAGATCGTTCCATAATATTTCTCGAAGTGCATCGTGGATATATCCCTATCCATCTCGAGACGTAATATTTACATCAGATTTTTTTATATTTTCATTATCTAATTGAATTTATGTTTTCTATGCATGTCAATCATGCACAGATTTATTAAATTTATAATGTATAAAAATTTGCAGGTTCATGCAAATTCAGGATCGAGTTTAGATGCATAAAATATTCAAACAGCTCCAAAACGTCGGAAGTTCTTATTAGGAACAACATATCGCAAGGAGATTTTGGTAGATGAAAATGGACAACCACTTCACCCTGCCAATTGTAACAATATTGCATATTCTAGCCACAATCTTGGGCCAATGATGGTAATAATTATAATTGTTTGGTATATTTATTAATGTAATTATTTCAACATCAAACCAATTAATCATTCAATATTGTCAATGGTGTTACCAATTGATATCATATATTTTGTACTATTCATGATCAATTTCTTTTTTTTAATTATTAGGATTCTAGTGATGATGAGCGACCTACCTACCATCTTCCGTTGCACCCCCTAACAATGTAAAATTGAGAGAAGACTAAATTAAGAGAAAAAATCGGAGAGGAACGATACCACGAATGGTTGAATCAACCACCGATTGAATTCCCGCTATGTCTAGATTCACCAATTAGGAATGACTATAGAAATAGTAGTTCATCACAAGATGGAAATGGAGGCAATCAAATAGAGGTTGGTATGGATGATTACTTAAGGGATACGACTGCCATGGAGACAATGTTGTTAAATGCATTCCAAAACGACGATCAACTAGGGGATGATGCTCATATCGATGACACCTTTTTTAAAAGCACCACCCCTCTCTTTGGACCTGGCGGTCAGTCAAAGTCTACCTAGTTGGGGATAGTGATGTTACTGTACAACTTGAGGGCAAAGTTTGGCTTGTTAAATGAATGTTTCTTAGAAATTTTGAGGTAAGCTACCATAAATTCCTCTCTTATATAAATTTGAGAAATATAATCAGTACACAATGAACATTACAAATGGTAAATTTTATGAATGTTAATAATTATATCGACATTAATGTACATTTATTAATATGTTTTTCCATGATCACCAACTACATGTAATTCAAAGATACGGTTCTTCTGAGTGATAATGTCTTTCTCGATAGCTGCGAAAAGGCAAAGAAATTGTTGAAAATGTTGGGTGTTGAGTACATATCATATCATGTATGTCCAAATTATTGTAACACCTCTAGTTTAATGGATTTTTTTTTTTTTTTTTTTCCTATAACATGAGATCCTGTTCGTATTTAATAATATCCCATAGACCTCATTGGTATTTCCTCGAAATACATTAAACCTATCCACTCTAAGTTGTTCCTTTTGTTTTAAATAAGATTCCATATTCTTCTCTTTTGTTAGTGGTATACAATCCTTGCCTATATGTTACATATTCCACTTATACCGATATATACCCCATGTACTACTTGCATGTCTATCCATTAGTAATATAAATTTTATGAGTATATATATATATATATATATATATAGCACCTATATATATATATATATATATATATATATATATATATAACATATTTATATCCAAGACCTTTTCCATAGTTAACCAAATATTAATTTCATGAGTAAATATATATAGCACCTATACATATATATATATAACATATTTATATCCAAGACCCTTTTCCATAGGTAACCAAATATTAATTTCAAGAGTAAATATATATCCTTCGTGGATATTAACTCCATGGCATATATATGTATATGTAACACCTATAATGATATATATCAAATGTAGGTCAAAACTCTTTTGTATATAATTGAAATAACCTTCTTTAAAAATTCCATTGGGTATTCCAGTATCTATCGGACACATGTAACGTTCCTTGAATAAATTGATTATACCATATAATGGTTACATACGATAATCTCTACCCACGCGTTTACCATTTGCGCAAATTAGGGTTGTGACTCTGGTATGGTAGCCCTCCGTCCGCATGGGTAGCGATTCTATCACACGGCGGTTTTCTAATACTATGGTCGCCTGACCAGGGTTCGGTCAAAACCCTAGACTGCGCCCTATCCATGCTCGCACGTATTACGATTTCGGGTTCCGGTTTTGTGCAGATGACAGGTTCAATGGCGGCCACAAGTTTCTGGTTGCGTGTTACGGTTTCAGGACTGTGACAGCTCATGCCAAAATTTGCACAACCGCTCCTGTACCGAGGACGCATTTCACCAACAGCTGGAGAGGAGAAGGGAGGAAGGTCTTTTCACTGAGCAACCTCTCCTGAGTTCTCCTGCAACACGCCTCTCAAGTACTCTGAACAGGCTTAAAGTATTATTAAACTGACAAGAGGGTACCCCGGTTGCGGCTCATCGTTGCTCTTTGAAATCCTCTTCGAGCTTTCACAACAATTCGAATTCGCTGGAGGTTACTTGAGTAACTCCGTGAACAGGATTTCCAGTACCTATAGCGCTTTTGTTTTAGGGTTTGGGGTTCCTTATTAACCTTTCACGGCCCCGACCCTTATTACTATTCGTCTCCTTCCTTCACTGTTTCAGGTCGTGCTGAGTTACGGCTTCTGAATTTGCATCACCGGCCTGCACTCTCCAGCCAACCCTCTTACCGGGTTATTCCTGATTATTCCTCTATTTATGGATTTCTTTCACTGTAGAACGTGTTCTTCATTTTGTGTTTTTTTTTTCTGTCTAGTAACTTTATTTTGCTGCTTTATACTCGCTATGCTTACGACGCTCCTACTGTTTGTTTCACGGAACCATTGCAGGTCTCAGGTTGTTCATGAATGTGTTCAGGTTTCATTATGGCGACGGGTGACGGGTGATTTTTCCAGGACCGATTTGGATGTGGATATAACTGCCCACTCTCACAAGTTTGGTATTTCTACTCTCGTCAGTGCTCTGGCTTCGGCCTTTGGGGTTTTTCAGGAAACGATTCAGAGATTTTATATCCTGCTAACACTATGCCCCAGCATATAATTGTTTTGGCCTTTTACTATTCCTCAGTCATTATAGTTGGAGCATCTGACGAAACTCGGTTTTTATAACGTGTCTATTGTCGGATGTCTTGTTAAACTGCGTCCATGATCAGTTCATTTACCATATTTTAAATTGTTCCGTTTCATTCTAATGGCTATTGACTCTAACTCTTCCATCTAAATTCTCTGTGCACTAACAAGATTCACTCTGTGATTAAATAGGGGAATAATGACAGCGTTCAGGGCGAACATAGGTAAGGTTGATTCTCTGAGCTATTTTAACATTTTACTTTACCGTATATCCAAGAAATCTCAATACTCTCCACCTCAGCTAATATACAATGTGGAATCGTATATTCGGCCCTTTTGAACTGCATTCTGTCTCGTAATAACTCTTGTTAAAACCGTGAAGGTCTCCACGCTATGGCGAAATGATTATGGTTAAAACCGTTGATTACGCATCGTGTTAACGTTCTACTTGTCACCTCTGTTCGTGTTGAATTATCTTGGACAGATCTCCACTGGGCCGTGATGTATCGAGGTCTCTACAATCCAATGGATTTGTTGAATATGGATTGAGTACATAGTCTTTTAAATTATCCGCCACGCATTATTAAAGTTTGACCATACTTTCATTCCATTAGCGATAATGATCACATATATATTTCATTGATTCGCTTTGATATCCACTTTTTTGTAAATATAGGTTCATATATGTATGTTTCATAGGTAGGTTCCCTTTTTAATACACCTCGTTGAAATATATGATTGTTGGTTATATCGCGCCGGTGACATATAAAATTCAGGTATATATATATATGGCCCATTTGGGTCGAGACTAACAAGTAAGGCTCGATGCTTGTTAGTAACCCTATATACTTTTGGTCTTAAATGTATATATATATGTATTTGATAGTTCAATTGATGATATACCTTGAGCATAGATTATCTCCATTGCCCTAATGTTTGTTTCAAGGGTTAGAGATGAATTTAAAGTACAAAATACTTTATAATTGCTATGAGAACTATAACCCTTCAATAGTGAAATTTTACTTTGTGGTTTAATAAGAGTCAAACTACATATTCCAGAATACTTGTTAGTAAATTCTATTTTTCTTTTAAGATATACCTATATGTATTCAATGGTGCTTGACTAGAGAACCTTAATTATAAGTCAAGTATTTTTCTATGTTACAGGTTTTTCAAGGAGTAAGAATACATTTAGAGATGCAATCTATACCCTTATAAATGTTATAATTCTCATATAGAGTAGAATTACTCTTTTTCTAGCACCATTTTGAAGGTCATATTCTAATATCTTGCTTTCTTCCTTTCTGCTATGTACCATGTATACATCAGTACTGCTATAATAATTTCCTAGCATACATAAGAGCATACAATATCCCATTTGTATCCACAGGAAACAAAATAATATTTAATTATCTATGGGAACTAAGTAACTTCAGATTTAAACCAACCTTGGTTTAGAGTTTCTGGGGTTTCTACTACATGGATTTCTGGTCTACAACAAAACAAAATATGGAAGGTGAATGCATGAGGATAGATTCTGTTAAATGTAGTACCAAAATTTCTCTTTTTAATAAAAATTCGTTTTTATATGTAGCCAATTCATACTGTCATAAGACAAAATAACAAGAATCACAGAACATACCAAAATCTGCAAAATGACCAACCTCCCAACCTTAGAGTCCTCTTTGTCTCCCAGGACTCACCCCCGAGCAGAGATCACCTCCTAGAACAGATCAACCTCTCATCTGCCTAGGAGCAGCTTATTTAAGCTCATAATTCCCCAAAGCATGTTTCTAATTCTGCGTCCAGAATAGCAGGATGCTTTCTTTCCTGTTTAGCCTAGGCTTCCCATCATGGGATTCTTTAAAGCTGCTTTAAGCTTTTCCTCAGCTTTTCCAGCCTTTTTCTCACCTCTTCCCAACTACTCCTCTTCATTGGGGAAATTTAGATTCCTCCTCAAATCTAAATTAATTTCTTTCAAGGATTTTTGAAAGATTTTTGGGGATTTGTTGCCTTATCCATCCTCATGGATTTGGCAAGTGATCTCTAATTCTCATCTTGGTCAAAATGCACAATCATTTTATTCATTTCATCAAATAAGATATGCAATTACATTCACACCATACCTTATCCCTTGGGGTCCACCCCCTTAGGATTTAAGTTCAAATGTCTAACTTTAAAAATTCAACACACAAATTGGGGGTGTTACATATTCCCCCTCTGAAAATAAACACCGTCCTCGGTGTTGTTATTCAACTATTAGAGTTCATTTAAACAAAAATGGATATTTCTCCATCATTTCAGCTTCCCTTTCCCAGGTGGCTTCTTCAGCAGTAAAGTGCTTCCACTGCACTTTTACTCTGGCCACTGTTCTTTTTCTCAATTCAATTTCTTCCCGCTCCAATATTTGAAGCGGTTCTGGCAGAAACTCCCCTTCTGGTTCCACCTGTACAACATTCCAATCAACTATGTGAGAAGCATCATGCACATATCTTTTTAATAATGAAACATGAAACACATTATGCACTCTAACATGGGGTGGTAAGGCCAGCTTGTAAGCCACCGGTCCCACCCTTTCTAACACTTCAAAAGGCCCACAATATCTAGGAGCCAGTTTTGCACAACTTCCTGCATGAAGTGTGCTCTTTTTGGGTTTGATGCGGAAATACACATGATCCTCTAATTTGAATTCTCGATGCACTCTTTTCTTATCAGCATAGCTCTTCTGTCGATCTTGTTCTGTCTTGATATTTCTCTGTATTTGCTTGACAATTCTTTCCATCTCTTGTAGTGCATCTGGTCCCAATACCAGTTTATCCTCTGGTTGACTCCAACTCAAGGGAGTGCGGCACTTTCTCCCATAAAGTGCCTCAAACGGACTCATCTTAATAGAGGATTGGTAGCTATTATTATAGGCAAACTCAGCTAAATGCAGATACTCTTCCCATTTTGATGGCCTATCCATCACATACATTCTTA
>CM076575.1:1516561716-1516800086 GCA_034641835.2 Pinus albicaulis | reverse complement strand
ACCAGATGGTCTGCTCCATGTCAATATGGGTACCGGACCTCTGTGCGACAGTCCGGTTATGAAGTACACATCATAAACGTCCAGTTCTAACACCTGGTCTCGTAGCTTGAATACTTGTTCCTATTCATCCCAAGCGCTCACCAGGTACTGAAGTAGCTCGGGTTGAGCTCGTAAACAAGGTGTCAGGAAGAATTTCTTGAGCCCACAGTTTCTGAGGGCATTCATATAGGCCTCATTTTCCATGGCCATTTCGTCCTCTTCCCCATGCTCTCTTTCTTTCCACTCAATCACCATTTTTCTCGGTTTCCTGCATCAACATGGTCACAAACCTTTAATTAGATCTCTGTTGGGCTTAAAAATTCATTCAAATTGATTAAAATGTCGAATTTTTAGGCGGAAAATTGGGTTCGGCCGCTAGCGCGGCTATTTTAGGAACAGTCGCGCTAGTTGGCGCGAGCTTTTTGCATATAAAATCCCATTGGCGCGGGTTCGTGCCCAATACCCGCGCCAATGAGCGGAGCCCTAAAAATTCAAAAAAAATCCATAGAAGTATATTTCATGATGGAAAACTATTGAAAAACATATTGAAATAAAGTACAAGGAAGCACCTCTTACCTGGAACTGACGGAACTCTGAATGGTAGCCCAGATCGGTCGCAATCGCCGCCAGAAGTTTGCACAGTAAATGGACCAATGTTGCTCTTCACTCAGGTAAAAAGTAAAAGTAATTTTATTTTTACCATTTGAGGCTTATTTATAACTTTTTGAGCTCTATTTAGGTTTAAAAAATCATTTTTCATTAATATTTCATATGTCTTGTCGAAAATGGATTTTACACTTTCCTTTCTGTGCAGCAATAGGTTTTTTATGCAATGTAAACAGCGAAACGAGTTGTATTTTATACTTTTTCGGACTCGGTAAAAACACGAAAAAGTCACTTTGGAGTCATCTTTCAGCTCTTTTCTGACTCTCTAAACATGAAAAGATTGCCGAGGCCCTTGTCGTTTCGATCTCGTTAAAGTATACTGACGACATCTACCTTCATCGTTTTACCCTTTGCCAGTGGGATTAACATCTATTCTGAAAAGAATACCTAATGTGACACAGGTTCTGAATATTAACATCATACTTTTGGATGTTGAAACTGTTGAAAAGGGATATTCTGGATTTACTTTCTATCTTTCAAGCTCATTCTTAAAACCTTGAAAAAGGCGTGAGAGTTCTTCCTTTATGGGACTGGGTAAAGCCACGATGACATTCCGGATTCGATCGAGATAAACGCTACTCGAGTTCCTCCTTCCCTAGGGCTCGTTAAATATCTAGGATGGGATTCATGAGCAGCGGACTTATATTCTGACCTCCTTATATCCCCTTGACTTATTGCTAAAAATAATTGGGGTACTCGCCAGAAATGGTGGGGGGAAAATGGAACCATCATCATTGTCGTGTCGGCAGTATGTCGCTCGTGAACATGGCACTTGTCTGCATTCGTGTCGGGTTGGGGATATCTCATCTCGTTCTTTCACTTGCCTCCGTGGGTTTGGATAATCCCTTTTGACCTCTCATATGCTCATTGCCTCATCACCATGACCTCTGATCCGTTGATGTCAAATACTGCCAAAACCACTATTGTGTCGTTATATGTTCAAGAGAAGTTGACCTCTGCAAATATCAACCTTCCTCTGGTTCTCATATGATCCTGATTCACAACAAAAACATCATTTTCCTCTGTCTCGTGTCGATGATGTGGGAAACATTATGGCCCACCTTCGATCAAGGTCACTTCCTGTCGACTTCAACTCATTATCCAGGAAGCTGATCTAGAGACTCCCTTATGGTACCTTGGAGCCTGCATGCCTCAATGGCAGGTTCGTCGCATTCGACATGAGGTTTTCATCATTGGCCTTCGATCGGCTGCAGTTATACGGGTGTTCGATACTGACTCATTGATTCATGCGTGGTTGTAGTACATGGGAGACATAAATCGTATTGGTAATACCTCTGCGTCTGATGTGACTTTCATCATGAGGGCGTATCGGCGATATTCTTTGCATGTTCGACTTGACCCACTCATTCACATACTTGAACTTGTGCTTTTGTTTGAGTCGAGATATTTAGCAAACCCTGGATTGTCTGGTGTAATGAACTCGATTTGTGGATTATTATGATTGTTTACATGACTCACTCACTTTGGATAGTTTGCGACTATGCGAGTCTATTTATCGATCTATCACTTTGGATGGTTAATGTGTGGATACTGGATGTGTATACTCTGTTCTGGATGGCTGCGCCCATACCGCATATACATCATGTACTTGAGATATCAGTTGTATTTCTCCACGCAGGTTTTCCGACGGCAGAGTTTCAGTTGGACACGTTCTCGTAAAGCATTTCACCCCTCTCTCTCTCTCGGGCCTCATGCTTTAGGGGGCATCTGTTACACAATAATTTGTCACCGCCCCTACCATTCCCCGTCCTGCACATTGGAGGGCTCATTTTGTGACCTGTGAGCAGTGTTATGCCTTGGAACCACCTTCACTGCATTCCCCTGAACATGAGCTTCAATTTCCCTAAAGACATCTCCTTGCAAAAAACCATAAAAACACCCCTTTTTGCATTGGCGCGGGCGTGCAGTTCATCACTCGCACCAATCAGGGAAATACTTCAAATAGGCCGCGCCAACTGGCGCTCTGTCCCAGAGTCGCAGTCGCGCCACCCAATTTAAGGAGTGTTTTTTAAACAAAATGGCAGAAGTTTCGTTTCAACAGACTCAGAAACTGTTATCTATCTTGAGTTGGGAGGTTTGGCTCCGGGAATTCCATGTAGGGGAAGTGGTTTGCCACCTCTCATATAAGCTTCCTTGAAGATAGGGCCAATCCCACGATTATAGGGATCCCAACTCCCCTTCCTCCATCTATAAAAGCTTGCCCATTTCCATTGCAAGCTAGTCTGGAAGTGCCCAAGTCTTGAATCTCCAATTTCTCAAATTCCCAAGAGCCTTATGCTGCAAGAGCCCTCATTCTTCCCTTAAGGCCAAACTCAAGCAAGGATACTATCGTCGAGAGACTCTAAGAGAGGTTTGTCCCATCCTTGGCAAGCTTTGTGAGACGTGTTCTACTGGTGACCCCTTCGAAGGAGACCTCAGCGTCAGAACATTGGTTGTAATCTCTTTCGATTGTTTATTAATGAATGACTACTGGTTATGGTTCCACTCTGGTTTTCGTTTATGATGATGATGAGTTATATCTTTTCTGACTGATATATAGTTGCGTATTCTAGATTTTATGCTTGTATTCGTATTGTTTCTTTCATGTGCAGGTGTCCATTCACGGAGATCGTGGGGATCGTGATCTGCCGAGGCTAAGGAATGGGAACACCGTCTCTTCTACGAATCATAGCGTTGGACTCCAGGTAGGCCTCCATCATTGTTCTGTTTATTCACAATTAGGAACTTGCGTTGTAGCATTTGATGATTGTTGCTAGACCCGTTCTGGGCTAGTAGGGATCGCCTCTGTCCGCAGAGGGGATTTACCTCTTCAACGCCCGGGATACCACCCAGTCTACCCGGCGCTATGCACAGGCGCTACGCTCTGGCCAGATTTCTCCACGTTTTCTCAAAGAGCTCCAAAATCTGAAATTTCGTCTTCAAAACTTCTGCAAGCAGACCCTGAGGTTAGTGAAACTTTTTTCTCTTCCCAAGCTTTCCTTTTTCTAAAAAGGGAAGTCATCCATAGTCAAAATTAGACCAAACCCTAGACTATATAAAGATCAATTATTTAGTCTTTGAGTTAGGGTTTGCAAGTGAAATTGGTTTTGAGTACAAAAAGAAGATTGGGTGACTATAGGCTAACCTCTAACCCCAAATGCAAGTTCTAAAAAACAATTTTCACCTTAGCCTTCATTTTTGCAAAGAGATGACCTAAAAACCACTAAAAGCACCTAGTTTGCCCAAAAAACCTCAAGAAAAGTCCAAAGCAGGGAAAATTATATTACTATAAGCATTTTTTTTGGTCATCTCTTTCATATATATATATATATATATATGTTTTTGTGTATTCGTATATCTATATCTATATCTATATATATATATATATATATATATATATATATATATATATATATATATAGATATATAGATATATATTTACATAGGCAAATATTTATATAGTAAATACTTATTTATTAATATATTTATTATATTTTCTATATATTAAATATTTATTATAAGCATTTAAAAGTTTTGCTTTTACTGCATATTAATTTGTCTTTTGACCAAAAAATTATGCCACTTATCCATAGTTTAACTTTGGGAATTCAATTTCTGTTATTTATTATTATAGCTTAATATAGAGAATTCAATTTTTTTATTTATTATTATTATTATTATTATTATTATTATTTTAATTTATTTATTTGTAAGGTGATTGATTGAGGTCTTATTATGGATTTTGTTTAGCAACTTCAATTTTTCTATTAGTTACTATATATATATATTTTATAGATTTATTTCCATTTTATTTAACTTTTTATTTTATTTTTATTTTCTAATATTTCTTTTATTTTTTTATGAATTATAGTTTTTCTCTATATTTTCAATTTAAGATGATAAATTTTAAAGAGGAAAAAATAATTAAAAAAACGTTTTCCAATATTTTTTTAATTATTTAAATAATTAAATAATTAATTTTAGTTTTATTACTTTTTAATTTGACTTATATTTGTTTTTGTCTTTTTCTATGATTTTTTCTTCTCTATTTCCAATTCCTATTCCATTAATCAAAGTTTTTTTTCATTGTTAATTTTTAATTTGACTTTATTTTTTTCCCTTCACTTTTCTATAATTTTCTTTCACTGGAAGCAATAACTATACAATAAAACTTCCATTTCAATGAATATAATTAAATTAGTAAAGAAAAATTAGCTTTTAGAATCTTGTGAGCATTTCTTTCATATTAATATATAGTTACTAATTTTTAGGATATGGTGAACATTTCTTTCCTAACTTTGTTAAATTTGTTTTATTTAAGCATAATTTCTATAATTCCTGCTTCCAAAGTATATTAAGAATTCAAGTTATTGATCTTCCAAAATTAATGCAATGAAATTGAGATCTTCATTTGATTTTAGGGGATTCAAATTCTACAGTACAAATGTTGGGCTATGAGATCCAAATTAATTCCACCAATGCGCAACAACGGGGTATTCAAGTCCCAACAAAATGAGATATTGTTCGAATTGGTTTGTTAAAGTTGTTTTACCTTCTTTCCTCAAACCAAACACAAAAGATTGATCTCAGTTACCATGCAAAAAGTTAATGTGTGAATTTTGTTAAGGCTTAAGATTGGTCTCACTTACAATGCAAAAAGTTAATATGTGAATTTTGTTAATGTAGTTTAATCTAGTGCAATTTTATTCCTCATTGTATTGAGGGTGAATGTGTCAAATTTAGGCAATTTAATACTAAATCACAAATCAAAGACAAAAGTATAATATTTGAAAATATTCAAATAGTGCTCATGATATATTTTATTTATTTTAATATTTAAATTTTTCAATGAGGTTTTTAAATTTTGACTATACATAATGTTTAAGGAACTAAGTATTTTGATCAGAAATTATAAGTGTTTTGATATCTATCTATAGTTACTAGTGATTTAATCTATATAATTGTGATAGTTATAATTTAATGCTTAAAATTTAATAGTTAAACAATTGTTATTGTATTATACATAAATATTAATTAACTTGTCTTTGTAATTTAATTTAAAAATTATTTTTTAATACTAAATCAAATTTTCTCTAGAAAGCATGATGTCATTTGGGAGTTAACAATAAAATTTTTGTTGCCACAAACAAAATTGCATTCAACTCTATATCAATCATGTATAGTGCCCATGAACTTTGTAGGAGACAAATGGTTGTGCAAAACAAGTTTCTTCAAATTGCATCTCATTCAGTTGAAACTAAGTTTCTCCATATAAATTTGAACAAAAAGCTGCCAAAGAAATAAAGTTATAAAGCTTAATACAACCAATGAGGTAGGGTGCTCAACATTTTAACACAACATTTTTTATAAGAGTTTTAATTGATCAACTCTCAATGTGTAAGCAATTCAATCTCCAATTAGCTATATTTAAACTAAGAGACAAGTACTAGCTACTACGTAGAACTTGTTTATTAATATATTTATTATATTAATTTAATTTATTTCACTTAATTGCTATCCCAAATTTTAAGGCTTTTATAATATATTTTTATTTTGTAACCCTAAATATTTAACCTTATATTAATTCTTATATTATTATTTAGTTATTTATATAAATATTAAGAACATAATAGTAATATACTCATTATTATTTACACATTAATAAGGTTTTTTTTATATTAGTCATAACTGACTAATTTCTCTTGATTTTTGAATAGTCCACTTAGTCCTCATTGCATCTGGTGATGCTCACAGGGGTGAAGAAGTGAGATTGGAATTAGTGAAATGAATCACATAGAGTCAATCATCATTTTGGGGCTTGCACCTGGTAACCACCACTTCTCGAAAGGTCAACCATCCCAATTGCCTTTAGCTCAAGCGCGCTTAACTGTGGATTTTTCCCCACAACCAAGCCCACTTAGCTTGCTACCCCATTCTCAAAACCTTAGCAAGTATTGTACCTCATGAATGGTTCATGAGGTACACTAATTGCTAAGGTTTTGCAAATGGGGTAGCAAGCTAAGTGGGCTTGGTTTTGGGGAAAACTCCACTGTTAAGCGCACTTGAACCAGAGGCGATCTGGGATGGGTGACCTCCCAGGAAGTCCTGGTTACCGGGTGCAAGCCCTGAAAGTGATGATTGACTCTATGTGATTCATTTCACTAGTTTCAATCCCACTTCTTCACGACTACCTCTCATGAAAATTGGCATAGATGAATGACTTACTTAATGCAGTTAAACCCAAAAAATGATATCTAATAAAATGCATTGCGGAAACCCCTCAATACTTAATATACATGCTAATATATTTGATTTGATTTATTAAGTGGTTATTTATTTGATTTATATTAAGTTTTTTTAATTAATTTTTATTCTAATATATTTTGATTTTCTTTTTTATTTTATAATCTTAAATGCTTAGTCCTCTATTGATTCTTATATTATTATTTAGTTATTAGTTATATTGTAATATGATTTTTATTAAAATTAAAATTTATATTATATTTTTTTTCTTTTGCCCACGGGGAGTACAATAGACGGTGATGGGGTGTACTCTTAAGTGACTCCATGGTGTGAAGGTCATCGATTCAAAACTTTGTGGGCAGATATCCAGCCATGTTAAGGGTCGATGTGGCTCGGGTTGGGTGCGATCCTCATGTGATATTGACAACTTAGATGCCCCTAGGTCCTGATTTCTCAAGCCAACTTAGATGCCCCTAGGTCCCAATTTCTCAAGACAGTAATCTTTGAAGAACTCAAACAACTTGGAAAAAATAATCTTTTCTTTTAATTAATTCTCTTATATATATATATATATATATATACAATTTTTTATTTTTTTTAACATTTTTTGACCTAACAATAATTAGATCTTTTCCTACTTTTTTGGAGTTTCACACCCAACATCTCTCACCTATTTATTTAATGAAGCTTATTTGTATTTATCATCATTGATGAAAAGCCCTAACAATAATTATATTTTTTCCTACTTTTTCAAAATTTTGGAGTTTCACACTCAACCTCTCTCACTTATTTATTTAATAAAGCTTAATCATATTTATCATCAGTGATGAGAAGCCACACTTGTTGGCCCGAAATGTCCACTGAAAAAACATAATGTGATGGATCCAGATGTATTAAATCAAAATTACTCACATCAAAGAAGACTAAAATCAGAGGAATGCACTTGTTTGTGTTGATTTAATTGCATAAGGACAAAAGCATAAATCCACTACACTGATAAACAAAGCACAAGGTTAACTATTTTGTTTTGGGTAGGTTTCATAGTGCGTAGTTTTCTTCAATTGGGAGCCATGTGACACAAGGTGTTCATAGGAGCAACTGTGGAAGGGAATATCTCATGGAAAAGAGAGTGATAATATGGAAAACATATCCTTGAGGACTGTTGAATGAGTAAGCATGAGGGTATCATTGCAAATCATATTTTCTTTGAATTCTAAAGGAGAGATCATGTTTAAGATGATGCACATGGGTTTATATGTGCATGTAAGGGTATGCATAACATATTTAACGATACATTGAGTACCTTGTGGCATAGATACATTATAGTAATATAAATGTTGATGCAAGTGTGGAGTGGGAGGTAAGTTTGCTGCAAGTAAGGTCAAGTTGTGGAGCATTGATCTTGTTGAAGACTTATGTTTGAGGAAGATGTTATATTTAAAATTAATTATGGTAAGTACTCGTTGGAAATTGAGTGAGGTTGTTGTGTATATTAGATTTTCCTATGGAAGAGGAAAAGTTAATGGTGAATGTGCATGTGCATGTGCAATCCTTGTAATAATTTGTGAAGTT
Organism: Pinus albicaulis; assembly: GCA_034641835.2. Lineage (NCBI taxonomy): Eukaryota > Viridiplantae > Streptophyta > Pinopsida > Pinales > Pinaceae > Pinus > Pinus albicaulis. The sequence continues at coordinate 1,516,791,566 of CM076575.1, read as the reverse complement.
AGATTAATCTAGTTTTGAGAACTTATATTTTTACTAATTAGAATACTAACCAAAGTGTGACTTGAAGTTGGAATGGAATTTCAACTTTAAACTATTACACGTTGATGCATGTATTTTCAAGGCAACTAATTATATTGGAATTAATTCTTTCTAATAAAATGAGAATGGTATGTTGATTTCAACACAAAAGAAGATTCATACAGTATTAAAGGAAGGAAGGATCAACAAAATTACACAATACAATGTGGAATCACACACCAACAATGGTAAATCAGACAGGAGAAAAGTGAAATCCCTCCAAATTTGGTGGCTTTGAGAAGTCTAAAAGATGAAATTGAGAGTTACAAGGTTAATCATAAGAGGATTCTTAGAGCCCAAAAGCAAAATAATGAGATAAATGTAGTATTGAAATATAACATAATATAGTTACAAAGGTAGAGGTAGCATGGCATAATAGATTTACAAAGGTAGAGGTAGCATGGAACAACTACCCCCTGGATCAGGGTGTCCTCACACACTTCAATGACTAGTAGACTTCTCATGTCGGCATAATCTAAGGCATTAATGCCCTGGGTTGGGTGGCAATACTCTTTTGCTTGTTTCACTGATCACAATCATTGTAGAGTGGAAGTTGGAAGACAAACGAGGACTAGGCATTCAAACCCTACTCGGGACATGAGATTGACACTATGCTTTAGAATGACATTTATGCTTTCCTTCAAATTGTTCTACAGGTGATTAGTATCCATTGTTTTCGCAGGGTAGCGAGGACAAGGGAGATTAACTCCAAGAGTAGATAATTTCTCCACCTGATCACCATGGTCCGTGAACAAGGTCATGGCATTAGAGGCGAGCGAGGACAAGGTCATTAGCCTCCCCCTATCCCGATTAAGGATAAGATAATTTGATGAAGATGTGCAGACACCTAGTCATTTCCATAGAAGCATAGGAGCTGAGGAGCACCGACAATGGCCATTGGGAAATCATGAGCTCGCTTTGTTGCCATCTTAGGGACCAGGAATAAGTATTGAGGGTCAAGGAAAGTAGAATTGTGTACAAACACACATACACACACACACACACACACACATATATCTAGTCCAAAATCAGTTGGTGTTTGGAATTTCCCTAGGATTCTTGGGGATTTAATTCCATTCTCCTTCCCTTACCTCCAACTTCCTCCAACTTGTCAAACGACTTAGACGTTGCAAACTTGATTCATCAAGGCACCAAGCCTCCCAACCATGAATACCTTATAAGGTATAAGAAGAGGAAGCAAAAACTACTGGGAATTCTCGACCCTTCCACCCATGTAATGCAAGAGAAAGTTTTTCCAACGACACAATAGTTCAAACACTATAAAGAGTGAAACCTCTCAACCGATGGCCAACACTAGCACATGGGGAGTGTTTGTTGAGGGGGAACACCCCCCTTGGTTACCATAAGGATATAATGATCCTTTCTAGTATATTTCTTAGTGTGACCAAGCTAAATGTAGCCAAGCTCAATGTAACCAAGTTCGTTGAATATTTCTAGGAAAGGATTTCTTAACCTCTGTTACTTCATTTTTTTCCTTGTGATTTATCCATGTACACTTAGTTTCTACTACATTTACTTATGCTATTGTTCTATATTTTCCAAAATTAGTCTCATGACTCTCAAGGAGACCATCTAGTTTTCCAGTAAAGGGTGGATGACCTCTCTCAAGTCTGCTTTGGAACAAGGAAATTTTTGTAGTCAAAACAAACTTTTCTCAGACACAATCCACTCATGTTAATCCATGCATGTATTTTATGTAAATATTTAAAAAGAAAAAAACATGGAAAAACTACCATTAACGTAGATAATCATCAATCAAAGAAATTCCCATCATAAACTAAGTAAGCCCATCATAAATTCATAAATATGGGATAGTTACCGGCTACACAAGAAAAAACTCTTCAATATAGAGGCACAAGAGCATTAAGAAAGACACATCTAGTGATGATACCTGAACATATACCTTTGTTGAGGGGATAGAGAGTTTAAACACATTTTCTAGTGATGCAAACAGGTTAGGCTTACTTAAGGAAAAGAAGAAACGACCTTCAAAGTGTTCCTTGCTTGAGTAATTAAGAAAGGCTAAGTTACCTACCTTTGGTGGTGAGGTTTATATAAATAAAGGAGCAATGACAAAGCCTCACTACTACATTTGGCGGAAATTCCGACACCTGTTTCCGACGCTTTTGACCAAATGTCGGAAATTTTCCCAAATTTTTTCCATCCCGCCCGAAACCGTCGCTATACCGACGTCTATAGAAAAGTGTCGCAATACCGACACTTAAACTAGTGTCGCAATTACGACATTTAAAGGAAGACGTCGCAATTGCGACACCATGGCCCAAAGCGTCGCTATTGAGACGACTCTAAACGTCGCAACTGCGACACAATGTCTAGGTGTCGCCATTGCGACGTTTGGAGGCACCCGTCCTAATAGCGACGCCTTTTCCGCCGTCGGTATAGCGACAGTTATTTTCACGCTACATAAAAATACCAAACTTATATGGGCCCTACATAAAAATTCGAAACTTATATGCGCGCTACATAAAAATGTTTCGTATTTGTCGCAATAGCTACGTTTGATATCACGCACGCATTCGCTCTCTGCTCTTGCAGAACATCATTTTCCCTCAGCATTCGCGCTCAGCTCTTGCAGAACAGCATTTGCCCTCAGCATTCGCCCTCAGCGTTCGCCCTCAGCTCTTGCAGAACAGCATTCGCCCTCAGCTCTTGCAAAATGGTAAGTTCTTACTGCAGGCCCTTTCTCCTATAGTAGGGTTGACTCTATTTGGGTTTTTGGTCAATTCCATTGGATTGTGTTAGGCTGTAGGGTTCTCTCTAGATGTCAAGAATCAAGATTCAATACCCTCTATTATCTTCATCACCCAATACAAGATTTAAATTTTTCCAAAAGAAACGCTTATTAATTTGGTAGCCATTATTTCTCCCTGCTTTAAAAACCCTACATTTAAATGAAAACAAGCATTGCATTTCAACTACAAAAATCTATTAGTGTTCAAATGTACATGTGTGCTACATTAATGTCTGATATCACGCGCGCATTCGCCCTCCACTCTTGCAGAACACCATTCGCCCTCAGCATTCGCCCTCAGCTCTTGCAGAACAGCATTCGCCTTCAGCATTCGCCCTGAGCTCTTGCAGAACAGCATTCGCCCTCAGCATTCGCCCTAAGCTCTTGCAGAACAGCATTCGCCCTGGATTCGCCCTCAGCTCTTTCAGAACAGCATTCGCCCTGCATTCGCCCTCAGCTCTTGCAGAACAGCCTTTGCCCTCCGCATTCGCCCTCAGCGTTCGCCCTCAGCTCTTGCAGAACAACATTCGCCCTCAGCGTTCGCCCTCAGCTCTTGCAGAACAACATTCGCCCTCTGGTAAGTTCTTACTGCAGGCCCTTCCTCCTATAGTAGGGTTGAATCTATTTGGGTTTTTTTGGTCAATTCCATTGGATTGTGTTAGGCTGTATGGTTCTCTCTAGATGTCAAGAATCAAGATTCAATACCCTCTATTATCTTCATCACCCAATACAAGATTTAAATTTTCCCAAAGAAACGCTTATTAATTTGGCAGCCATTATTTCTCCCTGCTTTAAAAACCCTACATTTAAATGAAAACAAGCATTGCATTTCAACTACAAAAATCTATTAGTGTTTAAATGTACATGTGTGCATCACTTGTGTAGGGTATTCCTTTTCCACTTGCACATTATCCAAGAATGTGTGCGGTATAGTTCATATTTTTTGTGATTTAGATTGTCTTGAAAAAGGAAAGGTAAATTATTTCCCATGGAAAAAGAAGGTTTTCCCTTTTTATAGGTTGTTTGGACTTACGTGGAAAAGTTTATGGTATGCCTTTCATATTATGTAGTTTAAATTTGAATTAACAGATTATTCTACATGAAAATATAATTACCTATGTGATGTCCTTCATCACTAATTAAAATTATAGACTTTCAATTTCCTAGACTCTAATTCATCTGATGCTAAATTCTAGGTTCTCATTGGTGGATCACTCTTCCATTGATTTCCTTTCCCTCTGGATCTTGTCATACTTTAAAAGTCATCAATGATACATATATTATTTCAGGTATCCCAAAAGGCTTTATAGTAGAACATATTGTGAAGTTTTTTTTGACACTTGAGGATTCTTTTTAGAACTGCAACGTGGTCTATGCTATCGAGTTATATATCAAGCAACTTGTCCTTAATAACCACACTATGAGGTAGGTTCAACCAGTTTGAACTTGTTGGGACATAGCATATGAAGTTGTGTGATGAGTCCATATCACGGGTCTATTATGGTGAAAAAAGTGAAGACATGTAATGATAGTTATTATGTTAACATTACTAGAAACATTTTCGAAATTATCCATGCTATCAAGATGTCAAAATTCCGGGCATTAGGTGTCAATACTCGTAGCTAATAGATAATAATAATAATATAAAAAAATCACAACTTTATTCTTGAAATATGATTGTTACACATTGGTAACCTAGTTCATGAGTTACTATCACCCAAAGATTGCAAAACAAACTTAAAATATAAATTAAACCAACATGAGAATCCAACTAAGGGTTTCTCGACAAAATAATGCCATAACGTGGCATTTTGAAACCCAAATTTGAATCCATCATAAGTAATACAATGCAAACTCAGATGGATTTTCAATGCATGTTTGCATGCTACACTTATTCTCTGTCTAGATATCATTTTTTTAAATGGAACCATTAGTCAAGCCCACAGTCCTTTTTATGTGAAAAATTTCAGCTCTATTTGAGCTCTTTTTTGCTCCACCACCTCCATAAACCGGTGTTACACGGGGTCTCGCCCCCCCACCTAGGGGTCTAGATTCCTCGCCCCCTCGCGCTCCGGGGTCTTGGGGACTTCTAGGGGATGTTTCCCTCACGCCCCCTCACGTCCCCTCACCGCCCCTTTTAGTTTATGGTTTCATGTTAAAATTTGATGTGCCACTTAGCATATTTGAGAATCCAAGTGATTCTGATTCAGATGGTGACATGGTTGATCTTGATATATTCGTGCAGAAGTTGGATGCAGAGACTAGTGGGGCATTAACTTGAGCATTTATGCTCATTTATCGGTATGATGATATCATTTGATATTCATATGTTATGTTTTATGTTTTATGTTTCAGACATAACTTATTTGCGTTTAAGTTTTATGTTTCAGACTTGAGTTGTAAACTTCGGTTTAAACTCTATTTTGAATCTTGATATAATATGTCATATGATATCTTAAACTTTATTTTCATTGTACATTGTTAGTAGTTACATTAATGATTATATAGTTACAAACTTACAAACTTACATGCATGATTGTATGATGTATGTTTTAACTTTTTAACTTTTAAATTTGTTTCAATTATATGATTCATCATTCATCGATTTGTAATTTTATCATTTATGATTTATCTTTCATGATGCAAGTGTATGATGACTGTATATACATTCCTTGCAAAAATATAGTTACATTTAAATATTAAATTTTATAATTTTTATGACCCCGACGTCCCCCCACGTTTCCTGAAAATTGGTAGGGAGCTTTTGCATAGGCCGCTCCCGCGCTCCCTCGTCCCCTCGCTCCCACCTCCCGGGGACTTGGTGGAACATTGCCATAAACATATGCAAACATATATCATGATCTTGGAATTCCATTACATATGTATGTGCCAATGTTCCATAATCATGCCCCATCATCAATTTAAGAAATTTCCATTGAATATCAAATTATGGAGGGGGGGACTTTTTGCTGCAACATTTGGCTCAAAATCAGGGACCATCTCCGTATGAGGTGAATGAGAACTATAGATATTTGAAGAAGTAGATTAGTGCCTTTTCCTCTGGCCATGGAGTCATATACGGTCATCCATCACAAAAATTTGTCTTTGTTCATTCTCACCTTGAAAGTTGCAAAAATTCATGCCCTAATTGAAACGACACTAAATTTGAAAGATATAATAAAAATGCAAGCTAGAAGTGCCCTATTAATACAAAGGGAAAACCTTCCTACCTACCCTAGCTGAGATAAATTTTGATTGAATAGGAAACATGATATTTCCTATGGAGTTGATCCAACAACTTGTTAAATGTATGGGACTAAATCATGCATTTGATTTCCGGGGAAACATGCGCATGAAGAGAAAAAGTGCAGAATTAATGGAAAATCCATACATGCCACTTATAAAAACTACACCGAAAGGTCAAAAAATACTTAAGACCTTAACTTAATTTGAATCCAAAAATGACAAAACAGGATTAGTGAAAACACGAGAGTGGTGTGGGTGAACAACATAAATAAAAAGTGAAGATACCTTTCCCAAAGATGCCTTTGTCACCGTTGTATGAAAACATGTTTTCCTTTCCCTTTATACATGCAAGTGAATGCATTATAGGTATGGTGTTTTCCCAGAATAGGAGAAGCCTACTTAAATATATCATTCGTGGATTGAATGTTTGGGTGCCTTAATGTGCAATGACATGTTTCGAGGACTGAATTCAATGCAAGGCATATTTGAAACTCTAACTCTGTCTTCCGGTGTCTTATTAGAAATTATTTCAGTTTTCATTTTGTGTTTTCAAGTTAGATATTGTTTTCAAGTTTTTACATTTGTAATTTTATTGCAATGTGGCAGACTGATCAGAGCAGTGCAGGAACAACCCCGAGACAGGATGATCGCGGAAAGAGGCCAGCGGAAGAACATGTAAAGTGCCAGCATTGCTCTATCTTTAGGTACTTTAGTTATTTACATAATTGAAACAATATTAATTTTGTTCAAATATGCAGACACCTAGCCATGGTACGCCTGATGATTCCCTCTTTGAGGAAGAGCTTTTTTCATCCCTATCTCCAGTGTTGTTGTTGCAAAAAAAGGCACGAGATGCAAGGTCGTAATTTAATGCTTTGATAGATGCGCCTCAAACACCTGAAACAGAAGAGAGGATACAACATCTTATGAGGCAGCTAAATAGATATCAGGTAATAATAAAAATTCAAAGGGATATTTTTTTTGTTCTGCATGAGATGAATTGTGATAGTTTGATTTTTAATTTTTACATTGACTAAACTAACAAAAAGTTCTTTTGTATGTAGCGTTTTCTGGCATTTTCTGAACCCAGTGTTGGTGGTAGTGGGACACAAGGGCAAGAGATTGCCCAACAACCCTCTCGTACACCTTCTACTCCTTTGGGTGCTAGCCAAGAAACACACCCTGCCTAAGCAGACACCCAGCCAACCGCTGAACGTGTTGGCAATGATGAGGCTGATATGGCCAACTACATTATTGCGTTTCCTGGAGCTACACGTTTCAGCTCCACAGGGACCATTAATGGCACGTTGTTGGTGAACGATGAAGGTGTCCCTATAAAGCACGTACAACTCCCAAGTAAATTTTAATATTTTAACTATTTCATGTACTTTATCTAAAACATATTTATCATGATTTTTATTTTTAAATTAATGATAATATCTTCTTTTTCTTTTGGTTTTATTCTGTGTAGGAAACAATGAGTTCTACAGGATTCTGGAGAGCCATGCGTTGGTAATTTTTGGCCCAACCATACGTACGGGGTGGAATTCCCAGAATTCCAACCTGAAAAAAGAACTTCTAGATTATCTAGAAGCCCTTTTTGGGGTCTGCACATTTGACAGAACAGCGGTGGCTCAGGTAGCCGGCAAATATTTGAAATATACCAGGGACACCTATAGGACGCAATTGCAATTTAACCCTAGATATGAGCGTCCTCTCGCAGTTTCAGAGAGTGAGTGGAGAGCACTCATCCATGACGAAAAAGAGAAAAGGGCAAAGAAAGAAGGAAAAATGCCAACTGGACCCGCAAGGTAAATTACAACTTTAATTCAATAGCTTTAATTTTCTTTATGTCTAAAATAAAAGTGTGCTACGTCATATCTGACTTCAATTTTTTGATGCTAGGTTGCCTGACACCTCAAAGGCAACCAAAGCTAGGATTGAGAAAAAGGGCCATCACAAGCTCGGCCAGGGTGGCTACTTGAAATTAGCTGCAAGAATTGTAATTAAGTAGCTAAACATCTTATAATTAATTATATCGCCTTCCAACGTTTTTGTAATCCTATCAGATATGATTAAAAATACACAATCATATATAATGTAGGGTGATGAATTTGGAACAATAACTACAGAGGAAGATAAAAATATTGCTTTCCGTTTTGGCTATCAAGCTGTAGTTGAACGTCGCAGAAGCTTGGGGCAGGTCCCAAGATCTACAATGCCTGATAAGGTAAAACATTAACCTTTCAATATTTTTGTTTTCGTCCATAAATTTAATGTCTAAAAACTTTGTTTAAATCATGGGAGCAACACTACCGACGAGGTAAATAACCCAGTTTTATAGCCATATGTAGATGATCCTCTCGTGCAACCTGATCATTGTAGTGGGGACCAGGCCGACAATGCTGCTATCAGTGAGGGCCGTGACGGTAATTAATTTCCACTTATAATTTTTTCTAATTATACCTTGATGGTTGTCCTTATAAAGTTTTTTGTTTAAATGATAGAGAATGTTTCCCTTGAGGATCTTACCACCAGAGAGGAAGACAGGGCAACAGTCCCAACGGCGACAACTGGTGCACCAGGTAAATAATCTCATTGCAATTTTTTTTATTAATATTGCCGAACTAGTTCAATGATATTTAAAAAATGATAATTAAAATTTAATATTATCTGTTTTTGGAGGCGATGCCCCGTCACTGGATGAGACCAGACATCGTGACAATGCAACTAGGTCAGCGGCGACAACTGGTGCACCAGGTAAATAATCTCATTGCAATTTTTTTTATTAATAATACCGAACTAGTTCAATGATATTTAAAAACTGACAATTAAAATTTAATATTATCTGTTTTTGTAGGCGATGCCCCGTCACTGGATGAGCCCAGACATCGTGAATACGCAACTAGGTCAGCAGTGCGGGTTGAAAGGCACGAAACAGGAGCAGAGCACGATGATATTGATGATGTAATTAGGAGCTTTAAAATAGGAAGAAGAAAAAGAAAATTTGACAATGTAAAATATTGTATTATTATAAGACAAACGTTACCATACTTGGAACATTTTTTTGCGTTATATAAAAAACTCATTTATCATACTATTTTTATGTCAAGCATTAAATGCAATGTTTCCTTGCGTACTTTTTGTTGAATTGCTTTTTTACTAGTTATTGAATATTTTTTTTTATGCTCATGAAAGTAAAAAATGAAATATAGATTGGGTATTGGGGAATTGAGAGTGATGTGAGGGGGGGGGAGGGGCCACAAGAGCTTCCACCTTCACGTGGTTGGCCCTGTTTAGTAGAGAATAATTTATTGGAGCGATTTAATCTTGGAGCAAACCTCCCTTGATCCAGCGTAGCAACAAAAAAGTCACTGTTGACTTAGTTGCTACTCTTTCAGATCGTGGGAGGCTTGTTCCAAGTTCATGCGACTCAATAAATTGTTCTTGAAACGAAGAGGAGCTTATTGAGGTATGTTTTGACATTTTCAACATATGTTCTAACATTATCATAAGAATGCATCTTAGAGTAAAAAATACTACATCAATTACTTGTATTTATTGTATAGATAATGATGGATTTTGATTGAATTGGCAGTGCAGGTACAAATCCTCTTGCATCATGAGCAATACAACTTGTCAACCAGGGTCATGTCCAGGATATTTTTGCTTGTGCGCTTGACCAGGTTCGTAATGTCCAATTTTGTAAGTTCCTTTACAGTTCATAATTCAATATTAAGCTTGTTCATGATTATTATCTAGGTTTTTTGTATGTGTTTTTTCATCTATTTGATTGTAAGCAACTCTGCATGTTTCCTGTTGTTCACTATGATTTCTCCCATTACCACTCCCGGGATGAATCCGAATTTATTGTTACATAGGTTACTTTATTGTTACTATGATTTCTCCATTTACGATTTCATAGGTTACATCATGTAAAGTTGTCAATCTCGGGTTGGTGATGAGCTTTAGTTCTCCAGATTTGGGGCTTTTCTGATATTTTCTCCCTCATGTCATTCCTGCATCACCTCGTTGTTTGAGCATGCCAAGTGTCTACCACTTGTACCAATTGGCACATGTCAATCTCTGAGTGGTGCCACATTTCACCTATTTTCAGTGAGAGTTTAGGGTTTCTCTAACATAGCTTCAGAAATCCGATTCAGTGCCTGCTTGAATATTGTCACATAATACTTATGGTTTGGATTGATGAGCATATTCTGAATGGTTGGTTGATTCATAAGAACCACCCATAAATCTCCCTTCCTCTAACACACAGAAAATAAAAATTTCTTTGACAGGAGACAGAGTTTCAATGCTTTGAAAACAAACTTCTATTCCCTTCAATAACTCAAAAAAAAACTATTACACTACTTCCTCACTGAGAGGGATTACAAAATTATGACTGCTACAAAACGCAGTGCATAAAACCAACTCACTGTTTGTTCAAAACAAACATACTCTGTCTCTAAGACACTCTGCTGTGTTTTTCCCTTTCGCACTGCTGTGCATACACACTTAAAAAGTTACACTCAATTTTTCACTTTTTACACACTGCTATGTAATAAAAAAATTACGTACTGTCTATAAAAAAAACTACCAAGCTTTTTCGACCTTTTTATTTTTATATGCCGGAACATATAAAACATATTATAATAAACCCTCTTTTAAAAAAAATAAAATTAAAACTAAATTCTATGGCCCACCTTTCATTTAGCATATGATATATATATAACATATGTATATATTAAACTATCAAAACATTAAAGAACCCTTTCCGTCGGACTTCAAAAGTCTAAATAGATTGAATTTCAAACCAAATTCGCGTTCCAAAATGGGATGCTGACATCTGCCTAATTTTAACTCGAATTCTCAATCCAATGTACCCTATAAAAAATTCGGGTCCGGTTTTCAGGTTTTCAGATTCCCTTCAATTTCATGCGATCCAATATTAATGCTCCACGTGTCCTCCTTTTGAATTTACAAAACTGTCGGGTAAATTTCTGTTTGTTTAATTTCTGGTTGGTGAATTGCGTTAATGCTGGCTGTTGTGTTTAAATACAATCCTGTACAGAAATATGGCTGTGGCCGTCTACAAAAAAACTTGCAGGAATTTTAAATGCTGAATTAAATTTCTGGATGGCATGCAAGCAACCTCCAAAAAAAAATGTTGCTGCTGCATCCGTCCTTCTGCTGCAGCAGTTGAAGTTAAAATTCAACAGCACGGGGTTTAATAAGTGAGGGTGTAAAGGTAACTTTTTGTCGATAGTACTGGATTAAGATCATCTATTCATTTTTGTAGGGTCTTATGGTGTTTAGTTTTTTAGTTTTGGGTTGGGCTTATTGAGTCTAAGATAGTTTTTGAGTGAAAAAATTGCTATCAGGTATTAAAAAATTTTGGTTCTTTTGTCAAAATTTATGAGCTTGTTAGGAAATACAAAACTGACGATGGTTGTATCTTAAATTTGTGGAAAATAATTTGAAATGAAACCTTTTTGTTTAGGTTGTTGCAGCAGGTGCAAACCCCATTCAAATTACTAGGGGCATTGACAAGACAATAAAGGCCCTTGTTTCGGAACTCAAAATTTTGTCAAAGGAGGTAAACGCTTGCCTTTTGAGTAGGCTGGTTTTCCTTTTTGTTGATGGTTTGGTGTATCTAATTGAATTAGTTGCCTAATGTATTTTTGGTTGCAAACTCCTTTTCATTTTTCATACAGTATTAGCCTTGTGGAATACATTTGATTGTGTGTTCTTGTTAGATCTACAACATTTGTAGTTGTTTAGTCTTATGGCCGAGGTGCACTTTTATTATGGAAATAGTTGATGCAATATTGTCATTTAATCCTTACTGCAGGGTAGCATGTTGAGAAGTTTTTTGTGAAACATTTGGTATTCAAAATGACACATGATCCTATACAGCATCATGCACTTGACTTCAAAATTTATATTCAAAGTGTGCCAGACAATTCTTGCAAAATTTCAAATATTTAGGTTGTTTTAAACCATTATCATTTTCATGTATTGGATGCTGAAAATGTGAAAAAGACTTTGGTATGAAACCAATTGGTGAATAATTTCCAGCACAACAACCACTTCCAAGACATGATTTAGAAGTAGAACAAATGTGCTTATGAAGCATAGAAAGATATCCTTGATGCATTGTCAATGTTTGGCTAGGGTTATTTTTGGAGAAAATAACTCCTTATTCCTAGAATAGTGATCTTCAATACAAGTAAATGCAAGAGAAGAGAGATCATCGTGTGACGCAACAAAACTGAAATTGGACCCCCAAGGAGAGCTGGTGTGTCTACAATCGCTGTGTCAGCATTTTCCCTTGGTGTACCCCGTTCTTTTCCTCCAGCCTGAGTCTTAATTGTCTTCTTCTTTCTTCGGGTTTATTTATCAAATTCGTAGAATTTGATAAATAAATACTATCCACAATGGTTGGACTTTAATTTATATTCCCGACTTTATATTATCTCCAATCCTTATAACCAATGTTTAACTTTCAACACTTTGTATTTATACTCCACATTTCTTTTTAAATAAATAACTTGTAGTGAACTTTCGGCTCTATATTTCACCACCCAGCCTTACAACAATCACCCTCGAGACTTATGCTAATTATCCGCCAATCGTTTAATTAAACAATTTCATTATACTCCGGCCCCACCTATATATATCAATAACCAATCAAACACTCGTATCGTACATGGCTATCCTCCGCACACCTTAGTTAACCTCCGGGCAAGTTCAACGTGCGACCACCGTCCGATGGCCCTTCTCCAAATCAACGACTCTTGGCAATTTCGCTCGGCTTCCAACGTCGGGCTTTAACGTGCGATGGCATGGGTTAAACGGTTGTTTGCCGGGGTCACTTCGCCATGTGTCGCATTCCCTATGGAATCGCTCGCGAATAGGAAATACCGCCTACTCCGCAAAAGCGGTGCGATATGGGCAACCCGCTTTTGTGATTCCGCTCGTGGTTTTGGTAGAGGGCTTGACCACGGGTGCATGTCTGGTTCAGCTATCCTTTTGTTTGTTAACTCATGTCCAATCCTCGGGTCAGGTTCCGAAAGCACAACAATTTTGTCTCTTTATTAAGCGGGATTTTAATATGTGTATTATCAAAGAAAACCAACACAAATTTTATAAGAAAATTGTTCAAAATTCGAGCCCGCCGGACTTCAAACGGCGATAAACCATAATTCAAACCAAATTCGCGTTCCAAAATAGCCTGCTGACGTCGGCCAATTTTGTGACGCGAATTTCTTATCAAATTCGCCCTAATATTTTACAGGTCCGGATTTCCACTGCGCGAGCGGCCCAAACAAAGATCCGCTCCAATCAATTTTTGCCACGTGTCCTCAATAAAAACTTGCCCTGCTCCCGGCTGCGGGTGCATTCGATGGCGTTTAAGGTGATGGGAAATGGATATGGCGATTTCATATCATTCGCATTAACATTTAACGCTGTTGAATTAAGTTTTCACATCAAATCTAGATTAATTAATTTTTAACACTGTTCAAGATCGGACCTCCACTCCTCTGAGCGATTCCGCACGCTCCAATTTGATCCGGCCTTCGACTCTCATTATTAATGATCAGAGATTCATTATGACGGGCGTCCTTTGATTGCATTGCAGACGGGTCGACATAAAAAATGGCGTTTAGCCATGGTTTTTCAGATAAGCCGGTTGCTGGATTACACTGTCTGGTAACTGTGACGATAAGGAGAAGTGGCCAGCGGAACTTCTGCCTAGACTTTGCTGCATATTTCCATTTCTCTCGGTTCTGTCTCTGTCTGTCTTCCTCTGTTAATTGAAATTCTGCTTCTTCGTCTCTTGTGCCCACTGCGCCTGAGATTGCACCCATGCCTCGCGTGCGTCATAGGATGCGTTGCCGCAGGGGGAGCACTAGAGGTCAATCCCGGCGCGCTCCCTCCAGCACCTCAACAAAGATGACTTCCGGCCAGTCCAGTGATTATTACTTAGGTCGATATCCAAATACTAGGAGTGGGCGGGGTCGGCTTGTAGCATCTGGCCACCGTATGGATTCCCCTGCTTCTGGCTTCCCCACCGCTAGTTCACCTTCTCCCACGACGCGCACTGCGCAATAATTTCTCTCTCAACTGCCCACGAATTACAGCTTCAGTCACTGTGGTTTTCCGTGAGGAGGCCCAAACGGAGGAAGAATGCACCCGTCCGGCGGGTCTGAGCTCGGAAAAAGCCGGCCGGCATTCGGGCCTTCAGGAGGGGAGTCGTGGCATGAATGTGGAGGTAGCACATAGCGATCCTGGACCTTCCGAAGGATGGTGCCGAATCGTCGAGGAGTTGGAGGAGTAGTTTGGTTAATTTGTTTTTCTTGCTTCGCGGCCCACTTAATTGGGCTGATTTTAGATTATTTTACTGTGCTGGACCTTTGTAATATTTTTGAATTACGTAAATTAAACGTTCAATGTAAATTAAACGTTCCAAGACTGGTTTCCCGTATGAGGGCAGTCTTCTTAATTTTTGATTTTTTGATGAAAAATTTGCCATGAGTCTGGGCAATGATCTTGACTTCGGTGTAATTTTATTCCCACTATTAATAGATTAAATTTACTTAGAATTCTCACATGATTAGCATTTTTCTTGATCTGTTCAAGGATTTTGGGTACTTTAATTTGTATTTAGCACAATGGACGTCGGTACTCTATCTGTTGCTTTACTGTTCTACATACTACTATTTCACTTTCTTATAGATGCCTCGGGCATATTTGAATGCTTTCTCAGATTGTCGATAATCTCCATGTGGACCGTTCTTGGATTTTATATCATGTCCCTATATGTGACATGGGGTATTTTTCTATCATTGTCTGGGGTGGGACTTCCACTTTTCTGGATGGATATTTGGGTTCCAATCTTCAGATGTGAAAATGTAATGACTTCATGGACTGTTTTACTTCATATAATATATTCAAAATAGCATTTTTTCTCTTCTGAAAAAAAAAATGATTAATGTTTATCATTATGCCTTCAAAACTAGCGATGCTGGTCTATGTTGCTGGTTTATTGATATGGTCTGATGGTCTTTTTATATTTTGGACATATCACACTCCTCACATGATTAGCGTTTTTTCTGTTCAAGGATTTTGGGTACTTTAATTTGTATTTGGAACAATGGACGTCGGTACGTACTCTATCTGTTGCTTTACTATTCTACATACTGCTATTTCACTTTCTTATAGATGCCTTGGGCATATTTGGATGCTTTCTCAGATTGTCGATAATCTCCATGTGGACCGTTACTGTGTTTTTTATCAAGTCGTTGTATGTGACATGAGGTATTTTTCTATCATTGTCTGGGGTGGGACTTCCACTTTTCTGGATGGATATTTTGGTTCCAATCTTAAGATGTGAAAATGTAATGACTTCATGGACTGTTTTACTTCATACAATATATTGAAAACATCGTTTTTTCTCTTGTGAAAAAAAAAATGATTAATGTTTATCACTCTACCTTCAAAACTAGCGATGTTGGTCTATGTTGCTGGTTTATTGATATGGTCTGATGGTCTTTTTTATATTTTGGACATATCACACTCCTCACATGATTAGCGTTTTTCTCTGTTCAAGGATTTTGGGTACTTTAATTTGTATTTGGAACAATGGACGTCGGTACTCTATTTGTTGCTTTACTATTCTACATACTGCTATTTCACTTTCTTATAGATGCATCGGGCATATTTGGATGCTTTCTCAGATTGTCGATAATCTCCATGTGGACCGTTACTGGGTTTTATATCAAGTCCCTGTATGTGACATGGGGTATTTTTCTATCACTGTCAGGGGTGGGACTTCCACTTTTCTGGATGGATATTTGGGTTCCAATCTTCAGATGTGAAAATGTAATAACTTCATGGACTGTTTTACTTCATATAATATATTCAAAACAACGTTTTCTCTCTTGTGAAAAAAAAAATGATTAATGTTTATCACTCTGCCTTCAAAACTAGCGATGCTGGTCTATGTTGCTGGTTCATTGATATGGTCTGATGGTCTTTTTATATTTTGGACATATCACACTCCTCACATGATTAGAGTTTTTCTCTGTTGCAGGGTTTTGGGTACTTTAATTTGTATTTGGAACAATGGACGTCGGTACTCTATCTGTTGCTTTACTATTCTACATACTGCTATTTCACTTTCATGGACTGTTTTACTTCATATAATATCTTCACTTTCATGGATTGTTTTATTTCATATAATATCTTCACTTTCATGGACTGTTTTACTTCATATAATATCTTCACTTTCATGGACTGTTTTACTTCACTGTTGTAGGGTTTTGGGTACTTTAATTTGTATTTGGAACAATGGACGTAGGTACTCTATCTGTTGCTTTACTATTCTACATACTGCTATTTCACTTTCATGGACTGTTTTACTTCACTGTTGTAGGGTTTTGGGTACTTTAATTTGTATTTGGAACAATGGACGTCGGTACTCTATCTGTTGCTTTACTATTCTACATACTTCTATTTCACTTTCATGGACTGTTTTACTTCATATAATATCTTCACTTTCATGGACTGTTTTACTTCATATAATATCTTCACTTTCATGGACTGTTTTATTTCATATAATATCTTCACTTTCATGGACTTTTTTACTTCATATAATATCTTCACTTTCATGGACTGTTTTACTTCACTGTTGTAGGGTTTTGGGTACTTTAATTTGTATTTGGAACAATGGACGTCGGTACTCTATCTGTTGCTTTATTATTCTACATACTGCTATTTCACTTTCATGGACTGTTTTACTTCATATAATATCTTCAAAACAGCGTTTCTCGTCTTTTAAAATTTTAAATTTTTTTTTTTAAATTGAACTCTCCGTCGGTCTACCGACGCCTTGTAGACGTCGGAACTGCGACAACGCAGCAACGTCGGAAGAGAGACAGTATGAAAACGTCGGAAGAGCGACATTCCAAACATCGGACCACATATCGTCGGAATTACGACATTTTCCAGACGTCGGAAGAGTGACGTCCAAAACGTCGGACCACGTTTAGTTGGAATTGCGACAGTTTACAAGCGTCGGAAGAGCGACGCCAAAACGTCGGACCAAGTTTAGTCAGAACTGCGACGGTTTATAAGCGTCGGAAGAACGACGTCCAAAACGTCGAACCACATTTCACTGGAAGTGCGACAGTTTACAAATGTCGGAGGCATGACGATTTGTGAGACGTCAGAAGAGTGACGCCTGTTCGGAACGACGGAAGAAGTGTCGATAGTGCGACACTTTTTACTTGCATCGGAACGGTGACGGCATGACAAACCACGGTTTGTCCGCCCCCGGACTGTCGCTCTTGCGACGAATATGTGTCGGAATAGCGACGAATTGGCCGTCGGAATTTCCGCCAAATTCTCTAGTGGATAGAGGTGCACTCTAAACCCTAGGGGAGCTTTTCATTCCTCAATGAGAAATATGCTAAGTGGATCCAGGCCTAGAGGTGACTCAGAAAAGAAAAAAAACCATTCCTAACACACAAGCAACAATCTCGGCAAAATCTGAAAATCTAAAAGTTATATAGAAAAAGTGGAGGGCACATATTATGATCTGAAAAGTGCACCTAAATGCAAATAATTGCCTAAATATTGCATTAGGGGGAGTAGGTTTTGAACCAAAATGTGCGCTCATTTCCTGACTCTTTTGCTCGGCAGATTTGCTCAAGATTGTGTCATCTCCTATGTGGCTGGTACCTATAACCTAAAAAAAAAGTCACATACACCCAACACAAGTAAGAAATTTCCATAAAATAAAATAAATCTAAAAATAGAAATTGAGAGAAAAAAAAGCCGGAAAAACACTGAAAATAGTAGAAACAACAGTCACCAAGGTCTAAATCGCTACACCAATGGAGTCGCCAATCGTTACTATGAATTATTTATGCAACTGAGCGAAAATCCTTTCACTTAAGTTATAGGTGACTTATAACCCTCACACCAAATATAGAATGCAATCTCAAAACATATAACAACAAAAATATAACTGAAACAACGCAATGGGGAATATGAATGATCAATTTTATTAATAAAAAACAATACACATAGGGATGAGTGATTACAAAATCAGGTTTGTATCTGCCCTCCATGGGATAGTTCCTTATTGACCTTTCTTTTTAGAAATGTGCTTCTCTCTCTCGATATGTGGTATGCAATGGGAAATCAGAAAAAAAAAGATGCTAGACCTCAAGTGGGAGCTGAAATGCTATGGATTGATAGCGTGGATGATGAAATGGTTATGGTGAAGAATGAAGAGAAAACTCTCTAATTATCACAAAACATTGGAATAGATTGAGAATTAGAAATAATAAAATATTATTGACTAAATAAAAATCTAATCGTCGTGAATATTTTATTATATTTTTTTAGAGGGAAAAGATATTCAAAATGGTCAAATATATTTATTTATAAAGTGGTTAAAGTAATTAACAAATAAAAATTATTTGTAAATAACTTTATGAGAATTAAGACAAATATGAATTTGAAATCATTATTAAATAATGATTTAACAATTATCCCATAACGAAAATAGGGGATAAATATGGAATAATGAATCAATCATCATTTATTTAATTATTCCAAGATGATTAAGTCAAAAGTGATAAAATAATCAACAAATAATAACTTAAAATTTATTTCTAAAGAATATTAAATAAACAATTATTTATTTTATTATTCTCACGGGGGTTTAGGATTTTAAATAGGAAATATTTAGGAAAATGGTTCACTAAATTATTTCCTATAGTAAACGTAGATTTTACCATGGTAAAATTAATCCTACATGGTGGATTTCGATCAACCTATTAAGAAATAGCTAAATGAACAATTTTTGGGTGATAAAACTTGTAAGATAATTTGGTTAGTTCCTCGATCTAGTTGACGGAGTCAATAACTCATGATCGATCCCTATCTCATTAGAATTCCATTCAAAAATAAAACTATTATTCATGGGAATATTTATATAATAATTGGGAATTTCTAATAACTAAAACAACATACGTAAATAAGTTATGTATATTCTAGGCTAAGACTTATCAACTTTAAATAAACTGCACAAAATTATGAAACCAAGAATCTCTGATAACACCATCAAAGTAGTAATGTTACAATGAAAGTAATAACTTCCAAAATAAAATCTCCTAATATTAACCATACAACAACATATCAGTTGGTGTTAAATAATAATGATAACTGTATCAAAAGGCCGATAACAAAAGAGATACAATTTACCATACATTTTTAACTAATACACAGAGCTATAACATAAATTTTAAAAGCTCATTATTTGGGGAAGTAGTATGCCCTATATAATTGTATAAACACTGTAAATTAACATGAAAATTACGTAATAAGATATGTATTTCCTTATGGGATGCACCCAAAACTATTATCTTTGCTACAATTAAACTATTCAATACCAAACGAGAAAGGTAAGAATCATAAAGTAAATAAAGTTTCCTTCAAAGTGTTCCAAATAGCATACAATACGAAAAAATCCTAACAACCAACAAAATTAGTATATATATATATATATATATATATATATATAAGTTTATATGAAGACATTGGAAATCAATTCAAGCCATAATTTTCCATAGTTCAAATCTATCCAAGAATAAACAGAGTGTCAAGTAACCATATTTATTTTTGTGATAACTAATGTCATTAGTTTCTAGGAACTTAAACATACCAGTGGAACACATTAGAAAATGGCCAACATGAGTTTGACTGTTTGACACATAGACTGAAATATTTCTATGAATTGAAGTCTCTTCTCTAGGATATCAGGATATTGGGGACTTCTCCAAAACACATTTTTTTTATCAAAGGTTAAGTCTGATCCCATATGAAATATTGCATTTGGAGCCTTGAATTTTTTAGATTTAGGGAATTTGGAGGCTTGAATTGTTGAGATTTAGGGAGGTCAAGATACTTGGTAATTGAAAGTTCAGACATGGGATGATTGAATTTCAAATTTTTGGGAAAACGGGAAAAGTACATTTTCATTAACAGATTTGATATGTTTGTGTCATGATATTAACATAAATTTTAAGTAACAAACATACTCTAGTTTCGGGTGTCTAGAGTTGGGATTTCCATATTTTTAATTAGAATAAACTTATATTAATTTCTGACCAAATACAATGAACTTCACTCTATAACCGTGCAATGTTAGAAAAAAACATTCATCTAATAGATCATGCCTCTTCTATACAACGAGTTTCTTTAACGCAAAATTACATAACGACACATGCAAACATACAGAAATTAATTTACACAGAAATAGATATACAAAAGCCAACATCATTGAGAAAATATACATATATGACTAGAAGCCGAAGATATTCCAATTCTGTAACTTTATTAACTGATCTTTAAAGACATTGCAAAATATTCATAGTCACGCATCCACTCCACGCGTCACACTAGTATTCTACCCCTCTCTAATATTCTCTCATTTATCTACTTTGCAAGACCACATGATATTGTAAAAAAGTGAACAATTTAGCCTAATATATATTTATTCAAATCCTCCAAATTTAAAAGTATCTTAACATCTTAATTTTCCTAACAATCCTACTTAAAAAAAGACATATTTGTCTTATTACACAGCAGGAGGATATATTTATCCAAACCTTAAAACAAACCAAATTTTACTAGATTTATTACATCTTATGAAAATAATAAAATTACAATTTTAAATGACTATGAAGAACCTAACTTTTTCTCATAAATTTTAAGACAATTTTGATGTCAACTATTGACTTTATTGGAACAAATGATCCGTCACACTATCAAGGAAATAAGAACTTGTTCATGCGCTATGTCCTATGAGATCTTCAACATTTTTACCATATTTGGCTATTTTTTTTTCTATCATCCATTTTGAATTTTCAATTGGCTTGTTCTTTCACTTAGACCAAATAGTGCTAATATTTTTTATCTCTAGTTCTTTTCACCAGCTTTTCATCCAACACCCCTTCAATTTCCTTTCGTGCTAATTTAGGTAGTTGAGTTTCTCATTAAAAATGCTAAATTTACTCAAGTACATATGCTATAATTTTCTCCTCTCCTTTATAGGGATATAAAATTAAAACATTGAAAATCAATGAATTCCTAATATCATTTGTAATTTTATTTTCACAAGAATTTGAAGAAAATTTCGTGAATACCTTACGTGGCCCAATATTTTTAATTTATATTTTTTATATGTCCATGAAGGAAATATTTCCTTCCTAAGGTATGCATAACTAAATCTCAAAATTTAAATATAGTTATTTCTTTCACATATCTTATTTAAGTTGTGCTTGTTTCTACTATTATATAAATATTTTTTGAACTATTTTTTACAATTTTAATCCCCACTACTACAATATTCATAGGCATCAATGTACTAGAGGCACCAATCCCCACCATTGAAAATATTCATAGGTATCAACTTGTTGGAGACACCAATCCTAACTACTACAAGCATTCATAGGCACAAATATACTTCATTGAGTTTTCTTGCTACTCTTTCCTTTATCGGATCTACTAGGTACTTCTAGCTTCACTCAGTTAGCTTGTTTCATCTTCCTTCGCCAGTTTTTATTCTTCCAAAACTTGGTGTTTTTGACATCTTCTGACGAAAATACTTGTACAATTATAAACTTACCATTTTTTTTTAATTTGATTCGAAAATTTTATCCAAGGAACTTCTATGTCTCTTTAGATTTTTTAAAATTTCACAATATGAAAAGTATTGAAAAAGAAGTTACACTAAAAATTCAAAGTTGATATGTTTGAAATTTATTCTAGGGTCATTCATAAACCTTCTATTCCACAAGTCCTATCTCTAAAAGTATAGTCAACCAAATACTAAATTTGTTATTTAAGGTCCCTCTATATGTCTTCGCAAGTCTATGAAAATTTTACAGTCTAAAACATGAAGAAAATAATTTATAGAAAAGATGCCAAACCAACATGTTTCAAAGTTATTTAAGGACCATTCACAACCCCTAACTTCGATGAGGAATATCTCCAAAATTTTACTGAAACAAAGATTAAAATTTTTAGTTGAGATACTACTATCTGTCTCTAAAGGTCTTTGAAAATTTAATAGTCTAAAACATCCTAGAAAATAAGGTATAGCAAAAATGTTAAACTGACCTATTTGAAAGTTATTTTAGGACTATTAAAAAACACTAATTTCCATAGCGAATATCTCAGAAAGTATAGTGATCCAATGAATAAAATGTTTATTACATGCACACAAATAAATTTCCATCATCTTCTCAAAATTTCAACTTCTGAAACATATCAAGTAAATTTATAGCAAAAATTCCAAGATGACTTGTTCACTCCACAAATTAAATTTTTACCTCTACATTTAAAGCCACAAAGAGTATTCACTATATTCTCTTGCGCATCTCAAATCTCTTGTTTCTTGTATGATATCCAATGCCACTCATATATCTTTTATTTATATTGTTTTTGCATTCCCCTATCGCATTGTATTATAAAACAAGCTAGAGAAATTGTATTTTCTAGCTAGGCGAACCTAATAAAATATTTAATATATTATCATTCTTATTGAGTTATATGGAGTGACATATACTGTTAGAAATGTGTTGGAATATTGTTTTCAACCTTATATCCTATGTTACCATTTGAGCTAGTGTTTAAAGTAAAAATACATTCGAGGATAAGGTATCTAAAATGTCCATACAAAAAAATTAAGTATCCAAACAATATTTGCAAAAACATTCGTTTTACAATTTATCCTGGGCGTCTATAATCTCTCCTTATCTTTGACATCAATGAAAAAAATATTCCAATAGGATTTACTTTTTCTTCTATGTTTTCTTGCATTGCATCCCACCATAATGCTAAATTACCCTTCAATATAGTCACACCATATTTCTCTCTTTTCCTCATAAATATATCTATAGTATAAATATTTTCCATAATATTGATCCCATTTATCAATTATTCAACATTCATATTAATATTTTACATATCTAGCTCCATCTTTGGTGTGGAACTTAATCTATTCATCATATTCAACATCCTTTCTTCAACTAATTATTTACCAACTTGTGAGTCTTCTTTATTAGAAGATTATTCTTTCTTCTTGACATGTCCCATGTTAGTCCCTATTCTTTGAGTAGTCTCCATGGCTTCCAAAATTTTTCGGATGTTTCTCATCTCACCTAGAAAAACCACATTTTATATAGGTATCCCTCAACTATTCATACTCTTTATCCCATTTTCCTTTCATAATGAACACTCCTACTCTTATACCAAAATATGACGTAACAAGATCTTTTCTCATGTTCGTTTTCTCTCGCATACTCTTTTTCACTATGTCTCTTCTTAGCGTGTGATAATGGTGTGTACAAACCTTTCCATAAATTCACAAAAAACAATTGGGTGAAAATGTGAAGATGGGTACCACTTTTGTGAGAATTTGGGGCGGAAAACTTTTTTCCTCCATAGTTTGGCTGAACATTTGTCAAAGTTCGACCGAACTATACAGGAGTTCGACTGAACTTTTGAAATTAGTTCGGCCGAACTCATTCTCCCATTTACATTGACGGCGTACTGACGGCAATGGAAAACAATTTTTTTGCCAGAGATTGGAAAAACGGCAAACAAAGTTCGGCCGAACTATTATTTTATAAATATATCGCCCGCAAACTATTATGGGTTTCTTGTTCACATTTTTCTCGTGTGATTGTATTTGATTTTGTGTTGCGCTCACATCTATCCCGTACGAATTTAGTTGATTTTTTGTTGCGCCGTAGGAGTTTTGTTGATTTGCGCCGCACTGAGGAGGTAAGTTCTGCTCATTTTTTTATTTTCTTTAAAAATAAAATAGTTTTTTTTTTTTAATTTGATTTTAATTTGATTTTTTTTGTTCGCAGAGTTCTTCCACGAGGTCTTCAGCATCTTCAGGGATCGTCTTCAGCGTCTCCAGGGATCAAATTAACAACCAATTTCTGCTGCAAATTTCCAGGTACGTATGTTCCTATCCGGTGTAATTAATGACCATGTTTGTAAAGAAGGATTTTCTCACTGTTTCTGCTCAGTGTTACTGTATGTATTTAGATGTGCAACCTTACGGATTGCATTTTTACCTCTCTAGGAACATCGTGTAGCATCTTTTTCTAATTTACCAGCTATAAGAAGGCAAGGTTAGGCTTCTTTATCATTATCTGGATATGATGCCACTTATCTTTCTAAACTTTCTCAATTGTCCAGAGAAAAAAGCGAAAAGAAACTAGCTTTTAAGCAAATAACAAATTAGTTATTCGTCTCTTTTCTCCAATTTTGGATTAGTAAGGATTTTAAATACCTCTCTGTAAGCTATCCCTATCTTTGAGAAATGCCAAGATTAAGTCGTATGATGCTGACAACTTAGAGAATAGTGAATACTAGTTATGTAATCTACACCCGTCTATGTGTTCTATTCCCTATCTTAACTAGTGTAATGAGAGCTTCTAGTATCATGCAAGTGGTTATAGTGTATTCAACCTTTGTTAGAATAGGTAACAACTTATGTTAGTTACGTAATCACAATACTGGGATCAATGGTCTTTAAACATGCTATTATTAGTGTTATTAGACCCGTAAACCTCATTAAGGCTCATTGTTTCTGCTAAGAATTGACTGTTCATATCTCATATTAAAAGTAGTTATATTAAATTTACTTAGAATTTAAGCCTTTGCAAAGAAGATTTAATATTTCTTATCATAATATTTCTTGAACTTCCTTCATGATATCTATGGTTGCTCACCTTTGTTCAATATTAGGTAAAATACCATGGTCTTACCTTAATTTCTATTCTAATTCCCTTTCCTAACTTTGATTTTCATTTAATATTTCTTGAACTTCCTTTATGATATCTATGGTTGCTCACCTTCATTCAATATTGGGTAAAATGTCATGGTATTACCTTAATTTCTATTATAATTCCCTTTCCTAACTTCCTAACTTTGATCTTCATTTAATATTTCTTATCATAATATTTCTTGAACTTCCTTCATGATATATATGGTTACTCACTTTTTTTCAATATTGGGTAAAACTTCATGGTCTTACCTTAATTTCTATTCTAATTCCCTTTCCTAACTTTTATTTTCCTTTTGACCTTGGAGATAAACCAAATCATTATATTGGATAAAATGCCATGGTCTTACCTTAATTTCTATTCTAATTCCCTTTCCTAACTTCCTAACTTTGATTTTCATTTAATATTTCTTATCATAATATTTCTTGAACTTCCTTCATGATATATATGGTTACTCACATTTTTTTCAATATTGGGTAAAATTTCATGGTCTTACCTCGATTTCTATTCTAATTCCCTTTCCTAGTTTTGCGTTTTTTCAATATTGGGTAAAAGGTCATGGTCTTACCTTAATTTCTATTCTAATTCCCTTTCCTAACTTCCTAAATTTGATTTTCATTTAATATTTCTTATATCATAATATTTCTTGAACTTCCTTCATGATATATATGGTTTCTCATCTTTGTTCAATATTGGGTAAAAGGTCATGGTCTTACCTTAATTTCTATTCTAATTCCCTTTCTTGACTTTGATTTTCCTTTTTACCTTGGAGATAAACCCAATCATTAAATATCATAGTCATCCCTTCTAGGGAACTTAGTATGGGTTTCTTAGTGGTTTCAAACCCTTATGATGATGTGAGGTGGTGTTCAAACATGGGAGTAACTTGTGTTTGCATGTGATTCTCATGGGCCATGGTTTCTTTTGTGGGTTATAGAAGGTTTAGTTCTACCTCCTAAGATAAAATTTCTAAAAAACTTCCATTTATTCCTTAAAGTCAAAATAGATCTATACTAAGGATTACCCTTTATATGTATTTCTACCATATAAATCCTAACGATAATTAATTACATATATGTGTTAAAATAGAGTATGAAATAAGCCCTTTTCACACTTGGCTTCACTCTTAGGTACATAGATGTGTGGGTTTTGGAATGTGGTTCACATGAAAATTAATAGGGATGGATTTAGTGGAAACCTTTTATAAGACCGGGACTCAAAAAATTGTGATATTTTCCCTTCTTTCCAACTTAGTCCATCCTTCTAGAAAAATCCCTTTTAATGAAGGAGATATATCCATATTGATCCACTGATATTTTTTCACCAACAACTATTCCATTTTGGACTTTTATATCTCAAAACTATGCTCATTGAATTTATGCATCTATATGTTTAAACTACTTGAAACTATTTTATTACACCATAGGAATCATTTCAAGAAAAACAAATTAGCCATAAAAGTTTCCAATTGAAACCAAAAGTGATTTGACACAAAACATAGGTTTTAACCTTATATAGTTAATTGTTTCAAATATATTTTTAATAAAATAAAAATTATTCAATGTAAAACACATGCACACATTAACATATAATTGTGATGTTTTACCTTCTTTCCAACTTAGTGGACACCCTTCTAGAAAAATCCCTTTTAATGAAGTAGATATATCCATAGTGATCCGCTGATATTTTTTCACAAACAACTCTTCCATTTTGGACTTTTATATCTCAAAACTATACTCATTGAATTTCTGCATCTTTATTTTTAAACTACTTGAAACTATTCTATTACACCATAGGAATCATTTCGATATATCTCCCATTTTGATAGGGTGTATCGCACTTCGAGAAAAACACATTAGCCATAAAATTTTCCCATTGAAACCAAAAGTGATTTGATACATAACATAGGTTGTAACCTTATATAGTTTAATTGTTTCAAATAAATTTTTAATAAAATGAAAAATATTCAATGTAAAACACATGCATATTAACATATAATTGTGAAATTTCCCCTGCTTTCCAACCTAGTCCATCCTTCTAGAAATATCCCTTTTAATGAAGAAAATATATCCATAGTGATCCACTAATATTTGCTCACCAACAACTATTCAATTTTGGACTTTTTTATCTCAAATCTATGTGCATTGAATTTATGAAAATCTATATCTTTAAGCTACTCAACTATTTTATTACAGCATAAGAATTATTTTTATATATCTCCCATTTTAATGGGGTGTATCACATTTCGAGAAAAAAACAAAAATTAGCCATAAAATTTTCCCATTCAAACCAAAAGTGTTTTGATACAAAACATAGGTTTTAACCTTATATCTAGGTAAATTTTGTTTCAAATAGATTCTTTTAATTTAAAATGAAAAATATTCAATGTAAAACACATGCATTATTATACACCCTTAAGTCTACGTAAAGTAGTTTGAGTGATTTCATGGGTCCTCTACACCCTTCATAGGGTATAATTGGGACATGTAGTGTTAACTTCTACAAGTTCTATAGGCAGAGTCTGTAAAGGGCCAGGTAGCCTCTGGATCTCATCTTTTATGAAAGGCAACATATCTAGTAAATGCCCCTACAGTCAATCTCTGGAATAGATCTAAATTCAAGTTTTTTGTTTTCATATCCATGGTCTCAAACAATGAAAGAGATAAAAAACCTTATATATTCGATGTAAAAAACACATGCATTAACATATAATTGTGATATTTTCCCTTCTTTCCAAAATAGTCCATCCTTCTAGAAAGATCTCTTTTAATGAGGTAGATATATCCATAGTGATCCACTGATATTTGTTCACCGACAACTATTCCATTTTGGACTTATATATCTCAAAACTATGCTCATTGAATTTATGCATCTATATATTTAAACTACTTGAAACTATTTTATTACACCATAGAAATCATTTCGAGAAAAACACATTAGCCATAAAAGTTTCCCATTGAAACCAAAAGTGATTTGATACAAAACATAGGTTTTAACCTTATATAGTTAATTGTTTCAAATAGATTTTTAATAAAATGAAAAATATTCGATGTAAAACACATGCACATTAACATATAATTGTGATATTTTCCCTTCCTTCCAACTTAGTGGACATCCTTCTAGAGAAATCCCTTTTAATGAAGCAGATCTATATCCATAGTAATCCATTGATATTTGTTCACACACAATTATTCCATTTTGGACTTTTATATCTCAAAACTATGCTCATTGAATTTATGCATCTATATATCTTTAAATTACTTGAAACTATTTTATTACACCATATGAATCATTCCCATATATCTCCCATTTTAATGGGTGTATCACATTTCGAGAAAAACACAAATTAGCCATAAACGTTTCCCATTGAAACCAAAAGTGATTTGATACAAAACATAGGTTTTAACCTTATATAGTTTAATTGTTTCAAATAGATTTTTAATAAAATAAAAAAATTATTAAAAATATTCGATGTAAAACATGTATAGTATTTAGAACCAAAAAGTAATTTGATACAAAACATAGGTTTTAACCAAGTATATAGTTTTAAATATTTTGAAAATAGATTCTTAAAAAAATGAAAAATATTCAATGTAAAACACATGCACGTTAACATATAATTGTGATATTTTCCCTTCTTTCCAACTAAAGTCCATCCTTCTAGAAATATCCCTTTTAATGAAGCAAATAATTCATAGTGATCCACTGATATTTGTTCACCAACAACTATTCCATTTTGGACTTATATATCTCAAAACTATGCTCATTGAATTTATGCATCTATATCTTTAAACTACTTGAAACTATTTTATTTCACCATAGGAATCATTTCAATATGTCTCCCATTTTAATGGGGTGTATCACATTTTGAGAAAAAAAACATTAGCCATAAAAGTTTCCTATTGAAACCAAAAGTTCAATTTGATAAAAAACATAGGTTTTAACCTTATATAGGTAATTGTTTCAAATAGATTCTAAATTTAAAATGAAAAATATTCAATGTAAAACACATGCATTAACATATATAATTTTGTGACACTTTCCCTTCTTCCAAACTTAGTGGACATCCTTTTAGAAAATTATCTTTTAATGAAGCATATATATCCATAGTGATCTACATAGTGATCCACTGATATATTTTCACAAAAAACTATTCCATTTTGGACTTTTATATCTCAAAACTATGCTCATTGAATTTATGCATCTATATTTTTAAACTACTTGAAACTATTTTATTACACCATAGGATTCATTTCGATATATCTCCCATTTTAATGGGATGTATCACATTTCGAGAAAAACACATTAGCCATAAAAGTTTTCCATTGAAACCAAAAGTAATTTGATACAAAACATCTAGGTTTTAACCTTATATATTCTTTAATGTTTCAAATAGATTTTTAATAAAATGAAAAATATTCAATGTGAAACACATGCATTAACATATAATTGTGATATTATTCCTTCTTTCCAACTTAGTGGACATCCTTCTCGAAAAATCCCTTTTAATGAAGCAGATCCATATCCATAGTGATCCACTGATATTTGTTCACAAACAACATTTTGAGAAAAACCAAATTTGATACAAAAACATAGGTTTTAACCAAATATATAGTTAATTGTTTCAAATAGATTTTTAATGAAATGCACATTAACATATAATTGTGATACTTTCCCTTCTTTCCAACTTAGTGGACATCATTCTAGAAAAATCCCTTTTAATGAAGCAGATATATCCATAGTGGCATTGATATTTGTTCACAAACAACTCTTCCATTTTGGACTTTTATATCTCAAAATTATGCTCATTGAATTTATGCATCTATATATCTTTAAATTACTTGAAACTATTTTATTACACCATAGGAATCATTTCGATATATCTCCAATTTTAATGGGGTGTATCATATTTCAAGAAAAACATATTAAAGCCATAAAAGTTTCCCATTGAAACCAAAAGTGATTTGATACAAAACATAGGTTTTAACCTTATATATTTTAATTGTTTCAAATAGGTTTTTAATTTAAAATGAAAAATATTCAATGTAAAACATGTATACTATTTAGAAACAAAAAGTGATTTGATACAAAACATAGGTTTTAACCAAGTATATAGTTAATTGTTTTGAAAATAGATTCTTAACACAATGAAAAATATTCAATGTAAAACACATGCACATTAACATATAATTGTGATATTTTCCCTTCTTTCCAACTTAAGTCCATCCTTCTAGAAATATCCCTTTTAATGAAGCAAATATATCCATAGTGATCCACTGATATTTGTTCACCAAAAACTATTCCATTTTGGACTTATAAATCTCAAAACTATGCTCATTGAATTTATGCATCTATATCTTTAAACTACTTGAAACTATTTTATTTCACCATAGGAATCATTTCGATATGTCTCCCATTTTAATGGGGTGTATCACATTTCGAGAAAAAACACATTAGCCATAAAAGTTTCCCATTGAAACCAAAAGTTTAATTTGATGCAAAACATAGGTTTTAACCTTATATAGGTAATTGTTTCAAATAGATTCTTAATTTTAAATGAAAAATATTCAATGTAAAACACATGCATTAACATATATAATTGTGATACTTTCCCTTCTTCCAAAATTAGTGGACATCCTTTTAGAAAAATCTCTTTTAATGAAGCAAATATATCCATAGTGATCCACTGATATTTGTTCACAGACAATTATTCCATTTTGGACTTTTATATCTCAAAACTATGCTCATTGAATTTATGCATCTATATTTT
This sequence comes from Pinus albicaulis, assembly GCA_034641835.2. Taxonomy (NCBI): domain Eukaryota; kingdom Viridiplantae; phylum Streptophyta; class Pinopsida; order Pinales; family Pinaceae; genus Pinus; species Pinus albicaulis. The sequence continues at coordinate 1,516,760,818 of CM076575.1, read as the reverse complement.
TAAACTACTTGAAACTATTTTATTACACCATAGTAATCATTTCGATATATCTCCCATTTTAATGGGGTCTATCACATTTAGGGAAAAACACATTAGCCATAAAAATTTTCCATTGAAACTAAAAGTAATTTGATACAAAACATAGGTTTTAACTTTATATAGTTAATTGTTTCAAATAGATTTTAATAAAATGAAAAATATTCAATGTAAAACACATGCACATTAACATGTAATTGTGATATTTTCCCTTCTTTCCAACTTAGTGGACATCCTTCTAGAAAAATCCCTTTTAATGAAGCAGATATATCCATAGTGATCCACTGATATTTGTTCACAAACAACATTTCGAGAAAAACCAAATTTGATACAAAAACATAGGTTTTAACCTTATATAATTAATTATTTCAAATAGATTTTTAATGAAATGAAAAATATTCAATGCAAAACACATGCACATTAACATATAATTGTGATACTTTCCCTTCTTTCCAACTTAGTGGACATCATTCTAGAAAAATCCCTTTTAATGAAGCAGATATATATCCATATTGGCATTGATATTTGTTCACAAACAACTCTTCCATTTTGGACTTTTATATCTCAAAACTATGCTCATTGAATTTATGCATCTATATTTTATTACAACATAGGAATCATTTCGATATATCTCCCATTTTAATGGGGTGTATCACATTTCGAGAAAAAACACATTAGCCATAAAAATTTCCCATTGAAACCAAAAGTTCAATTTGATACAAAACATAGGTTTTAACCTTATATAGGTAATTGTTTCAAATATATTCTTAATTTAAAATGAAAAATATTCAATGTAAAACACATGCATTCTTATACACCCTTATGTCTATGTAAAGTAGTTTGAGTGATTCCACGGGTCCTCTACACCCTTCATAGGGTATAATTGGGACGGGTAGTGTTAACTTCTACAAGTTCTATAGGCAGAGTCTGTAAAGGGCCAGGTAGCCTCTGGATCTCATCTTTTATGAAAGGTGACATATCCAGTAAATACCCCTACGATCCAATCTCTAGAATAGATCTAAATAGAATTTCTTCATTTTAATATCCATAAAAAAAAACCACTTTAAGCTAAACTGTGTACATGTGTCATTTCTCCCACAAACTAAAGGCTTCCTCCCATTAATTCTAGATGTGAATTCTACGATATAAACTTTTAAAGTTAAAATTTATGATAAACCATGCACATGTCATTTATGTCATGATCTTGTGTCATTTCTCCCATGAATTTGCAATAAATGTCAATTTAATATATATATATATATATATATATATATATATTATTTTATTTTATTTTATTTTATTTTATTTTTCAGAGATAAGAAAACCATTAAATATGGTTGAAAAATAAAAATTATGCATAGAATTTTCTTTCTATCCCAATCTAGGGAAAGCAGTGATTACATATGTGTTTTCCAATATTGCGACTAGAAAATTCGTCCAAAGGAAAACGAATATACCGAGAAGAACAACAAACAACGAGGCATATTATATTGGATCGATAGAAGGCTTGGAAAAAACTATGGAGTATGGATCAAATAGAATTGTAGTTCTCACCAATTCTAAACTTGTGTGCAACCAGATGAATGGCATGTATCAAGTTAAGAAGGAGAGGCTAAAAGAACTGCATGGAATAGCAAACAATATTGTTAGCCAATTTTAATTTTTTAGTATAAGGCATTGTACAAATGTGGATAATATGTCTGTCGATCTATTGTGTGTGGCAATTCCAATTTAGAATTCATCTATCAAATATGAATTAATAGATGAATTATAATTATACGAGGCAATGCCAATGCAAGATTCATCTCTCAAACATGAATTGGTTTTGAGAAGCTCTTCTTCAAAAATTCGAGAATCAGATCTCTCAAAGATGAATTAGTTTTGAGATGCTCTTCCTTAAAAATTCAAGATTCAGCTCTCAAATATGAATTAGTGTTGAGACACTCTCCTTCAAAATTTATTGATGGACATTGTAACATATCTTGTATATGTGTGTGTTGTGTACTTATAAATGTGTATTTTTTATTGACCATGTGTTTTTTTCAATTATATACCAAGTGTGCTCCCACCACACCATGTAAAGTGCAACTTGGTGAACTTCAGATTTTTATAAAATTAAAATGTGGGGACTTCAACAAATTTTTGTTTAAATGGAGTTTCACTTATTTTTTAATGACAATGTGTTTTTTTCAATTTTGTACCAAGTGTACTCCCACCATGTAAAGCGCAATTTGGTGAACTTATCGTTTTTATAATTTTTTTGCTTAAATTGAGTTTCACACATCAATTATTGCTTTGAAAGTTCTGTTTTACATAATTTGTGTACACTAAATTACATTAATTTTCTAAAATTTATTTTGAATTTATTTTAAATTAGTCATTTAAAAAAAATAATTGTAAATGTCCACCGTAGATCTATATATATATATATATATATATATATATATATATATATATATATATATATAATGGAGGATGAACAACTAAGATCAACAGAATCCCATATCTCTATGAGAGGGGAGGGATCAGGGATTGAGGGTTGTTCATGGCATTTAATTATAATTTTAAATATCCATACATGTGTGTACATATGGAATTGATTTTTTATCAACTTTGTGAGTTAAATTAGTTGTTAATAAGTTTCATTTTTTATTTTTGAGGAGCTAAGAGGAGAAGGGTCTCTACTCCATCCATGGAGCATGCCCATGGTTCACCCAATCGTGGTATGGTTTGAACGCAATTTAATCAATGAATATGTATGTTTGTATTTATATATATGAATGTATTTTTCAATTGATTATAAATTCATATTTGTTTATGAAGCTTCTCTCTCGTCTCGAGAGGTTGGTGGTGGTTCAAATGCCCTTAGAGGGCCATCAAGTGCTAGCAGGTTGCGTGAAGGTGGTGATGTTTATTCCCCATAGAGGCCAATCAATAGCTAGTGGTGCTGGTTCTCAACACGGTCATTCTGGTTCTCAATAGTTTCAGGGTGGGGAAGATGCCAGCCAACCACGTAGAGGTTGCCATCAATTTCAATATTTTTTTCATTCAATTTGTACAAATTTGTTTACATGTGTTTTTTCTAATATAAAAATTTTTATATATTGATGTAGAGGCTGAAAATGCTCCAAATGTTGGTCAAAAAAGACACAGGGTATAACTCTACATTCAATAAGAACGTTGTCCACCCAACACGACTTATCCAACTGGCATTTTTGATATACCCTGCGAAATAAACATGACACAATGCACCTTATAAAGGTGTCAACAAATTCATGCAAAATTTCAGAGAGATCTTGTGGCTTTTACGCTACCTATTGAGAGTCGACAAAGCTTGGAAATAGTTACACACTCTCAAGGCGAACTAGTAGTTGTGTATTGAAATCTTGGGCCAACGACTGATACATTTGTAGAAGTCATGAGAAAAAGAAAGGAAACAGTAATGGGTCCCGATAAATGGGAGGATGTAAAATAAAGAGTTACAAAAGAAATGGCGAAATCAATGTTTAATTTCAAAGAAGGGCCAAAAATAAATATATTGAAGATACAATATTTCAAGCACCCTAATATAGCTCACTATTTGTATGATAGACACCTTGCAGCCTATGGAAGACTCCCATGGAACGGAAAGGTTCCTCTTTATTTTGCAAATTTGTTTTATGCAAAATTCCTTTTGGAAATTAAACCCAATTACAATGACCTTCCCTTTGAATTTTTTGGTTCTGGGAAAGGTCGATTGTGTGACCGTAGGGGCGCTAGGTGTGATATTGAGTTGCCTCGCCCTGAGCCACCATTGGTTAGTCGACCTTTTCAGGTTGAAACTTTATAGTCATAGATGGATGCCACTTCTCAAATTAGTCGAGAAGCAAGGGATGCGATCATCGATAATGTTCAAAGTGGATTGAGTGGAGTCGATGTTTGTTTGAATCGACAAAGAGAATGTGAGAATGCATGCGCCAATTTTGTGTATTGTAAAGATGAAGAGATTGACAACATGAGTGTTGAATATCTCAACATATATGCAAAGAATTCTCACAATGGTTGGCAAGAAATAATTCTTCCTGAGGAAGAGGGCACGGGAACTGTATGTGTTAATGGTTAGGGTTCAATTATTTTAACACATACATGTACAATTTGTAATAAATACACATTTATATGTATACATTTATTTGTATGTACATTAATCTAAAAAAAATGTATCATTATTTGTTAAAACACCATTTGCAGTTGTCACACATGATGAATGACGAAAATGTTAATATCACGTTCGGAGCCTCTAGTTCAAACAATCAAGATGGATCTCACCATTAAGATATGTTGACAAATGTTAGTGTTTTTTAAGTGATATTTTTAAAATAAATAATTGTGCACACATGTACATGCACATATATGATAATAAAATGTTTTAACAGATTCCAATTCTGTCCGATGATTTTGGGATGGTGGTATCTTCTTCTTCCTTGGGAGATGTACCTTATACTTCCTTAGGAGATGTGCTAGATCCACAACAAGTATGGACAATTTTTCACTTTTAAAATTTACGTTTGTAAGTTATATATATATATATATATATATATATATATATATATATATATATATATATATATATATATATATATATATATATTTCACCGCAAACAGTTCCATTAAAAAATGAGATATATCTATATCTTGAGTTATTTTAAATTTTTTGAATTTTAGGTTTTTGGAGATTTTCTTTTGGAGCCTCTGTTAGGAGATGTCCCAAATTCACCTACAGAAGTATTCAATTTTTCACTTTTAAATATATATGTTTTTTTTTTTAAGTTATAATTTATAAATTGAAGTTTAAAATTTTTATTATAAATTGAGATCTTAATCTTGATTTATTTTATATTTTTAAAATTTTGAATTTTAGGTTTCTATAGAAGATTTTTTTAATCCACGAATTCTAGCGACGGATAGGGACATTCACACCATTTCAACCATTTGAACAAGTTGTCTAACTTGTTTTCTTAATATTATTGAAAATAATTTTATATATACATGCATTTTCATTTGAAAATTATATATATATAATTTTACATGTATATTGTACAATTTACTATTGGAGATGTTCCCATGGGGGAAGTTGTAGCAGGCGAGAAATAAATGGAGTGGGAACCTCATGAGGTATTGCATGATTTTTTATTTTATTTTTATTTTTATTTTTATTTTTATTTTTTTTACATGAAGTTCTATATATTCTCACTCATTTTTAAAACATCAAATTTTAATGTGTGTACGTGCATTGTGTACAGGTTCCCCATGCTTCGCAAGATGACTCGTGGATTTAGACTCTACTAGGAAAGACACTACATCCATCTGTATTTGATGGACATGATTTCTAGATTTGATTGAGATTTCTAGTCTTAAATTTACTTTTTTATATATATCTAGATGCACAGTCATACACACACACACATATATATAACTTGATACTTGATACATATGAGATCTACAATTTTTGGACATATTTTATTGTGTTAATATATTTTTTTTTGTTTTTAAAAGTTAAATTTTGGATGGTTGAAGTACTTTTGGCATTTGAATGTGAAGTAATGTTGTTATATAATTTGTTTGGTTTTTAAAACTTAAGTTTTGGATAGTTGAACTACTAGTAATGTTGTGATCTATAAATTAATGTTTTTATTTTTGAACTACATTTTGCATGTGATATAACGTTAAATTTTTTATTGGATAGTTGAACTACAATTGGAATTGCATGTGAAGTAACATTGTGATAAAATCAAAAAGTTTTAAAACTCAAGTTTTGGATGGTTGAAGTACATTTGGCATGTGAAATAATGTTGTGATCTATAATTTTTTGTTAAATTAAAAGTTAAGTTTTGGATGGTTGATCTACATTTGGCATGTGATATAATGTTAAATGTTTTTATTGGATAGTTGAACTACAATTGGCATGAAATGTGAAGTAATGTTTTGATATAATCAAAAAGTTTTTAAAACTCAAGTTTTGGATGGTTGAAGTACATTTGGCATGTGAAGTAATGTTATGATCTATAATTTTTTGTTAAATTAAAAAAGTTAAGTTTTGGATGGTTGATCTACATTTGGCATGTGATATAATGTTAAATATTTTTATTGGATATATGAACTACAATTGGCATGAAATGTGAATTAATGTTTTGATATAATCAAAAAGTTTTTAAAACTCAAGTTTTGGAAGGTTGAAGTAAATTTGGCATGCGAAGTAATGTTATGATCTATATTTTTTTGTTAAATTAAAATTTAAGTTTTGGATGGTTGATCTACATTTGGCATGTGATATAATGTTAAAATTTTTTATTGGATAGTTGAACTACAATTGGCATGACATGTGAAGTAATGTTTTGATATAATAAAAAAGTTTTTAAAACTCGAGTTTTGGATGGTTGAAGTACATTTGGCATCTTAAGATTGATTTTGATCTCTACATACTCTTGTTTGAGGGAAAAAATTTCCAATGGGAAGAACATAGCTTTTCAATGCAACTAACCATATCAATTTATTTCTAATTGAAAAAAGAGTAAAGAAAAGTTAACATGCCAACAAAACATGTCGGCAAAATAACATCCGTGGTTGTCATTTTTATTGGAATAACTAAATCATATTTTAAGGATTCTCCATCCAAAAACAATTTCAATGAAGATAATCCTTAATATGATTTAGTTATTCCAATAAAAATAACAATCAAGGATGTTATTTTGTTGGCTTTTTGGTTTTTTTTACTTTTTTTTCAAATAAAGCTCAATTGATATGGTTAGTTGGATTGAAAAGCTATGTTCTTTTCATTGGAAATTTTTTCACTCAAACAAGAGTATGTAGAGATCATAAACAATATTAAGATTACTTTCAAGTACAATCAAGTCTTAAAAACATTTTCTCAATGATGATACCTTCATTGACCTCTAAAAATTAGTTCATGGGCTATATGTTCTGCCTCTTTCCCATGTAAATCCCTTTAATTTTGATTGGAAATATAAGAATTAGATATATGTTTGTTGAATTGGGGTCAATGTCATTAATGCACTCAATTGAGGAAGCCTTGTTGATTTATAAATTGGTAAATTGATGACATTCAGTTAATTGCATTCTAGAACATATATATTATGTACGTGAAACATTTTTCATCAATGCACATGGAAAAACTACTTGAACAATTAATTGCATTCTGGAACATATATATATATATATATATATTCAATACATGAAACATTTTTCATCAATGCACATAGAACATATTAGACCATTGGACAAAAAACATTTGTACTAGATTTTCAATCAGGAATAGAGATGTGGGTCAAATCCCACCAAAAGTCGGAGAAGTGCTCCGAGTCTCTTGTTTGAAAGGAATATTTGTACAAAAATATATTGTGGATGATTTATTTACATTGTGGATACTTTTTACTAGAAAATCCCACGAGAAAAAATGGGCACATTCAATTTTTTTATATATCCATTACGTGCAACATTTTTCATCAATGCACATAGAAAAAATACTTTTAGTTAATTGCATTCTATAACGTATATATTGAGTACCTGAAGCATTTTTCATCAATGCACATAGTAAAACTACTTGAACAGTTAATTGCATTCTAGAACATATATCTATATCTAATACATGCAACATTTTTCATCAATTCATGTATAGAAAAGTGACTTTCAGTTGATACTAGAGTTTGCATGTACCAAAACAATTTGTACATGTGCAAACACTTGCACAGATAATATAACAAGGCAGCTCAATTTTTGGTTGAGTACTGTAAGTTCTAAAACATATAGTCCAAAGAGAATAAATTGTTGGGCAGTTCAATCAAAAAAATTCCAATGGAATGCCATCTTCAATAATGCGTTCATGATCAGATTTTGACATTTTCCATTTCTTAATTTTCATTTTTTCTTTGATTGAACCTCTATCAACTTTGTGCGTGCTACACACACCAAGTGACTACAATGACAACTTATGAAATTAGGTTCATAGTCTTCAAAGTAAACAAAATTCCCACTTTGATTGGTTTGTTTGAAAAAATAACCTTTCATTATAATAGATCCTCTTTCATATGGAAATCTGTGATCATTATAGTTTTCTAATAATTCAATTTTTCGTTTAGTGCAATGCATCAAATAATACTTCACATTTTCATCGTCTTCAGTAGGTGCAATTACAACAAAAGCACCTCATACACAATAAAAAAAACTTAACAAAATTATGTACTTAAATTTATTTCTACATCTTTATCATTAGAAATCAATTCAAATGTTACCTTCTCTAACAAGATCATAAACTCGATCACCATCAGATGATAGTGTAGTCTCTTCTGATTGTATTTCTTCAAAGATTGCAATGAACATTTTTCCCTTTGTATTTAGCTCTGTATGTTTCCAATCTTTTACATACATTTTGTTTTCACAAACGTCATTGGATTTTGTGTTGTCTATGCAAACATGACAAAAACAAGAATATTTTCTTTTATCCAATGCAAACACATTTCTGGATGACTTTGTTTTAATTGAAAACAATTTTCGATTCCCTTTTATTGTTTCAACGTCATTTCCAATTGATCTATCTACGTCTTTGATCCCAATATGCCAAAAAACCTTTATATGGAAAATTCGAAGAAGAATGTAAATATGATATCAAAATACAATCAAATATAATCACTGTGATAAATGTACACTCTTTAAAATTAGATATCCAATAAAAATTAAATTGAATGTACCTTCGCACTTCCCTTGATCAGTTAGTCTCATGGCTTAGAGCAGCGATGCACCATTGGACAACTTCTTTTGCGTCCACAAGTTGGCTTGCAAAGGGGTTCATTTGATATCTTTGAAGTGCCTGTTTTATGGATGCCCCTACACTGTCATGTTCTCCTTTTTCATGGTTAGTCTCAAAGAAATTCCAACAATGTTTAATGCAGGTTTTTTTATGAAGAAAACACAACCAAAATAATGATCGTGCAGATTTGAATTGATGTGCGCATCTGTCTGATCATATCCAATGTTCATTTAATGTTATTCCATGATTTTTCAAGGAATCATAAATTTTTCCAAAGCAATGTTGTACAAAATATGTATCATGTGTACGATCGTCACTGATATAAAAGTGATATTCTTTAATAATATGTCAATTTTCACTGGTGATTTCTATATGATCGATGTTTTCTTCATCATGTCTATATAGAATATGGACGAGCATGAAAATTTGGTCAGAATGATATTATTCACTCTGAATTTCTTTTTGTGGAACAAATGTGTAGTTTTCTACAAAATCAATTACTGACAAAATGGTCCCTGGTGGAAAAACTTCATGGGATTTTTTGAATTGCAAGTCTTTCCATTGAGCTCTATGGGAATGCTTGGTGTATTTTTAAATTTATGCCTCAAACTTTCTCAAAAATTATATCACAAAAATTTCTTCTTCTCGTAATTCAATTCTTTTAAAACTATTTTCACCTTGAATCGATGTATGGATATATTCATATCTCTTCCATTTCACTTTCATGTTGGACAATGATTGATAAATTATATCAGTACGATAATTGTTTTGAAATTTAGTCATATTTCCATAATGATCACATTTTTTACCACCAACACATTTCTTTTCGTAAAATAGTTCATCACTTTCTCTTTAACATAGAATTTTAGATATGAAATCACGGATAGTGGAAGGAGGAGGTGAATCCTTCCAAAATGTTCTACCAAAATCAAGGAATGTGTCATAATATAACTCAAATTCCACATGGTAACATCAACAACAAGTATCACGTACAGTGATAGACTTTACATACCATGGTTTTTGTTGAACAAAAGAACTGATTGAAACATGAATTTCACGATTCTCTTCTTTGAACTTGTTGAACAACTGTATCCGAGTATTTTCCAAGAAATGTTTTTCATGTTCTTCATACTGATTTCGTGCTAATCTTCTTTGCAACACATGCCTAGCAGTTGGCGAAAAACGCGAATTGTTCTTACAATATTCATATATTATTTTTTTAACATTTTCTCCAAGTCTATCTTTGTATAGTTGCCTACAAATAGCTCTCCAACAAACGAGATGATCATTTACATCTATTTGCAGTCGAAATTTCCGATGTTTATGCAAATTTTTTCGTGAGGTTCCTAATGCTCATGCCACAGATTTTACCAAGAAATTCTCTTTAGTACTTGATGAAACCATTTCCATATGTATTTCTCTACGTACAGCTGAAACATTTTTCTGTCTAGATTTTCTAATTGAATTTATAGCATTATTTATATTTTGTATCACATTTTCCTTCATTTTTTTTTTAATCTTTGGTTGATTTTCAAATACCCAATAAAGTCGTAGCTTCTTTTAATTTCCTTAATGATATGAGACCTTTCAAAATTTAGGCTTGAACTATCACCTTTTCCTTTATGAAATACTTATCAAAAATGCGGTTAACACGATATCATATATAATGGTCAGCTTTTTTATCTCCATATGTGTGAGTGTCAACATTTTCTAACATCTCATCATCGACATTGATTTCATCTGTACATATTCGAATGAATAGTACATAATAAATTTACATATTCAATAAATAAATAAATTAATAAATATATGTATAATTTCAATAATACGCGCATGTGTTCAATACACACACACACACACACACACATATATGTACATACCTTGTGATTCAATTTCTTCACTTGAATTTATTTCAACATTTTCACCATGTTCAATCATTAGTTCAATATCTCTTTCACTTTCTCTTTCAAAATATTGTGTCTCACAATCAATATTTTAAGGAATATCTCTCTTTGTTTAAATTGAAAAATATTTTTCAAATTAGTTCATCAAATAAAAATTAAGCTTCACATTTTACAGTAGAAAAATTTTAAATATATCAAAATCATAATATTTACATTTACATACATGCTTCGACTTCTAGTTGAGGATGATTTTTCCCTTCAATATTTGAGAGTTCTTCTATCTTTCTTTTTGCGAGATTGTCTCATCTCTTGTCTACGTTCCTCACGGTCTATTTTTTTATCATATTTTATCGTACAATTCCTTCGATTTCCCATGATAATAGAGTATGAAGTTCAAAAAATTTCCTTCAAAAATTTAGACAAAAACTCAATTAAAAAAAATATCAAAAAATATTTAATTTAAAAAAAAAACTCATTTAAAAATTTTGCAAAAAATACATGCTCCAATCCAAAACACTTACTTTAAAAAGTTTGAGAAAAAAATGTCTTATAAAAATGAAACGAAGCTCAAAATATTTCCTTCCAAGTCCTACAAAAAAATTTCATTTAAAAAGTTAAACAAAAACTCATTTTAAAAAATCATTATAAAAGATTCACTTCAACCCAAAACATGTACTCTAAAAAAAAGTCACTTCAAAAAATGCCTCCAAAAAATGTCCATTGAAAATTAATTCCAACTTCATAAAAAATGGCACTTTAAAAAATACTTCAAAAAATATCACTTTAAGAAATACTTCCAAAAAATGTCTAAAAAATGTCCTTTCGAAATTAAGCCCAAATCCATACCTTCAAAAATAATGAAAATTAACCCCAAATCCATACTTTCAAAAAAATTGAAGCCCAAAAAACATCCAAAAAACTGTATCATGTACCTCCAAGATATGTCCTTTGAATGTACCTCCGAGAAAAGTCTTCAAAAATGTTCTTTGAATGTACCTCCAAGAAAATTCCTTAAACCCAAAACAATTCTTCGCAAAATCAGACCAACTGTATGAAAATATGCGAAAATAATGAATGCCTCCAAGAAATGTCCTTTGAATGTACCTCCAAGAAAAGTCCTTAAACCTAAAAAAATTCTTTGGAAAATCAGACCAAGACCTTCGTAAAATCAAACCAAATGTGCGAAAATATGCGAAAATAATGAATGACTTCGCGGCAATTTATATTGCCGCAAAATGTTCTTTTGGAGGGGCTCCGCTGTATTTTCCTGCCGACGGAAAGTTAGGTAAAAGTTCGGCCGAACTTTTTATAAAAATTTTGGCAAAACTTTTATGTCGTTATACTTAACGAGCCGTCGGCGCAAAAAAAAGTTCGTCCAAACTTTTTTAAGAGTTCGGCTGAACTAAAGCATCACCAGTTATGCAGAACCAAGCTTTGAATACGTATCTGCAACTTTGGACTGATTAAACTCCATCAAATATTCTGAATTAACTGTCGAAACTAAGACAAACATTTTCATAATTGAATCTACTTTCAGGAAATATAAATTTTATGGAATTTCATAAATATTTACTAATTTTAATTAATTTTGTAATAAAACATGTGCAAACAATTTCTGAAGGGCATTGTGATTCAGTGAAATCAAAATTATGTATCTTCCAAAATACTTTGTAAAAAAAATTGAAAAAATTATGGTGGATTACATTGGTCCGTCACCTCTAATGGGTAGCTTTTAGATTTTTAGTTTATCACTTATATGTTAAGAAATTTCTTGCGTCGTGAAACATATTCAAAATGTGCAGTTTTTTCATATTAGACCAGTTCAAAAAATTATAGTAATTATGATATGCATCCATTGGCTTTGTAAATATTATGAAACCGAAGTAGACTCTGTCTAGATTCTTGTAACACATTTTGTTTCTCAAAAACACAAATTTTCAAAGAATACAACATTGCATATTAACATGACTTCTTATGAATATTTCGACTGTTAAAAAAAACACACTCAAAGAAACGCTAAGTTGACATATCAAATGTGTATAAAAAAATTCCAAAAAATAAGTAATAAAAAGCTAACAAAGTTTTTGACAACTTTTATTTTTATCGCAAAATGAAATTCTAAACTAAAAAATTGTTTTAGCTTGCAAAAAGTTGAAGAACTGAAAAAAATGAAATTTTTTTCTCAAAAAATGGCAAAAAGCATAACCCAACTTCACATTTTCACCCAACGAACACTGCAATTATCTACATGTTCTATTGTTAAACATATCATAATGTCAAACCATCAAGATATTAGGAACCAATGCAACTCAAAAATTTCCCTTATACATTTTTGTCCCAATATAGACAAAATGTTAAGTGATGATACTTATTTTTAGATAACTAACATCACCAACTATCATGTTATGGAATATTCACATTTTGTAGAATAAACATTATATTGGAATACATTTCAAAATGATTGACATGAGTTTATCTCGATAGAAATATAGTTTCACGTCCTTGTAGATACAATTATTGATCTGAATTAAAGTATTTTCACTAGGATATCGGGATATCAAGTATCAAGGACTTCTCTAGTGCACAAATTTTGCCAAAATTTTAGTCGATTATGATATGGAACCTTATAGTCGGAACCTTTAACTATGAAGTTTTGAAATATTGTGATAAAAGGCAATCAAGATTTAAGATATGAAATGATCGAGTTTAAAAATTTCAAGAGACGGAGGAAGCAACCTTTTATTAAAAGATCCAATATGATTTTATCCCAATACTACCAGAAACATTAAGTAAAACACATCTCCAATAAATTGATGTTTTATGTATTTAATGTCAAAATTTCAGTATTTCTAATTAAAACAAAATTATATTAAGGATCAAATTGAGATAAGGAACTTCACTCTAAACCCTCGTGATATTGGGATGAGCTATAATCTAGTTAAAAATATTTGATAGACTACAACTCTCATACCTAGTTGTTTCCTTCAACATAAAATTATACAATCACACACAAATATACATAAATTAATAAAAATAAATATACAAAATCCTACTTTGTGACAACACTTGGGAGACATTCCAAATTTTACGAATTTGCTAACTAAAATTTAAAAAATCACAGAGTATTCATAATCACTAATATACTCCATTCATTACACTCACTTTCCAGTCATTCAACCCCTTTCTATTATTCCCTCATTTTTATATCATGTGATCACAAAATATCTTATGAAAAAATTGAACTATTTGACCTAATAGATATTTATTTAAATTCTCAAAGTTTATAAATATCTTAACAAACCTCTAACTCTTCTTATATTTCTTAAAAATTATTCTAAAATAAAATCATGTCTTATTAAATGGAAAGGAGGATACATTGACCCATGAAACAAAACAATTCCTTCTAAAAAAAATTACATCTTTGAAAAATAACAAAACTACACCTATAAACGACTATGAAAAATTCCTCTCATAAATCGTAAGACCATTTTGAGGTCAATAGTTGACTTGATTGGAAGATATACTCTTACATTGAATATATTCTAAGATAACAAGGTATTATTAATATATACTAATTATGAGCTCAAGAAAAATATTTGAGAATAAATCCCAATGAGGAAGAAAACATCTCTCCCAACTACCCAAATTATATTTGCTTGGAAAGTGTGTGTGAATATAATTTTATAAAAAAAAAATTAAACCTATATGATAATGTTAAGATTTCAAATAATTTGTATTATTTCAAATTATAATTTTTTATAATTATTGTGATCTTGGGACACTTTTTTTAATGCTTTTCAAGCTTAAAAATAAAATACTAAAGAATTATGTGAAATATCATACATTGTCAATAGACTATATTAATCCTAGTGGATGTTAATCATTATCATCATAATAACATATACTGATTAAGAAAACTTTATTATATGTGAAACACGACATGATAGATTCTACATATAGTTCTTGTGTATATATTTGACTAATTAATAATAATTATAGAAAATTTATTATTTATTGTTAAAAATGAAAATATCAATTTTAACCTTTTTTTTGTAAGCTAAATGTTATAGTGATAATTCAAAAAAATACATCATGTCTAAGATACTCTCTCTCTTTGGCTTGTCACTTTGGAAACCATATGAGAGACAAAAGAGTATTGATTTATGAATACAAAAATTGAATGGAAAAAACCACGACTTATTGAGAGAACTTAAAGTTGTAGTGCTACCCCACAAATTAAGAGGCCATCATTTTAATTTAGTCCAAAAAGTTGAATTAAAATTATGCAAGTTCAAAGAGGATTATTTAAATAAAATTAGAATTTTTTCATAGATTGCAAAGAGATGCCTTAGTGGAACTAGCATAATTTTCCAGAAATTAAACATCATAAACTCTAATATAATTTTTTTCTCAAGAGGATAGATTAGTAACCAAGTTGGTAGAATTCTCCTTGAAATTTCATGGCAGCGGAAGGGGAGAACTAAAAGGTGAACCCATCTCAATTCTGGCCAGCCACCCTTCAACATCTAGCAATGTATTCTTTAGCTCATCCTTGAACTAAGGAGAAGATTGACATGCCAATAGATGTCTATTGTATGAAGGTAATGGTTCTAATTTCCATGTGAATTACCCATGTAGTGTGCCCATAGAGAAACCTCTACCATGACCTCTAATTTTAGTATCTCCAGTCTTTCCTAGAAGATATCCTCTTCAACATATCAAACTTCCTCTTGAATATCTAGCAGAGTATGTTCCTATTATCTTCGTGTCAAGGGCTCAGCGCAAAAGCACACCCTATAGCTACCAACTATGCCTCGACCCCCAGTTCCTCTATGATAGTGTCTTCACTATCACATCTTGGCTACGGGAGGCATCAAAACACATATTAAACTGAGATGGTACAAAGAAAATAGTTGGAGCAGATGTTAGTAGATGAATACAATAAATTTTTCCTATTAGGAGGGTGCCATAGCCGTGCTAGTTTACGTAATCCCCTTTCCTTCAGTAAAATCCACCAGAGAAGGAGAGAAATATAAAAAAGAGAAGTCAGTGAGCAAGGATTGAGACACAGATCAATAGTTGAAGGTCATGGCCAACATTGGGAGTAGAATAAGTATGCAGTGGAAGGTCATGGCCAACATTGGGAGTAGAATAAGGATGGAGTGGAGGAGTAATGGCAGGGCTATAAGGTTGTCAAATAAGAAAATTATAGTCATAAAAGGTCAGGATGTTGTAGACTTGTCTACGATTAAAAAAATTTGAGTGTGATCTACCACCTTCCTTAGTAGGCGAGGCACATTAAACATTAACAGGTGCACCCATCCTATCATCTTGTGCCTGTATTAAAATGATGATAAAACTCCCATCAAGGTAAAATAAGAAGTTTAACTCATTTAAAATTTGTGTTGTAAAATAATTTAATAGGTTAGTTTTTGCTAATAAGTTCCGTTGCATTAGATATGTCCTAATGCGAATGTCTCGCATTAAATTTCAAGAGGTTAATTGCAAGGTATAAATATGTATATTCGAGATGGGTTGCATAACTATATCTCGAAAGCTTATATGTGAGAGACATGTTGAATATGTTTATCCAAAAAATTGAAGCATTGAAAGAAAAGTTTCTCTACTTGGTGAGTTACATGAATCTTAAGTTGATGACCATTTTGCATTTCTTATTGATGAATTTCCACTAAAGTAATTATGATGTTATATGGATTTAATAA
The DNA here is from genome assembly GCA_034641835.2 of Pinus albicaulis. NCBI lineage: Eukaryota > Viridiplantae > Streptophyta > Pinopsida > Pinales > Pinaceae > Pinus > Pinus albicaulis. The sequence continues at coordinate 1,516,744,355 of CM076575.1, read as the reverse complement.
GCTTTGATGTAATATCTCTGGCATAAGATACTATAAAAAATCTCGTAAATTTCATGTATTACATATTAGAAAATATTACTAATTTAATTTAATATATATAAGGAAATATGCGGATAAAAGCCAAGAAATTCTTGAATAATTCATTTTAAACCTAAATTAATATTCATTAAACTAAAGTGATTATGAGAATGGAAGAGTGAAGAGAGAAAATCAAATTTTGAAAAATGGTACATGTAGGACTCTTGATGCGTGAGCATTAAATGTTCCAACCTATTAAATATTGGTTGGGATAAAACATAAAATGGAGTCTACGTAAATAAATTGTATTTTTCAAGTTTGTATATTTTATGACTTTTAGAACTAATGAGTGATAGTTTTAGAAAAACTATGGATAGGTGAAATTTTGTCCATAAGGAAAAAGAAAATATATCTTAAAACACATGAGAGATTCAAGGGATAGATTTATTGATTTTAGAATTAAAAAAATATATTTTATTGAGTGATTTTAGGTTTAAGGAAAATGATATTTATGGAATGATTTATGGGGGATTTATGGAATGATTTTAGGAGTTATAAAAACTTTTTAATTTTCTTAATTCTAATTATTGTAAGCCTATGAGAAATGAGAAATAATGTCCAAATGAATGTAGAATCATGCCAAGAGAGAGGAATGAATCTTTTTGAATAATTATATGCACAAAATGTGTTGAATAAAAGTTGATCCTCTCGGGAAATCAACACAATATTTCTTCATCTCTTACGTGGCAATTGTTGGCTATAGTAGTTTGGAAAAAAATATTAATTTGGCATAGAATACCAAATTAGGATTTTCATTGGGTTGAGGGATTCCAAGCATTAAGTGATAAATTATCTATGCATTAATTTGTTAAAATAATTTTCATATGCTTGAGATAAATATCTATTATATTATATTTCCGTTAGAAAATAAATTTCATATGAATGAGATTAATATATATTGTGCTAGTTTTCTTTTAGAAAAGAAGTAAATATTTTCATACAATAAAATAGCTATTGTGCAAAGAAGTACGTGATTGCATGTAAGAAAAATATCTACCATGAAAAAAAGTATATGTTTGCATGCAAAACTATTTTCTAGGCTTTTGGAAGTTTTTTTTATTGAAAATATTGCATGAATTATTGAAAAATGAAGATAATTTAACGAGACTAATGATTGAAACGATTTTCATGATTTATTGGAAAATGAAGACAATTTAATGAGAATAATCTTGAAAATATTTGCACAAGGCCTTTCAAAATGAAGGTTAGTAAGGGTAAATATTGAGTTCATTTCATGGGTCCATGAAAGGATTTTCGTGTGTTGTGAACAAAGAAAAGCTAACTAGAGTAATTCATTGGAAATAACCCATGAATCGATGAGACCTATGTTGTTGTTCTGAATTTTTATTTTTTTTATGTATGGATAGAAAAACTATTTGGGGTGGATGTCATGAGAAAGAAATATGTGTTTTTGCATGCATGCAAAGAACAAATATTATGATTTCTTTCGGAAAAGAATATATTTAGAGGCGCATAAAAAAATAGACATGATGTTAGTTCCCTTGAAAATAATTTTTTTTTATGTACATATAGATATAGCTAATGTGTTAGTGTTCTTAGAAAATAATATGTTGTTTTGTTCTCAATTATTCATATTAATCTTGCATGAAAAGAATAATTCATTATGATAGATTTCTTGGAAAGAAAGATATATATTTTCATGCAAAGGAGAATAACACTATTCTTACACATTTTGAAAATAAATTTATTTAATTGCATGCAATAAATATGTTAATTTTCATTTAGATAATTACATGTATCTACATGCAGGAAATAATAATTACCATGTTATATTTACTTGGAATAGAACATGTACTTTCATGTACAATAGGTAATACAAATAAATATCCTTCTAAAAGATTCTCTTGGAAAGAACATGTACTTTATTTTATAAGAATAGTATATTTTATGATTTATTTCCCTTGAAAATTGTATGCAATTGCATGAAATATTATGTTAGATTTATTTTGGAAATATCACGCATTTTCATGTAGGATTATGCTAGCTTTCGTTTGAGAAAATATTATGTATCTGCATGCAATTGTGAAAAGTTTATGTAGTCATAGTAAAAAACATGTCTAATGTGCTAAGTTCTTTTAAAAGAATAAGGATAATTGTTGTGGTTTTCCTGTTGAAAAGGAAGGTATGCTTATGCAAGGGGAATATTTGTTAATGTGGTATTTATTTATAGACATGATATAATAGTTATATGCTTATGATTAATCCATGTGCACTGATTCTTTTTTTTTAAGCTTGGTAGCACCTTTCTTTTCATTAACTTCAAAAGGGGAAACTTACATCCATATCCATAGGGCTAGGTGGCCTCAACTTGCCTAGAGGGAAACCAGATTTGTTGGCCACCTAATGGCATGGTAAGCCATCAGAAAAAAAAATGTGATAAGTATAGTCATCCAAGCTAAGCAAGTATGAGTGTCCTTATACTGACTAGAGTCTAAATATTTGTAAACATAACTATAGACATACTAAAAAAGTATAAGACTATTGCATACAATAAGATATAGAACAAAAGGAATGACACCAAGTTATTCATCATCTGTATATTCGATAGGAGCACGATCCTTCGTATTAAAGTCAGTGAGCTCACTTTTAGTGATACATGGAATATGTTGCTCAATATGGTTGAGGCACTCATTCTACTTCTGAAGCTAAACGGGAATTTTGAGGTCTAAAATGGGCCTCCTAAGGAAAATGTACAATAAAAATTCACTTTATGAGAACCAATCACATTTTAGAGGATGACATCATTGCTAATGGTTGATGTGGCATTGCTTGAGTTAAATGTACTTACCTTGGTATTTAGCCATAAAAGAGCTAGGTTGGTTAGTCACGAGGGATTGTTGGGATTTTTTCCCTCAACCGTGTGAAGCCTAGGTAGTCTTGCCCTTTCCGATGGTAGCACGATCCAGAATAATAAGGTCCATGTGATGCCTTTGAATTACAAATTGAGACGCTCTGAGCCAACCCGAGGGAGGCTTATACCCAGAAGGATAAGTCTTCCAGGGGTGGTCACAGAGCACGGGACCTGCCAATGCAAACATATGAGAGGGGAGAAACTAGACTAGGGACCATTTAAATCACTTGTTACAAACATAAAATCAAAAAGAAAAAAATCCCATTAACCAAATATGTATCAAGTTCTTCGCGAGGAGCCGAAAGGTGGAGTTATGAGCTGGACCATCCATATACCAGAACCCTGGAGGTTCGAAACAGAAACGAATGACATGCATACAATAAAATAAGCCCCTGAGGTGGGAATATAAACAAACAAAAAATCATGAATGGATTAATGACCAAACCCAACATAATACCATACATGATAGTAGAATTCCAAACACCACAAACACAGGAAGACATGGAACAAAATAAGCTACTTCAAATTATATAGCATCCATATAGAAGTCCAAATAGGCCATATTCCACAAGGACCAAGTTGCAACAGAAACATTCATCCTGAGAACCAATAGACTGATACCATGAACCATAGGAGCACGAATAGAGGAACTGTAAACATATATGTAAGCCAAATATTGAACCAGCATATACTGAACCAGTGCCCAATGAAGACTCACAAGAAGTGTCTTCTCTAAGCCTTCATTCAATACAAACCAACACTAAGGGAAACAAAATTCGCATACAAGAAAATTACAGAACTTACAGATGAATATTGCACTAACAAACACTCCATTAATATCTCTACCACCTTCTGGGTTGGCATTAATTTATTTCATGAACAAAGCCACCTCTTCATGCATGTGCATGGTGGTGGATGGGCCCCTAGGGATTAGCAATACCATCCATATGCAGGGTGGGTCTTATGGGCTCCAACATGCACCCTAATCAAGGAATCCATGCCAAGTGATTGTTAAAGGAAGCATGTTGCAATGTTTTGTTTACATTTTGTGAATGCAGATGAATATATGATGAAATATCACTAGTATATATTTATTATTGGTTTGATTCATACTTGATCTAATCATGATATCAAATCTTGGTGACAGTAGTGATTGCAAGGAAATATTGTGACCTATCCAAATATGGATTATGTTTACCATTATGGCGGAGAAAAAATTAGTGCTATACTCATAAAAAATGAATGTCAGTTAAAGGATAATCCATTGATGGGAAGAGCTAGGCCCCAACGACACAATGCTAAATGGTATGTGGGTAAATGATGTCATGATGATTGTCATAGTTTGTAGCTACTTATATTTTTTTGAGATGATATTATTCTTAATATATTATGACAATGGTAAATGGATGGGCTCCCTTAAAATTGCGTGAGGAGTGAACACCCTCCTAAGCATTTAATAATAAAATAAATTATTTTTTGGTTTTCACCCTACAGGGTTTCCAGGGTATATCACTATCGAATGATGTGATTGTTTGTTGTGCCATTTTGGTGATGATGATTCCATGTATGATGTGACATTTAATTTATCAAGAATGTGGTTAACTAGTTGAGTTAAAATAATGATGGAATTTGTGCAAGATTACATCAAGAAGTTTAAGTTAATATGATACAACAATGGAAGCTAATAGTTGTGTAACTTACTATTCTTTTAATAAATATTACTCTATGTAATGATAATAGTTTCCGTAATGATCATTGAAGGAATATGAAAACTAATTAAGAAACTTACGTGTTGGTAAACGTTGTAAAAAAATTATAACTCCAAGAATTTTCATGCCAAGTTATAGGGGATGTTATAAGTGGTATTAGAGAAAAAGGGTGTAGCAATGGTGCCTTTTGGGAGTCGTTAAGTAGAAAAAAGTAGAGGTATGATGGTAGTGGGCATCATCTCAAGTATGGTTCTAACTAAAATTGCAGTAGCCTACATTTGACATGAGATGCATGGAGCATGATTAATAACAACATTAAATAAAAAATAGTTACTGATCAAACAAGAAAATTATCGATTACGCATTTTTTTGAGGTAGAAAAAAAACACTTGATTTTGAAAAGTGGTTATTCAGAATAACCTCATTTTTTAGCATATTTTTGGCACTTAAATTTTCTTATGTAACATTTTTTTTAAATGTTACTTATTTTCATATTGATTTTGAAAATTGTTGATGTAACAACCCATTATTTTAGAGGGCTTATTTTTTGCACTTTAATTTTTTTTTTTTAATCATGTATGAACATTTGTTTTAAAATTCTGGTTATTTTCATGCTAATTTTGAAAAGTGTTGATGCAATGTCAACCCTTTTTGTTTAGAGGACTTATTTTTTACACTTCAAATTTTCTAATGGATCAAGAATGGATAATTTGTTTTTAGATGTTGGTGATTTTCATGTTCATAATAAAACATAAAAAGAAAATAAAAAACATGACGAAACATAATAAAATATTAAAAAAAAAACCATAAAAATGTAAAAATGAAAAAACAAAAATATCTTGTTAAAAAAATTAAAAATAAAAGAAAATGGGGAAAGAATTCAAAAAAGCACATAACTTGGAGAAAAAAAAAATTAACCAAAATCAAAATAAAAACATCAAAAACAATTTTTTTAAAGTTAAAAAAGAAAAAACACATAATTAAAATAAGAAATAATATAAACTAATTAAAAAAAAAATTATAAAATAATCTAAATTACAAGATTAAAATTTAAAAAAATAAAATAAAATAATTATAATTATAATAATTAAAAAAACAACTTAAAATAAATAAAAAAATAAATTAAAAAAATATAATTAAAAAAATAAATTTAAATAAATTTAAAAAAATAAAAAAAAATTAAAACAAACATTTAAAAAAAATTGAATAAAAAAAATTAAATAAAAATTAAACTGGGCCCCCTACGGCCACCTAGGCAGCCCACCTAGTGGACAAGATCTACTACCAAGTGGGGCACGAAGGTCGATTCTGACCTACCCTTCTAGTAGCCAGGCCCGTGACCACTTGGGGCTGGGAGGTCGATTCCGAGAAATTGACCTCCTCACACAGGTGGCCATAGGGAGAGCCCAATTTTATTTTAATTTTTAATTTTTAACAGTTTGTAGGTTTCTATGGGGTAGATTTTTGGATGTAGGGCTCAGAATTTCCATCGTCTTTATTTTTAACTCTAGGTTTTGAGTCTAGAACAAGACTCATCATCAATGTAACAACCCGAAAATTTAACATGCAACTAATTATATCAACTATGAAATTAATCATCAACACACAGACTATTCAACTAATTAGCATAGAATTTTTCTGAAAAATGACCAAAGACGACTTACTTGTAATGACAATCTTCCTTACTTGAGACTTCAAAGTTGAACTTTATTTGAATCCCGCTAACCGCAACAAAGTTATGGGGATGACTCTCCACCCAACCGTAGGCTTAGCTGCATGTAACCTTTCGACAACTGGCCACACCCGAGGCCTCAATCATCGTACTACTTCGAGGGAATCCTTTTTCTCACAATACCTTTCTCCTAAGAGAATGGATGAAGGAATGTTGAATCTCATCTTCCTCAACATCTATAAAATAGACCGAACAATGTAAAGAGAACCGCATGCACACATTCCATGCGTTAACATGCATCTTCTATTTCTTTATTTTAAGTTTTACTTAATTTAATATATCTCTCAATTTAACTCTTTCTTATTTTATTTTAATCTAGTTTTTGTAAACTTTACTTATTTTTAATATTTTTATGGTTCTCTTAGTTTAATGCTTTCTTATTTTATTCCTTTTTACTTTTGTTAACTTCACATATTTTATAGTTTACTTTTATATTTTTTTATTTCGAACTCCAGTTTACTATTTACTATTTTATTTATTTATTATTATCATTCTCTTTATTATTTATATACTATTTATTTTAATATTATGTTATATTATTTATTATTTTTATTACTAATAGGGGACATTACATACACCCCTTCTTTAAGGAACTTTGTCCCAAAGTTAAATTGAATCATTTAACATTTTATTTATTTAGTTATTTATTACTTCATGTTTTCCCAACACTCTCTCGTGAACTAGTATAACCAGCAGGCATCCAAATTTTCCACAACACCTGGGAAATCTCAAGCAATCTCTATCCTTTTTCCCACTTTTGCAACAAGGCATAAGCCTCATCGGTCTACATTGTAGCTTGAGGCTAGCCCCAAGGCTTGCACCTAGCTCAGACCTCATCTGCCCCAAGGAAGGCTCCCGGCTCTGTACTCCATGTAGTATTACTCCAGGCATCTCGCAAGGCTGGCCCGCTCCCTCCACCCTCACTAAGGTGTACATCCCAGGCATCTAAGTTCTTACACCCCTTCCAAACGTTGGCATCCCAATCCAATACTAGGCACTTGGCCTCCTCAAGATGGTCCCTTAGCACCTCAAGAGCTATCCATCAAGAGCAATACAAGACAAAGGAACAACTAGCATATGTAGTTTTGATTGAGTATGTCCCTAGCCCATATGGTGTTACATATTTTCCATCATAGGTATGGGCTCCCATGACATCATCAAATAAACCGACCCTTTTTTGGATTTCCTGCCAATCATAACACCTCAACATGCATCCAATGCATCATTTATAATCATAACATCATAGAAAATAATTCACATTCCAAATCTTTCATTTAATCATGATAATACAACATCATTGTTAATAACCACATTCAAAATAGTAAAGAATTCCATGCTCATGTCTGTCACAAAATATGCATCGTATCCACATGCTTCGCATCATGAAATACCATCATAATTTATAACATCAACCTATATGAATCATGAAAATATACATCATATCATAACATCATGATCCCTATGCATATTTTATCCCTCATTAGCATATAACATAATTATCATAACAAATAAATACATAAACACCACATATGCATCATCAACCTCTGATCATAATTATGCTGATAGGAATTCTATTGTGGGGTTCTTGTTTGTGACATTGTTGAGATTCATCATCCTCAACAGGTGTCACAAAATCTCAACAGTTTCAGGTAGTACAAGACCTAAGCATTCTCTCTTTCAGTCAAAGCGAACACTCCTCCTCGATTGGTTTCTGTCAAACTGTCCTCCTCGATCTCTATCGGTTTGTTGGTGCGGTTGCCAGGAACTGGGTCTTGCCCTGTCTTTTGTGATGGGCCCTGTCTTTTCAGATGGCAGTAAGCGCACTCCAATACTTTTACTAGATATAGTAGTCGAAGGCACAAAAGGAGACTGAAATTGTGGATTACGAGAAAAAATAGACTGCATCTATGTAGAGGGGAAGATAGTCAATTGAAGATGGAGTCTCCTAAGCTATCAACTCACTGACTGCATCTGCAATAGTAGGAAGTGGTGAGCGATGTAACATAGATCCTTTTAATAGCTCAAATTTATCTCGTAAGACTAGGCATGCTCCTTGTTCCTGACATCGAACCATTGAGCCAAGGAAAGGGTAAACTTCTTCATACATCGCCTCCGGCTGTAAACTAGTAGGAAATATCGCACCTCTAACCCTTGAAGGAGAGAAGTGTATTTACTGCTCCGAAAGACCATACATATCGTAAAGAAAGCTTTCCTCACTACCCAGAAAGTGGTTCTCGCTTGCTGCCTTTGACCAAGATGAGTCCATCTTCCAAAATCCAAATCACCGCTCCTGCTTTCCTACTTTCTACACACAGATCTTCCTTTCGAACCCCATTCCAACAACACAGTGAAGCCACACCGGCTCTAAAGGTGGAACCAGTCCCGTCAACTTCAAATATGAACTCATATAACCAAGACCATGAATCAGAAAGAGGAATGTAAATAGATACTTATAACTTAGTAGTTCAAATTCCAAGTAAACGAGGCTTATTTGGCCATAGTAGCCCATTTATGTTTACTAAAACTATCCATTCTTGGCACATAATTTTTTCAGGTTGCACTATGTGTATTTATACTAGGAGGTTTTCTTTGCTGGGGGCAGAGGGTTATTCTTATATTTTCTTTCTGAGATATGAATCAAAGTTTCAAACCTAAATAATATTAGATTTTCTGATGTCTGTGTTTTATACTCATAAAACTGTGTTGGTTCTACAAATCTCCTTTTTTTTTTAATAGCAAATTTGGCAGTGTAAAACAACTGTGTATTTTTTTCCTCTTTTTCTATTTTCTTTGTAGTGTAAACAGATCGGTGTTGCAAGGTATTTCAGGTTGTGGAGGAGGCAAGTTTGTCTACATAATAAAGAAAGGAACTACACAGTTACTGTTGCATCATAAGTAAATCTCTTTTGGGAAATAAGTACCTTAGTCATTTAGGGAAGCCAGTAAAGAATGGTTTCCCAACTTCTTAAACCTCTTCAAGGATCAGTGTTGCCATAATTTGATGCCACTTAGCGGGTTGAACTTTTATAGAGATTGTATCCTCTTACACTTGTTATTGAGTTTTACATTGGGAACTATTAAGTGTCTAGGTATATAATGAAACCCTTGCATGGGGACATTCGAAATATGGATAGAAAAGTAGGTAAGTATCCAATCAAACTATTGCATGGGTCACCATAATTATTTCTTTCTAATTAATTATTTTTTATTTTTTATGTGTAGAAAAGGATACATATATATATATATATATATATATATATATATACATACATACATACATACATACATACATACATATATACATATATACATATATACATATATACATATATACATATATATATATATATATATATATATATATATATATATATATATATATATATATATGAGTTTGGAGTATGTTTCGAAAGTTTTTATGTTTGGTTAAGAGCTTGTTTTATGGAATCTAAAGAAATAGGTTAATGGCTCAATATGTGGAGGCATCGGGCAAGAGTGAAATGTAACCCCTGTGATCACTAGAAATAGTGAAAGACTTCCCCCTTACACATCATTCCATGTAGTCAGTTTTCCTTGAATAGTAGTGAAGTCAGTGTGCATTTATAGAGAGTATCAAGTGATGGTTATCCTACTATTGATTTGACAATTGAGTTATAATAGTTTTTTCATATATATATATATATATAATTTAAAAATAGTAAGATTTTTCTTTTCAATTGCATTTGGTTTCCAGGTCATGCTTTTAAATTCTCACTTTTACCACTTTTACCTCCCAGATACAACACTCCTAGGGCCAAGATAATGTAGCTATCCCGATGGGAATATTATAGTATTTTTCAAGTTATTCCAACTAGGTTTTATTTTATGGCCATCCCAAAACCCCATATTAATTAGTAATATTTACTTATTTATTTATCTTAATTGGTAAGGAAAAATTAAGACTTAATGAGTGGATAAAACATCAAGTATATAACCCAGTTAAAAAATGAAACATAAACTTAACCCAATCAAAAAGTGAAAAACACACTACATTCATATACACTTCTATTGACATATTTTTGCACCCTTTTGGTGCAAATGCTAGTTATATCCATTTACCACATACCATCACATCATGAAACATCATTAATATGAGAATCATATATATACTTATAAAATATTGAATAGGAACACATTATAAGCATTCTTATCGTGGTTTATCAAAAAATCAATTTTGCATGAATAGTAGTTTAAATCTAATGGCCTCTTTTCAACATTCATGTCAAGATTTTAGTTTTACATTGTCAAGCACATAATATGCATATGTACTATTCAATACATCTATACATTTATGAAAAACCTCATGTTATAGGGAGCATATAAAGGGTGTCATACCCCATTATTTTAGTCTAATTATAAGGATGAGGTCCAAGGTATAGTGCAGGACAATGGGAAGCTGGAGAAACAAATAGGTGGAAAGCCAACACATTTTACAAGTCAAGTTGGTGATTAAATTAATTAAAACCCAAATGAAATTTGTACCAGCAATCAGAATTAATACCATATCGAATTATATAGTGAGATCATTTTTCAAAGATAATACTTTGGAAAAGGTCAAAGCATTAATGAATACACCAATTCGAATTAGTAACCCAAAGAAATTAAATCAAAGAGTAATGAAGGTATACAGAAGGATAAATAATGATCTCCATAATCAATTCAAATGTATATGTTATGAGCTTATATATATATTGAAACCATAGACCCAATTGGTTATATATTTCATTCCACAGTTAAGCGCAATATGGAATATATGCATACCTTAGAATTAGTAACTTATATTTGATTGCTAGTTTTGATTTTTATATATGAAATATATGCATACCTTATAAATAGTAAATTATATTTGATTGCTAGTACATATTTATATATGTATATACCATGAGATATGGATTTAGAATCTTGCAATGTATTATGATTATGTGTAAGTTATATGGGAATGAAGGTATCAAATAATTTTTTTTTATGTTGCTATAAGTAATAATGTTGTATGTGACAAGTGGTATCAGAGCGTGGTTACACACTGGGGCCAAATGGGCCAAAAAAATAACATGGGTGTTATTTATTATGATTATTGTTGAAACTATGCACATTACAGGAAAAATTTAGCAATAAGCTACCATAACGAGAGGATCTATTCATCATACATCGAGGAACATAGGGGAAACCCATCCCTTGACCAATCCTGAAGTCAACCCTGAGATGTGGGTTCAATTAAGCATAGACCAACACCAACAAACTAGTAGAATGTTGGAAGAACAACAACGACGAAAAAATAGATTACTTGATACGGTACAACAACTTCAGACAGAGATGGTCAGGGTTGAGAGTGATAATGAAAGGGTAATGATGGAAAAGTAAAGGATACTAAAGAGACTTCCAGATAAAGAGAACCATCCCACTACACAACTCATTCCTGAGAGAGAAACTCATGGGGAAGGAGAACATAGAAAACAAATTCATGGCAATACCGAAGGAAGTCGTACGCAACGGAGTAATAAAAGTAGAACTTCTAATGAAGCTAAATCTGGAAATATTTCAGAACAACAAGAGCTGAAGAAAAAAAAAGTGGAATTACAGGGTGAATTCTGGAAGATCAAGCCTCCTACCTTCGATGGAGAGGTTGAAGAAATGGCGGAAGCTTGGATAATAAATATGAACGAGTACTTTCCAATGTATGAGTATAAAAAGAAACTTAAAGCTTTCATAGCCATCTACCAACTATGGGAGAAGACTACATTATGGTGGGAAGAAGTGAAGAACATGTGTGGAATTGAAGACCAGAACGTAACTGGGATGAGTTTCAGTAGTATTTCAAATATGATAATTTGGATGAACGGTTATATGATGAAAAATCACAAGAATTTCATGATCTAAAATTGGGGCAAATGTCTATGGATGAATTTATCAAAAAATTTACCTCAATGTTAAGATATGTACCTTATTTGAGCGATGAAAAGGAAAAGGTGTAGCAGTTTTTGAGTAGCTCTCTAATACACATGAAAGAGAGGATTGAGTTTGTAAACCCAAAAAAAATGGATGAAGCGATACGGAAAGTGCGGATGTGCTATCAACAATCCAAATCTAAGGGAGAAACTAGGAAAAGTTGGCCACCCCAAAAAGGGCAGAAAGGCTTTTCAAATATTAAAAATAACAGATCTGGAAATTACAAGAATGTTGCAAGGCATTTAATGAATAGAAAGAATGGAAAAAGTAAAAAAAATACCAAATGGGTAGGTGAGGAGCGGCATATTGAAGCCTCTAGTAGGCTTGACATCGGACAGTCCCAAAAACCTCCATTATGGTGTTGGGGGTGTGCAGAGGCACATTATTTCGAAAATTGTCCTTATCAAGGGAGAATTAAAGTGGCAACAAACCTACAAGAGTCATCTACCGTGGGAGATGTAGCGTGAAACATACCCATAATCAATGTTTCTCTGGAGGACCGACAAGCATATTTTCAGCCAACTATGATAGAATTAGAAGGTAAGCTACAAACCCAATCTGTTTATAGTTTAGTTGACCCTCGAGCTAGTTTAAGCTATATACACCCCCGTATAGTTGAAAACTATAAATTAAAGAATATGAAATTTAATAATCCATGGATAGTATAGCTGGCTATAGGGGAAAGAAGATGAGTCAATGCCAAAGTATCAAACTGTGAATTAGTTATTGGAGACTAGCACATAACTGTAGAACTTAACATTCTACCTCTAGGTCCTATGATATTCTATTGGGAATGGATTGGCTACAGAAAAAATTTTCATTGGTGGGTTGCAAGGATAAATTTATTTACTTAAAATTGGAGGATGGTACACGTCAAAAGGAGGCTTTATGAAAATGAGGGGAAATGAGTCAAAATGGGTAGTTTCAGAGGCCTTTGGAAAATAGTTTCTTTCATAAATCTGGCAGGGTTTTGGGCATGCCCTTGTAGAAACAGCAGTGGAGATTAATCCAAATGGACAAAGAATCATCATAAGACTTCAAAGATGATGGATTTTTAGGATAAAATAAATCTCTTGAAGGCTTGAAAACAAACTTAGCCACCATTTGGTATATCAGAATTTATGGGTGGCTAACAGTGGCTCCATTTGGGGAGGACAACTTACCCTTTAGGTGTCCAGAACCTTAGTAATCTCTATATTTAGTAGACCAGTGCGTTTCCATTGGGCAGCATTTTTTCTTTTGATCTAATAACCTTTGCAGTAACCTGAAAACAACTGTCATTCTTCAAAACAACATTTATGCCTACACATTCCTGCTGTCCTATCATTTTTTTCTTCCTTTCAGTGCACTTGGATTGGCAAAATCTTTTCCAACATTTTATTTTGCAAACAGAAAAATAAACCTATCTAATGCTACCTTTATTTCTCCAAGAGCCCAGATTAAACAGTTGGACTCTTAATTCTCTACCTAATCCAATACCTGTCAGGATAAAACAGTCTGGAAGGTTTTCACTCTCTATATTCTAAGACAGAAATTGAAAATATAGTCAAACCAAGATTAGAATGTCTGGTTTTCTATGGGTCCATGGCATAAAAATAGCTGCACATGAACTGAAAAGAGAAAAAATTAAACAAAACTTGGAAGGATTAAAGATCTGGAATTCAAACACATTCTTCCCTCTTTTTGTGACTCATATTTTGAGCTTTTTAGAGTCACCTTTCGTTCTTCACTTCAGCTCTAGTTTGGATCATGTTAGAGCTATTCTCTTTTCTTCTATCCCAATCTATTCTACTGATAAGCCAAGATTGAATAGTTTGTCAGGTCTTCTTTGCTATCCTATCAGCAGTAAATTGAAATCTACCCAATCATGATTAGGTTGTATGATTGGATAGTAGTGCTTCTTAACGTAGTGGCATTTGAGCTTGCACACTTCCAGATTTTCTTTCTTTTTGGTATGGGGCTATACCTTTCTTGTTTTATTTCTGCCCTCTTTTCTATATTTATTTTTTTTCTTGATGCAAACGATATGTACAATGGATGAAAATCTATGAAACTTAAGACTCCTGATAGAAGTAGTGTTTAAGCATCCTGCCATTGACAGGACCTCCTAACACTTCTTCACCATTTAGTTCTTGCAAGAAAAATGCATTATGCCCTCTTAAGGAATGAACAATATAGGGCCCTTTCCATATATTTTCAAATTTACCATGTTTTCCTTTCTCTTCCCTTCTTGAATCCCATTTGAGAACCACATTCCCGACTTGGAAGTCATTTTCTTTAGTCTTTTTGTCAAATTGCCTTTTGATGTTTTCTTGGACTGCTTGAGTTCTCTGGTAAAATTCCTCTCTGGTCTGCTGCAAGTGAATGGTCTGATTGATCCTTCTCTGCATATCATTTTCTTCAACTTGAACTTCCTAAAGGAGTTTCATGACTGGAACTCCCAAGGATGTTGGGAAAACAACATCCATGCCATAGACCAGCTGATAGGGGGATGTGTTGATCTAATTTTTGGTGGTTAACTTGTCAGCCCACAAAGCATGAACAAGCTTACCATGCCATGCTTTTTTATTCTACTCCAGCAAATTTTTGATAATGTTGATCAAGCTCTTTTTGGAAGATTCTGCAAGTCCATTTCCTTGGGGGTAATAGGCAGTAGAGTGGCCCAAGGTGATCTGATATTTATGGCAGAAATCAACCATCTTTTTGGATTTAAAGGAAGCAACATTGTCTGTGATTATTTTCCTAGGACAGCCAAATCTAGAGAATATGTTGGTCTCAAGGAATTTAATAATGACAGAGTCAGTAGCATTCCTAGTGGGTATGGCCTCTATCCATTTGGTAAAATAATCAGTGGCTGTGAGGATCCATTTATGCTGGGCTGAGGAGGGTGGATGGATTTCCCCTATAAAGTCCTAACCCCACTATTGGAAGGGTGTTTCAACATTAATAGGCTTCAAGGGTAAGGGCAATAGATTTCTCCTACCATCGAAAATCTGGAATTTGTGGCAAGACATTACTAGTTTGTGGGTGTCTGGAAAAAGGGTGGGCCAATAATAACCTAATCTGAGGATTTTTTTTGCTATGGTATTCTAATTTAAGTGCCCTCCACATTCTCCTTCATGCATTTCATGCATGATTTTTCCTTCATCATTCTCAAGTAAAAATTTTAGTAGTATCCCAACAACATTCTTCCAATATAAAAATTCATCTATCATACAATATTTTAAAGCCTTTTTTTTCAAAAATATAGCTTTTGTTTTCGACAAAGAAGGAGGAGCATTTAAGTAAAGCAACACATAAATAATATCGGCATACCATGGATAGTTCGTGAATGTTTCTGCAGTAAATGGTGCTAGGAAATCTTCTATCTCTTCTAAGGCATCAACCATATTCATATCTAGAACCTTGAAATTAGACTCGGCCATGAGTTTTGCTAATCCTTGTCCCTTGATGAGTTTGGTAGGCCTAATTTCTATGTCGTATTCCAGAATAGTGGCAATCCACTTTCCCCTTTTACCATCGGGGTCCTGGCCTAGAATATCTTTGACTACGGTGTGTGGCACAAAGGCAATGATTTGTGAATGTAAGATGTACACCCTAAAATCCTTTAATGTTTTAACCAGTGCCAAGGCTTGCTTTTCCATGATGTTGTATTTGATTGGGGCATCTCTTAAGGCTTTGTTGAAGAAGGATATAGGTTGTTCTTGCCCCAAGTTATTCTTCTACAACAATACTGTAGCTATTGTATGTTTAGAGGCAAAGGAAAAAATATAAAAATATTTGGTGAAATCAAGGCTAATCAAGACTGGTGCTTGAGTAAGGGCTTGTTTCACTAGCTAAAATTATTATTTGGCTCTCACTGTCCATTTAACACCTACTTCTTTCCTAAGCATGTTAGTGATGTTTCTTAATAGCTCAGCAAGTTTGGGGATGAACCTCCTCAAAAAATTAATCTTTCCACTGAAATACTGTAATTCTTTGAGGTTCCTAGGGTGGCTGATATTCAGTATGCCATCAATTCTTTTAGGATCTATTTTAATCCCTTCTTCACAGATTATATGACCAAGAAGCTTTCCTTCTTGGAGGCCAAAGAGATTCCTCTTAGGATTTAATGATAAGAAAAATCTTCTGCATTTCTCAAAAACTTTCCTTAGATGTTCTAAATGTTCTTCATCATTTTTGGAGAAAACCGTGATATCATCTAGGTAGATGATTATAAAGTAGCCTATGTCTTCCGAGAAGGCTATGTCCATGGCCCTCTGGAAGGTGGCCCCTACGTTCATCAAGAAAAATGTCATTTTGACATACATAAATGTCCCCCACAGTGTGGTAAAGGTTGTCTTATGTTGATCACTTGAGAGGACTAACACTTGGTTATAACTCGAGAACCCATCCAGTAAGGATATTCTTTTTGACCCAGCTATCCTCTGTAGAATGTGGTCCATTTTTGGCAAGGGGTAGTTATCTTTCAGAGAGGTTCTATTCAGGTGTTTGAAGTCAATACAAAACCTAATATCCACTGTCTTTTTCCTGATAGATACCAGATTGGAGACCCATTCTGAGTTCTTGACAGGAACAATAATCCCTGCATCATGCATCTTCCTAATTTCTTTTTCTATTGCAGGCAATAAGGTAAGGTTTATCCTCCTTAATTTCTATTTGAAAGGCCTCTGATTTCCCTTAAGGGGAATCTTATGATGAATGATGCTAGTGTCATATGATTTCAAATCTTTATACTCCCAGGAAAACACATCTATAAACTCTTTGAAGAGTTCTATGTATTGTTGTTTGATGTGGGCAGGAAGGGTGCTAGACAACTTAATAATTTTAGGCTCAGTTGGGTTGCCTATATTGTGCTCTTCCACATTAGTTTCCATGGGTTCTGTCCTTGGTTCTTTAGCCACATCGTTGAAATAAAAGATCTATTCTAGCGGTGCAAGGCCTTGGGGTATGGTATCACCTTTACACTCTAGAACTTCAAGGTCCTTTTGGTCTAGATCATCATATAAATTTTCTTTGAAAAGATGATCAAACTGATTTATATCAGTAGGGGAGGGGGGCTCTATTTCAGGAATTTTTTCCCCATCTAAACATTCTTTTTCATGGTTGTAACTTGGTGATGCTGTGGCAAACTCATTCTTTGATTGCAGGAAATCCTATATATGTTTTTCATTGTTAAAAAACATGCCAATGATCTTCGTTATCAGGCACTGCTGGTATTTTATTTACCTTTATAATGAGCTATTCCTCAATTTGTGGTATCTGGCAGTTACTAGCAGCAAAATCAAGTTCGTTTTCGAGGTGGTTTTGGGCTCCTGGTATGAACACCAGTTCATATTTTTCGAAATTTTTAGGAGGTCTAAAACAGTGTTCCTATATTCTCTGAGTCTGGGGCTTTTGGTGGCATATTCCCCTTTGATTTTCCTGATGATCAGCTCAGAATCTCCTTGCACTGATATATTTTTGGCCTTTAAATATTTAAGTATGTGTAGGCCAAGGAGTAGGGCCTCATACTCTGCGATGTTGTTAATGAACGAAAATTCTAATTTATAGGCATGTCCTTTGTTTGAGTTGTGGATCAATACACCAACCCCTGCACTATTTCTACTGCAACAGCCATCAAAACTCATTTTCAAAAGTGTTTTTGTTTCATGTTCATATGTTTTGTGTTGCTCAAGACTGCTGGGGGTCGAGGTATCTAGAGGTTGAGAGGGAGACAACTCTGAATGTTCTTCTGCACTATTGTCATGCTCGTTTTCTTTCTCTGTTTGAATGACTTCATCTTCATTGTATAAAATAAAGGAATCTAGATCTGAATGGGTGGAATAAACATGAGTGTTGTGAGGTTTGTCCTTGCTGCTCACCATATATTTCATAAGGGTTTCCCTATATAATATTTTGGTCTGACCAAATACTGGTATGGTGGCATAAGACATATCCATTTGAAGGTTGCCTTGAATCTTCGCTCCACATGACCTAGATAAGAGCATTCCATATTTTGGGGGAATGTCAGCTACTACCACATCCATTACAATATTCTTAGCAGGAATTTGGGATAAGTTAACACACAAATCTTTGATTAATCCCAAGAACTTAACCTTTCTAGAATCAAAGGAGTACAGGTCTTTGTAGGGTCTAGTAATCTCTAAGCCTAAGCTTTCCATTACTGCTTTAGGCATAAGGTTGTGTGATGCTCCTGAATCCAGCATGGCATTGTGTAAAACTTTTTCATGTATGTTCAGACTGACATAGAAGGGAGGGATATCCCCTTCTTGATATTTTCCTTCAATTTTCGGACCAAACAACAACTCTAGCTTATCATCTGTTAAGTTCAAAGTAGCAGTATCAACATGTATATTTAGGGCTTTTAGGACCTGGTCTCTGTACATTTCCTGGGTCACTAATTCAGCCAGAGGTATGCTAATTTTAATATTTGCAATCTCTCCCTCGAGGCTGAAAGGAACTATCGCTTTTGTTGTATTTACATCTGCTTTCTCACTTATGTTTCTTTCAGCAATATTGACTTGTTGGGTTTTATTAGGACTGTCAATATTAGTTGTTTTATCAAGGCCACTAGAAGAAGTACTAGGGCAACTTTGTTCAACATTTGGTTGGCTGCCTTTTTCTTTATTTGAATCATCCCTCCTAGCTATTGTGATAGTTTTGTTTGTTGTCTTTTTATTCTGATTTTCTGTGCTTTTCTTAATGGCAGAGCTAGTGCTTTTTTCATTTGGACTATCTATGTTCCCTTTTCTTCTTATATCATAATTTTTGTTTACCTCCATGATTACATTCTCGAACCCCAATCTATAATCTTCAGATTTTTCATGTGTTTCTTCCTTGGGTTTTGAAGAGAAAAAACCATGTTCTTCTTCAGTGAGGAAAACGTCATCCCCGCTGTCTGATCCAATCAAGTTCACATGGTTTCCTACCAAATTTTCAATCTCCCTCTCTTCCTCTTGATCTGCGTAGTTTTTTTGGAAGGGAGCTCTAATTTGCTGGTCATCAGCTCGTTGTCTATCTTGATTGTTATCTCTTCTAAAGTTCTGGTTTCTATTTCAATTTTGGAGGTTGTTTTGGTTCTCTCTTGGTGGTGCTCTCTCGAGTAAGCTCATCCTTTTCATCATATTTTCCATTTTTGAGCTGGATATGGAGGGTGCAGTGTCATATTTATAAGTTACCCTCTTCTCCGATCTTAGCCTAGCTCTTTTCTCAATTAAGTTTTCTTCTACACTCACAGCTCCTGTCTGCATGTCTTCCAGATTCAAATAATCTCTTTCCCTTAGATGATAAGCCATATCTGCATCGAATCCTTTAGGATATTTTACTAGGGCCATGCCTTGGGGAGGTTTCATGTGAGGAGGAAGGGCATTGTAGACACTGTTAAACCTGGTGGAGTAATCATGGACACTCTCTTCCTGATTTCTTTTAAGGTTCTGATATTCTACTAGTATCTAGAGAGGATTGCTTTTGGCTTCCCATTTGTTTATGAATGCTTGATGTAATGAGGGAAGGTCATGGATGCTATTAGGAGTTAAGCCTTTAAACCACTTCTTTACTTCTCCTCCTAAACTTTGAGAAAATATTCTCATTTTCACTGTATCATCATCTATCTCCATGTAATCAAATGCATCTACCATTTCGTCTACATGTTGTGGAGCTGTGGTAGATTCTTTTCTAGTCAAATGGGGAATTTTAGATTGATAGTCATTTGGTAAGGGAATCAAAGGTTGTGGTAACACTAGTGGGGAATACCATGCTGCCATGGCAATGTTTTGTGAAGGTAAAGGATTAGCTTGGGCAACAGGTATATGGATGGCTGAACTACTTGGTCCGGAAAAAAAATTGTTGAGCAGATTTAGGGTGCGAGAGACCCAAGTTATGAATGAAGTGAATATCAGGGGGTGTCGAAGAGGGGTTTCTTTGTCACTAATATGTTGACCACTCTGTGGTGGTGAGCTTGGAGGCTCAAATTCTATTTTCTCTGTACCACTAAATGACTTAGATCTAGGTAAATTTCTTGGTAAGTCTAAATCAGCCTGAGTATTTGATAGAGCTGCGGGGTTTTCAAGAGCTGAGTTAGCTCTATAAATGGGTCTGACAATCATTGGATCCCTAGATGTGAGAGGCTTATGAAGGATGCTTTCTGGATTATCAACTGTTCCAGTAGGATTTGGATCAGGATAAGCTTTGGTATGGATTTTTCTTGGAGCAAGTATGTTAAGTATCAAATCCAATAAAGGGGAAAGCTAGCCAAATATGAAAATCTTTAAGAGGCAGAATATCCTTAAACAAAGAAACCTAATCCTCAGAGTTTCCTTAAGTATGGATGATGTGGTGATGAAACTAGTCTCCCAGTGGAGTCTTTTGGTCTTTTAGGAACTGTGGAGTCGCCAGGAGGAAAATATTTATCTTTTTTCTGAAGGTAAAGTGTATTATGGTTCCACCACCATGTTTATTATGAAGCCAATCTGATATGTTTTTGGGTTTTTCTGAGTTTATATGGTTATTTAAGGACTTACTGCATCTAAAAGAGTTTTCTAGACTATCATATACTCAATAGGTCCCACCGTGATTGCCATTACGTTGGTGTCCTATGTTTTGATAGATTGGCTTACCAAAAGACAAGGCAACATACAAACCGAACTTTAGAGCTCTAAGATTTAGCCCTCCTAGTCTCAGAGAGGGATCTCTCAATATATTTATAAAGATGTGTCTTGAAAGGTTTAGAAGTTGATTTTAGGCTAGTTATGAAGTTAAAGGTTGTTTGTTTTTGTTTGGTTGGACAAGTATCTTTCATGTGGTATAGATAGAGCATGGGAATCTACAAGCCATTGGGCAATGGAGTCATGTGAAGTCCAAATAGTTCTGACTGAGAAGGAAGGGAAACCAAAGGGAAAATCTAACTTGGTCTAGGGTCTCTTGAATAGTATAGGTGAAATGGAATGGAAATTAAGGACTAAGAGTGAATCAACAAACTAAACCCTTTCACAATGGCTTAAAGGATTCGAGGAACACCCTATTTCCTCCAATAAGCTCACTGATTTGGACTTAATCAATATAAACACTCAAAGAAAGGAGAAATGTAGACTAAACCTTCTAACTGAATTGTTGGATTTGGGGAACGCCATGTTTCCTCCTTCAAGCTCACCTTTGACAGTTTAACCAACAAAACATACAATTGCATTTAGAGAAGAGGGAACGCCTTAGACATCTAGGATTGCAATTATAGGGGCCTTCAACACAATGATAACAATAAATAATAGAGGGTATGATTGATACCAACCTCACTATTAAAATGCAAGCATTAATAATCAAAGGTAGACTTCAAACATAATATTCAGTGGTAAATAAAGAGGGAATCCCTAAACAATCTTTGACACAACCGAATTAACAATTTCTGAAGTAAGAAAAATTGAATATAAAGAGATCTATTAGACTACCCTATCACATTCAGTAGCATAAAACATATAAATAGTGAAGGATAAACAGGTTAGAGGTGCTTCTAAGATACATTTCTCTACCTAAACTTTTTATCCTACTGGAAGCAAAGCATGATGGAACAAAGTGGAAACACAGGAAGTAACATAGAAAATAAGAAGTACATCACCAAAACCAGGCTCATGGATCCGATGGTCCAGCCTCCTTCATCAACAGAAAAACACAGATCTTCACACTTCTTCAGAACCCCAAAGCTTCTTCAAAGCAACAATATGTATTACTTTAGAAATCACAAAATTCCAACCTTTTACAATGAGACTTCGAAGAGTCTTTATAGAGAAAATGAGAAAATTAGGTGAGGAAAGTTTTAATGATTATTAGTGATAGGAGGAGGTATTTCAAATGCCCCATTCTATGCCTTAAAAATTTCATTGAATTCTAGACAGGATCAATAACTTTGTGGATTTTTTTAGGCCATTTTGATATGACAAAAATCACCCACAGGGTGTCCTTGAGAAGAAAATCATCCGGAGAGGTACTATTATCTTCTCGATGTGAGTTAAGTGAGGAATGAGCTCTGAGGAATCCATTACTTCTAAATAACTGCCTCTGACAATTTGTAGTAGCTTCCCTGGTGCAATAACTGCTTGGAAAACTTGCGTGCATGGGTAAAGGTTAGGTCTGTGTCAATCATCATTCTGCATTACTAGTTGTTGTCTCTCTTTCGTACTTAAACCTGCATTAGCTCTGTTTATGCTTTGACTTCGTTGATCACTCGAACTGCTTTTATCACTGATGTCTTCAAAGGTTGTGTTAATCTTTCAACATTATGCCTTTCGGCCCTTTAATCTTTTCCTGATACACTTTAAACTTCTGCAGACCTGTTTGTGTGAATACACAATCTAAGAGGGTGCTAGAGGATCCATGTCGGGGTCAATAACCCTGATCTTCAATAAAAAACAAAATTCTTTTAAACTTGCAAAAAATGAGAAACCTATTATGAAATCCTGCGCGGGGCTTAAAACTACTTAAAAAAGGTTTTGGCAGAGGTGGAGGAGTGATTGCAGAGGAAACGTGCATGGTGGAGAAGGGTTAAATGGCGCAACACCATGAAACCAAGGTTTAGACATGAATTAGCATGGGAAAATAATTTTAGTGTTAAAACATAAAAGTTTAATGTTTGGGCGAATAAAAAGGAAATGGGAAAATGCAATGGGAAACATATGAAATGGACCTTAGGTGGTGGGACCCGATCATGGCGGAGGGCGATTAAACGTGAGTCGTTGGATCTAGGTTGAATGGACGGTCACGATAGGAATGGCGGATCGCAATCGGGGGAGGCGGCAGGGTTGACACATTGTAAAATTCTGATTGGCAACGGTGCGATTGAGCACCAGCCGTCTGATCCGGGTCAAGATCGACGGTGGAGATTGAATCGACGGAGAGGAAGACTGGAGCTATGGGAGGGGAGTGATCAGATCTGGGGCGTCGGATCTCGAGAGATCAACGGCCATGATCGAATCGGAGGATCACGATCGGGGAAGACAAAAGGAGGGGACGCATGGGCTGGCGCTATGCGATTAGCGCTTGGCCGTCGGATCTATATAGATCAACGACTCAGATCGCAGCAGGGTGGATAGAACAGTAACACTATCGCATCAGAGGTTTTTTTTTTAACAAAGAAACGCAGCCATATGAAGTGGTTAATGGGGCTGGCCGAAAGGGGCTTAAGGCCTTAGTGCAGAAATGAGTTTTTAGGCCAAAAAATGGGGATTTTTAGGGATTTTCTTGGCTTTTGGTAAAGGGGAAAAGTTTGTTTAAACCTATAAAAATGTATTTTGAAGACTTTTCAGGAGGAAATGGGGGTCTTGAAGAGGAAAATGAGGCTTTATGAAAATTAGGGGAAATGAGTCAAAATGGGCAGTTTTAGAGGCCTTTGGAAAACAGTTTCTTTCATAAATATGGCAAGGTTTTGGGCATGCCCTTGTAGAAACAGCAGTGGAGATTAATCCAAAGGGACAAAGAATCATCATAAGAATTCAAAGATGAAAGGGAAAATAAATCTCTTGAAGGCTTGAAAACAAACTTAGCCACCATTTGGTATATCAGAATTTATGGGTGGCTGACAGCAGGAATTTCAGGATGTGTTCCCTGAAGAATTTCCAGGATTTCCACCAAAAAGAGACATACTTTCCGATAGAATTAATTCCTGGGGTAGCACCTATGTCACGAGCTCCATACAGAACGAGTGTACCTGAATTAAAAAAATTAAAAATGAAGCTAGAGGAATTAATGGATAAAGGTTACATTCGACGAAGTGTTTCCCCTTGGGGAGCACTAGTATTGTTTGTTAAGAAGAAAGATGGTACTATGTGAATGTGCATGGATTATTGACAGCTCAATAAATTGACTGTCAAGAACAAGTATCCATTACCATGCGTAGATGACAATTTTGATCAAGTGAAGGGAGCAACAATGTTTTCTAAGATTGATTTAAGGTCGGGTACCACCAAATACTGATTAAGGATGAATATATATCCAAAACAACTTTTTGTACCTGGTACAGAAATTTTGAGTTCATGGTGCTACCATTTGGATTAACCAATGCACCAACAACTTTTATGAGATTGATGCATGGAATCTTCCACCCATTTTTGGATTAGTTTGTTTTAATTTTGATTGATGATATATTGATATATTCTAATAATATGGAAGAGCACAAGGATCATCTGTGCACAGTGCTTAAAATTTTATGGGAACATCATTTCTATGCTAAGTTTAGTAAATGTGACTTTTTCAAGAATCAGATCCAATATTTGGGACACATGATTTCTGCTAAAGGGATTTATGTGGACCCTTAAAATATAAAGACAATCATGGAATGGAAAGTCCCAAAGAACATAGCAGACATATGTTCATTTATGGGTTTCGCTAGCTACTATCGACAATTCATTAATGGATTCTCTAAAATAGACTTTCCTATTACTTCTTTATAGCAGAAAGGACGATTCTTTAAGTAGACTCAAGAATGCTAGAATAGCACTAGCACATTTGGCCCAATCTTCGACGGCCAAAATGTCACTCTTGCAACATATAGGAATGCTAAGAGCCACACTTTGAGGTGGGGAAAAATGTTGGTTCTCCTAAAGTCGGAATTACCGCACTTAACTTAGCTGTTAGTAGAGCGATGCTACTTCCGATGTTTTTTTGGTGGTGTCACAATTTTGACATTTCAAATTGGCCATCGCTCTTCTGAAATTTCAGGCTTCATCGCTCTTTTGATGTTTATAAGCGTCGCAATTATGATGCAAATGAACACCATAACTGACATTATAAGAGTCACTCTTCTGATGAACAACTGACATTTATATATTTGTCGCAAGTCCGGTGTTATAATATGGGTGTCGCAAGACCAACGTTACAAACATTTCGTCACAAGACCGACGTGATAATAAATTCATTGCAAGACCGACGTGATGAAATTTTTATCGCAAGACGAACTGTAGTGGAACATCAGAATACTGATGGTACTGAAACATCAAAATACCAAAGACAACAAACAGAAATATAAAAAAAATGATGCAGAGCAATCTCATGTTTTGTGATGTTGCACTGCTCCTAAGATTTGGTCATGGTATTTAGATGAAAACAAAATCATCTCAATTCCTACATGGGAAAATTTTGTGAAGATCTGGATCAAGATTTTTCTCAAATAAAACTAATCTAAATTTAGAAACATTAAAACATATCACAGGACGAATCATGACACATAAAAACTCCAAGTAAATTTCATTAAATCCAAGCCAATACCGAGCAAAATTTACATAACTTATTTCAAATGCAAGCCACATATCTTCCAATTTCACCGAAATATATACAATCGCAGTGCATTTCTTGGCTTGCGACACAGACCATCGCACGTCTTCATAAGATTTGGATTTCATTACATAGTTAATTAATGAATGAGTATGCAATAAAACTTTAACCGCTTCGGACAGGCTTCGATGAAATAGGCATAACCTAGGTTGCATCAACAACCATTCCATACAATCAGTAATCACAGACAAGGAGATTTTTATTAATAAATATCATACCGTGGATCTATTAATGAATAATTTTTTCTCAAACTAGGGATCTATTAATTTCATAAATTCTCAGAGCAGGGATCCATTAATATAGAAAAACTCAGAATCGCAGAATAGAGATATATTAATCTCGTAAATCTGTCTCAGAACATGGATCTTTCACAAATCCATCTCAAACCAAGGATCTATTAATCATTAATATTTTAAAAAATGAAAGTGAAACCCTAATTTGTTGCACCTGAGGACTAGATCTCCCCTATAAAGGTACAGAGCACCTCACTTCACTAAGTAAAATCAAACATTAATAAACTGAAACCCTTCTCACCATTTCTGGATCATTTACAAGAGTAGGAGCCCAGTCGTTGGTATTTGGGTTGCTACGAACAAGGATCTGTTCCATTAATCCAGTCTCCACTTGATAAGGAAAACAGAAATATGATCCACCATCGCAATCCATTTTTATTAATGCTTCTTTAGGCTGCAAATATACCAATAACTTAACTATGAATTCTATAATTTAAAAACTACCCAATTCCCAAAAAAAAGAAAAACAAAGTACTCATTGGGCGATGCACTTTGTTGATGGCATTGAGCGATCAAATAGTTTGTATCCCTATGATTGTTTATCATTTTGAAGAATGGACTAGGACAAAAAGAATTTGGTACTTCCATTGCATAACATCCATCATAGAGATGCAATATGCTCAATGTCATTTCTATTTTACACTCTATATTGCTAGCAGTATTTACCAATGAATTTAGTTTAAATTATTTGAACCACCCAATAAAATTTTTCTTCTTGCAGCAGAAGTAGGCTGTTGGGCCGCTTTACACAACATATGACACAGTTTCATACAATACAGTATACTCAATAGTAGGGCATCATCCAACTGATCGGGAATGTTGTTTTTGTTTATTAGAAATCTTTAATGGCGGCAACGAGAGAGGCAGTTGGGTTTTTTTTCATATCAGAAATTAACCCAAAAATGGCTTGGGTATTAATATATCCTCTGTCCAAACATGAAATTCTTATTTCTTTAATTCATATTCACTCACCATTAAGTTTTTTCTTCCCATTTCCATTTGGTTGGTTAAAACTTAAACTAAATAAATATTCATTTATATCCAAATGCTCTATTACCTTAATCGTCTAATAATTTATAGATTAGGCACTGCTTATTAGACAAAATCATGTAATCCCACAGTTTCTCAATGTTTTTTCATCCAGACTGCTAGCAAAGATGGCATGGGTCTACAAGATTAGCATAAGGATTTGCATGGCTTGGAATCTTGAGGGATTATTAGAGTTTTTATGTTAATTAAGAACCTAAAATCTTGAACTGTTGTTTCTACAGTAGCCAGCTCTTTTTCAATCATTAATGAGAGTTGCCCCAAATAGTAGGTGCTGCCCTATATTTGAGCTTATTCCTTTTCCCCTGAAAACCAATACTTCTATTGAACTGGATGATGAAACTCTAAAATGATACGGTTTTGATAGCTTTGAACTCAAAGTGCACCTGGCACACAAACAACACAACAAAAGTCACACTAGTTTTGGGTAGATCAAAGGCATTAACATTTCTAGCTGAAAGATAAGTTTTATTGCTAAAAAGGCCATCACAATGATTTAGGTGATAAATGATAATAACAAAGCATGTAAGGTAGTGGCAGTATGTATACGATATACCATACATACAAACTTCATCTTTTAGCTATAAATGTTAATGTAGCCAGTACAAATATTTGTGGGCTAAACGATTATAACAGAAGCTATGATCCAGTGGCAGTATATAAGGTATATGAAAAAACAAAATTCAAAACTCATATGCATCAAAGACTTAACCCTTGGTAGTAAAAATCCAACTCCAGCTTAGGCAACATGCATACCTTTTACATTAACTAGAAGTGCCATTATTGAATCTAGAAATGCACTATCATGTGCAATAATTTCGATTGCAATGCTGACAAATTGATAAAAATGCTGCACCTGGTTACGTTCTATCAACCTATCAAAAAATATTAGCATTAAATAAACTAAAAACTCAACATATACTTTGTGCACAAAAAAAAAAAAAAAAAAAACGCAAATATTCACGTAAAATAGGAATCAACCCAATTGTTAGATCGGGCGTTGAAATCCACACATAGGAGAAGAAGCTATTTTGATTTGATTGTGTGAATGATTTCAAATATGCTTAAGAAATCAAAGTGAATGTTTTAGTGAATTTTCATAATTGATTAAAATTACAATAATTATATGATAAGAGAAATGCATATGTTTTCTCTCTAGCAATAGAATAGCCAAGGAAGCAGTAAATTGTTGATTTCAAACAATTAAAATAAATAAATAAATTTGGAAACGAAAAAATACTCAACAATTATGTTCCTTAGAGTGTCAATCTCCTCTAGTTCTCAGTTGAATTGTTTGAGATAACCAGCTATTGTGGTCCTCACAACGGCTTGAAAAAAATGAGTATTTGCAACATTATGGTTTGTAAATTGAGCATGAAGACACAGGCATATGAAAAAACAAAGAAACGAATAGAAAATTCAACCATACAATCATTTAACATACCGTAAGACAACACATGGTTACCTTAGAAACCTAAATTCTAAACTTGATATAATTTTTTTTCTCAACATCATTTTCTCAGCTATAGCAGAATTATAATCAGATTTGTTTTCAGCTTCTATCGATTACATTTTTCTTCTTTGTCAAAGAACCCTTGCTCCAACATTGTGGAAAGGTTTATATGCTGAAATAAATTGTTAGGAACATTTGGAAGGAAAATCAGCCCCAAATATTCAACTTCATAACTCCAGTTCTCTTCTTCCTTTGGCTTTTACAGTTAGCATTCTAGTTTATGGCCCCTTTGTCTTTCATTTTTTTCTTCTCTTAATTTTGAAATCTTTAATTGATACTAGATTTCTCTCATCCACATATAATAAGTTGTTTCTATCGGTTACATCAATAAACTAATGTGGGAAAGTTGGGTTGATAATGAAAATACATTGGGTTTCTGATGAAATAATCCAAGGAGAAAGATGCAAACCACACAAGTTATTGACAGAGCAATTTTGGACAGCCAATGAAAAATTGTTGAGCAAATGATTTCGCTTCAAACGGGGAATCATTTCTCTTTTCTTCTGGAGCCACATTGTCAAGGAGGGAAGCCAAGTAGGTTTAAGAGAAAAAAAAAGGGTACTTAACATTTTCAAGGGAGGAATATGACAGTAGTTTGCATTATACTCCAAGAGTAAGTCATGGCAAATGAGGTAGCTGCAAATTCATTTGAGAATTCCCTCATCACAAATATGCAGATGTATAGTTCCATTAAAGAATATTATTGGTACGAGAAGAACTAAAATTTACATGCACACTTGATTACATTGCTTGAAAAATATTAATAAAAAATGAAGCTCATTCTCTTCGTTCGGAGGAAAATGAAAATCTGAAACATCTTATGGAAAACAATTAAAAATTAAGTAGTATCTGGATCTTGGTGGATTCCCATTCTCTGTAAACATTTGTCCCTCATGATGAACTCAATTTTTTTGTCTCACTTAGAATTTAATAAGGGAGTTAGAGCTAAGCCCAAGAGCGTTAATTAGCCCAGAAATCCACATATTGGATCAATACGAAAGATGTATTAGTTTGTGTTAAAAAATAGGGATGACAATAGTAGACTAGAATCGCAAAATATGTCACATGGTAGTGGGATTGTCTGCATACATGGATTTTTAGGAATAGGAAATACTAAACTGGATATGTAATTTTCATACAGCAACTCAGAGCTAGGTACTTTCAGTAGAATTATCTGAAAACCACACTCTAAATAGTTGACTGATACTTGAGATGGAAATGAGACATTGGAGGTGGCACAAGGGAATAAGATGGTGGTGTGACAAGTACATTCACATTATCAATCAAAAAGGCTATAGACACGTCATAAACAACACTCTTCCAACAGATATTTTGCAAAATTAATATTTTTCACACAAATTACTTCTAGAGAGATGTGCCTTTCAGAAATACCACAACACATTAAAAAAGGTAGAATTAGGGTTTGCTACAACACAGTTACAGAGGAATAACTAAATATTTTAACATATCCCAAAGAATATTTAGAGGTCCTTTGTATCAATTAACTTAAAAATAATATTAAAAACAACCATGCACGTGCAATAAGTTGAATTATTCTTGCATTCTTAACAAAATTTGCGCACATGTTCACCCTTCACTCCAACAGTCCTATTTTGGCATGAGTTCCATCTTCAATATCTAGGATGAATGCATCCCTGGGAGAAGCCATATTTGGAATGTACGTCATCACTTCCATTCTTAAATTCATATAATTTTTTAATCCTTCAAGAGCCAACTCTATACCGAAAGGAGAGGAGGGGTGATGCCAAAAAAAGGGGGCACTTATTGTTTTCTAGTACTTTTGCTTGAGCCTCTTGCTTTATCACCATCATTTGATGGAAAATATGCCTATTTTTGCCCTCACATCCATCATATTATTCATCAAATGAGGCATTTGAAGCACATGGATTATTATTATCAAACTTAGGAGCTTCACATCCCTCCTTTTTCATCCATAACTTCAGGTCATTAATCATTATGTTCAGAAAAACAAGCAGAAAAGACAATACATCTTTATTGTTATTAGCTCACAAATTAGCATTACATACCTAATTTTCAGCAACAACTTCAAAGTACTCTTCTTCAAAAGTATTTACTTAAAGGGGAAGATTTATTGTTTCTTCTCTATTTTAAGGGACACATCATCATCAAAATATTCCTATTCACCTAAGTTATGATAGCTTTCAAAAATTTTAATTCTCTCATTGAAGAGAGCTTGGTCCTTCATATTATTGAACCCACTTCCAGCTCGATAAGTACTTTAGACATGGGATTCACATTGTATGCCATATTGAAAAGGTCAGATCCCTCGTTGTGGAGTCCCTAGTGAGATCTCCTTTCTTTGAAAGTTGTTTCCCTCTCTCACCATGAGTACATGTAACAAGTCATTTTGTTCAAGAGGAAAATGATTTTGTCCCTTGGTGGAGTCAATTGATGAGCAACAAGGTCTTCAACCAGCTCATCCTCATCACAGTGTTGTAGATGAACTACAAGTTCTACATAATTAAACTTGTTAAAACAACGACACTAATATTTTTTGTCTCCCAAAAGTAATGTCCCAAAAACCATTTGGAAAAGGCTTGGAGAAACTCAGAAACATTCAATTGCTTCCTCAACAACATCTCTCAATTTAGAGTGGGTTATCTTCAAGCTCAAGGGAGGTATGTCAACATGGTGTTTATAATATTAATTAAGTACAAAGTTGCAACATAAGTTACTATAGAATAGTAAATAATTTAAAATAGATATATCATTTAATATTCAAGTTAGATTCACTATGACTAGTTCCATTGTATTTATGCTATGGGGCCTTAAGTTTGTGAACACGGATATGAAAATGAATGATTAAGAAGATTAGCATGGCTCTCTGAATTAGTGAATTAATCTAGCTGAGAAATCAACCAAATTGTGAGTCAACATTGGATGAAATCATTCTAGTAACAAATGATGCCACATATTAGAAAGGTTCAATGTAGCATGTAAGGAGACTGTCCAAATGAATATCCTTTATTGATCAAAGTGTTTTACAAAAAATTTACATAATTAAATTTGATCAAATTTTGAAAGTCACAAAACTTACTTTCCATCTTAATTACATGAAACTGATACAACAGAGACACTATGAAAACGCCTCCATTTTTACGTAAAAGAATTGGAACTTGATCACTCTATGAATTTGAATTTGAGTTTTCCAGCACATATTTTGTCCACTCCTTTTCTATGGAAGAAATTTCCAAATCTGAAGTAGGTTGTCATAATTCAATGTTTTTGGCCTTATTAAATTCAATAGATAGAAATTGTTTTTCCATGTCTCCTTAATTTTATTCCTACAGATACAACTTCACAAGTTCCTAGTAATGCTTGTTTTCTGAGTGATGTCTTGGAAATTTTAGGTTTTTCTTTATCTAGGCAAAATTGTACTTTGCAGATATCCAATCGTTTCTATTTTTTTGTTACTATTTTGTTGCTTTTACTGTTTTCCAATTTCCAATTTTTTTTTTTGCTTCCGAATTCCACGTTTGGAGCATAAAACTTGTGATGTGGACTCTACCTTGAAGTGCACCCAAGGGACAACAAGTAGCACTAATGTTACATATTTAATTCCAAAATCTAGAACCTAAAATTTTAAATCTGAATTTTACAATTTTTTCAAACCTCATATTATGCAACTTATTAATGGAACCAATTTGGATTCCTTTACCCGGTGGCCAAGGATTGCAAGGAGAATCCTCAACCAGACAAGTAGCACTTCTAGGCATGACTTGTGAGCACCACTAGAGTGTGTTTCAGCACATTCACATATAGAAAAGAAATCATTTTGAACAAAAGTTACATGAATTGGTATTCATGCATATATTGTTCAATTGAATCACAACCAATTGACCACCACATCTGTAACAGATAATGTAATCAAAACCCATTCAACTAGAGTGAACTGGCTAGTTCAAACCAATTATTGAGAACATATGGGAAAAAGAAGATACATTTTTCCCCTTTCTAGAATCTGAAACAGAGCAGTTACAGCTTGGAAAAATCACTAAAACATTTTCATGCCTTATCAAAGCATTTTTCAACAATTTCAACATGATCCTGAAATGTTTCCTAATTTTTAGATGTTTCAACTGCTACCAGGCAAGATACTAGCTAGAAAAAAGTGATTTTTTGACATTAAAGAACAAATAAAAAACCTGAAGGAAAACTATGAAAAATTGTCCCTAAATTGAGCATAAAAGCTTGAAAATGAAGCCTCAATCCTATAAATCAAGACCAAAATCCAGATCCTGAATTTATCTGAATTTTATGTCTCATGGTTTTTTCTCCTTTTATTTTTCCTTAAAAAATCACATTTTATTTTTGGTTTAGTAAAACACTGATCTTCAGGCATTTTACTACATCAAATGCTTGTCTACTATAGTGTTGAAGTACAATGATTGTGCCAATTCCTCGACCTTGTTGCAATAAAACCCTGGAGACTTTCATATCAAAATTGATATGGTGGTAGTTTCAGCCCTACAAAAGAAGAGCCTACATATATGAACAATTAAATGGAAAAACACTTATTTTCAGTAATATTCCAGCAGGCTTCCATATTTTTCTTTTCCTTTTTTTAACTAGAATTATATGACCTAAGTTACTCCATTACAAGTACATTCTCATGTCTCTATCCTTATGTCATGGAGGAAATCGTGATGTTTCCATATTTAGCATTTTTGGGATATGAAATACTTGTGATATTTTAATATTATTTCGTGCAATTTTATCATTACAATATTTGGAAGTAAAAAACATACCCAAAATAATCCAGTGGTGTCTAGAGATAGTGTTATAGCATAAAGTGAAAAATTTCATGCCATCACATTTCCATCATATTGCTCAAGAAGTGAGCTCACTTATTTATACATGAGCTCTTATGATCTGAAATGGATCTGAACCTACAAATGGATGTAAGACTTAGTACTCATAAGAGAGAGATTGGCAATTCATGAAGGTTGACTAGAGAATGTAAAAGACATTTTAAATGTAATGATGAATAAGACAAAAATAATCAAAGTTAAAAAGAGACAAAAATAGAGCATTAAATGGAAGAAGAAAAATGACAAGGAGAGAAGGAAAGAAATGTGGAAGAAAAATGACAAGGAGAGAAGGAAAAAATCAGTGAAAGAAATGTAACTATAGATTTCCATAATCAAGAACTTGTCCCCCATTTGAAATTAGATTTCCTATTTGGGTTTCCAAGGAAAAATCTCGGTGTCAGTGATGTGTGTGAGTTTATTATTGTGTGATGGAATTTTATTTACAATCACATATTGATGGTTGTGCATTTAGAAAAATCCATATGGTGTGATTGATTCACTATTATGTTGAAATAATCAGGCAATTCGATTTTGGTTTGTGCGGCTTGATGCCACTGGAAATTGATGGCTACATTCATCAAGCTAAAGGGTTCTCCACTTGAGACAATATATTTCAAATAGATTCCAAGAAAGTATTTTGTGTAATGCGTGAATTCATGGTTGAATTTAATTTATCTCAATTGTTTGTTAATTTTCAATTGACAAAGTACTCAGGTTGTCATTTTTCGTTAAGATAGATCAATGGTTGTAGAAACAAATATGTTGCAAGTATATCTGGAGTTCCTAATTTGAGATTTTACGACTGTTGGAGAAGTTTATCTCCCCTGCATAGTTTATTTCTTCTTCATGAGCTAAAAAATCAGTGCTGGCTGAGATTCTACCCAACCCTAGATTACAATTTGATGAGTATTTGGGTGAATTTAAGCTACACAAGCATTGTACAACCTCTCCAAACAAAGAGTGGAATGTTTCCAAGTCAAATTAATTTAACCATGCATTGTACAACCCATTCACACACCCTATAGTTTCCCTAATTGAGTGATTTCTCTTCTGGTTCACTTTCCCATCTCTCCCTAGTCAATTTTCCACTCTAATCGAATTAATTACCCCTATGGTTGGTTTCATTTTTCTTTATCAACTCGGAACTCAGTGAGTTGAATCAAACCTCCCTAGCCAAGTGTTCAATAGTCAATTTAATTCTCATCCCATCATTTTTTTTCCCTCTTTACGGAAGCTAGCACCAAATTTGTTACCTCTTAGCAATCTGTTGATTGTACATTGGATTTTATCTTAAACTATGGGGGTCTTTCATATAATTTGTTGAATGAATTGTGGGGGTCTTTCATAGATACTAACTTTTGGAATCAAGGTGGCCACTCGGTCATCTTGTGAGTTCCATAATATATATATGAATCCTAGAGCTGGAACTAATTCGAAGTGTGATAACTGGCTTGATGGTAAAGAGAGAAGGATCAAACATGGAATTGTTAGACTTAATTTGGTGCATTCATATATGTTGGTTATTGGCAAGAAACTATGTAGGCCACCATTCAAACAGAGGGGCCACATGAATTCTAGAAGTAGAGCTACCAAGTTTATTAAGGATTGATTGACCCTCCATGTGCCAAGAAGGTGCTACCAAATTGACACACTTAATAACTACAAATGAGAAGGATTATATTACAAGTGGATGCGTTCTACACATTAAAAGAACAGGATCTACGCAGACATTATCTACCTAGATGAGAAATGCCTTGCAGTGGAAGTTTCAATCAGATTTTGAATTAATCTCCATCAAACTTCTTGTGGTTTCCTTCCATAATACATAGTGTCAATATTTGCATTAAACAAGATAATTGTGGTTTCTTGCTTCATGATATCAACTGCAGGACCATTCAACAAGCAAGCCTAAAAAACTCAGTATATCAAATGTTGAAGTGAGGCTCCAAAAACTTATCGCAATAATTAGTGTGAATTTGTGATTTTTTCACCCTCACATGAATATTTAATCATAGAAAGAGAACGAAATACAGAGACACACATACATAAAAATATGGAGAAATAAAAAAATCACACCAGTTTCTTCCAATAACTTATTTCAGAGAGTACCCAGTTATTTTGAAAAATCCAGGACTAGCATATACAATATAGGATTGGTTTGGTTGCATCTGATACAAAAAAATACTGTTGTAACTTGGACAATGCTTACTTTATGTCTTTTGCAACCCACTAAACAGATGTTTCACTCCCACGAGCAGATCCATTAGATGTCCTCTTCGAACCATAAATATCATGTATCCTTTCGTTGTAGGAAACTGTGGATGCGGTTTCCCTGGTTTTCAGTTCACCTTTGCGGAGAACTCTAGTCCATAAATTGTAGCTGCCAAATTATATTCTAATAGGTAGTCAAATAATCTGGACTTTACGCACTGGGTCTTTTTTTTGGCGTATGGACACATGGGAGGGGGGTTGGCACCCTGCGAACCCCGGTTCAATGGCACAATAAACTTTAAATAGAAGTGTTCAACCATATAGTCAAGACCCACTAGAGATAGGAGATTCAGTAGAGCATATTAGTTTTGTTGGGGTGGTCGTGGGTTCGACCTTGACCCCCACATCAAATTTTTACTCTGCCATATAAAACAAGTCCGCTATATATAGAGCCTTATCCGCCATTGTAGAAGCTCTGCTAGATGTAGTTAGGTATATGCAATGTAATATATTGTAGAAGCTCTGTTAGATGTAGGTAGGTATATGCAACGTAATACATTGTAGAAGCTCTACTAGATGTAGATATGTTTGCCCATATGAACCTTAGGTTAATAAAATATATGCAATGTAATATATGTGTGCCCCCAAGACCAAAAAAAACCTTAGGTTAATGAAATATTCACCAATAAAATATATGAAACGTAATATATGTGTGCCCCCAAGACCAAACATTCGACTTTGTTAATGAAATTTCATCTCTCCCCAAACATTCAACCTTGTTAATAAAATTTCATCTCTCCCCAAATGTCGGGATTTGGATCCTTAGGTTAATGAAATATACGCCAATAAAATATATGAAACATAGTATATGTGTGCCACGAACACCGTAGTTCGACCTTGTTAATGAAATTTCATCTCCCAAAATGTCGGAATTCCGACGGTTTATTTCATCTCCCCAAATGTTGCTATTCAGACGGTTTTCGATGCTTCATTCATAAACGTCGCTATTTCAATGCTTGTTTCATAAAAAAATTTATTACGATGCTTGGCTCACAAACATCGCTATTTCAACAATACCCCTAAACTTTTTTATTCCAATGATACTCTATAAACGTTGGTAGAGCGACACTTGTTGGCGGGAATAAAAAAATTGAGAAAAATTGGGAAACTTCCTGACAATATGTCAAAACTGTCGGAACTAAAGTGTCCAAAAATTGACCAAATGTACTAGTGTAGTTTCGAGCTATTGAACGAGTTTTTCACTACTGCCCCTGTTCTAAAAGTAGTAGACCAAAGTAAGGAATTTGAAGTATCCACTAATGCATGCAAGGAAGGAGTAGCCGCCAGTCTTGACCCAAGAAGTAAAGGTCATAGAATATGAATCTAGGAAGTTGAAGGAACTCGAGCAGAGGTATTGTCACTAAGATTTAGAACTGACTGCAGTAGTGCATTCCTTGCGAGTATGAAGGCATTCTCTGCTAGGGAAAATATTCGTGTTGAGAACTTATCATAGCAATTTAGCTAGCTACTTTAAACAATTCGATCTAAATGCTCGCCAAGCAAGATGGAATGCATTTCTATGTGAGTTTGATTTTGATATTCAACACGTGAAAGGTAAAGAGAATTGGGTGACCAATGCTTTAAGCAGGAAACTACATGGCATCTATGAGATTTACTTTAACCAAATTGAATTCAAATTTTAAGAGAAAATTGTGGAAGTAGCAAAGAAAGACCCTGAATATCAGTTCCTATGGCAGCAAGGAAAAGAAGGCAAAAGGCAAGGAAAATAATCAGACTATCAGCTCAATGATAAGAAACTCTTAGTATATCTAAAAATAATATATATTCCTAATCAAAATAATATGAAGGGAATAATTTTGTATGAATATCACAAGAGTTCCTATGCAGGACATCTAGGATATCATAAAATGTTAACTACAATTAGGAAGGACTATTCCTAGCCTAGGATGTGAAAGTACATTGAAAAATATTTGACCAATTGCTTGGATTTCTAGCAAATTAAGGATGAATACTAGCATCCCGCGGAATGGAAATGGGAATTCATTTCCGTGGACTTCATCACCAGACTACCAAGAAATAAAAGACACAATGACTCAATTATGGTGGTATTTTATAGACTCGACAAGGTGGCTCATTTCATTCCTATCCAACCAACTTATAAGATAGTAAAAAATGTTGATATTTTCATGAAATAAATTTTTAGACTATATTGTTATTCCCCGACTTGTCATCTAAGATCGAGATGTCAAATTTACATCAGAATTATGGAAGACACTATTTATTGGCTTGGGGACACAAATACAATTTAGTACTGCTTATCATCCTCAAACAGATGGGCAAACAAAGAGGGTGAATCAAGTTTTAGAAGACATGCTACGCATGTATGTGATGAAACAACCTACAAAATGGTAAGAGTATTTGCATTTGGATGAGTTTTCTTATAACAATGGATATCAAGAATATCTTAAGATAAGCCCCTTTTAATAATTGTACGGAAGACAATGTCAGACTCTTATAAATAAGAGCAATACAAAAACCAAGATGATGCTTGGACCAGACATGCTAGAGGAAATGGAATGTGAGGTAAAGAAGATTAGGCAAAACTTGAAAGTAGCCCAAGAGCGACAAAAATTTTATGCATATCAGAAAATTTTAGGGGATCATGTATATGTAAGAATTAAACTAAAAAACATCACCTTGAGGTGGGATGCTTGTGCCAAATTGGCTCCCAGATATTGCGGACCATTGAAGATTCTAGAAAGGATAGGACTGATGGCCTGTCGACTCGCTCTACCCAGTCATATATTGGTACATAATGTGTTTCATGTATTACTGTTGAAGTGATACATACATGATACTAAACATGTGATACATTGGCAGGGTATACGTGTAATTCAGGACCATATTACATTTCTATCAAAAATATATCTATGATTTGAACTGATTATGATAATTTTTGTCTACATGTAGAATCAGATGATGAGTTCCTGGTATAACCGCAACATATTCTATATCAAAGAGAAATAATGCTTCAAAGGAGAGTCATCCCCCAAGTTAAAGTGCAATGGAAGCACTTTGGCCCGGAGGAGGCTACTTAGGAAGACGAGCATATTATTCAAGAAGCATATCAATAGTTGTTCTCGTTGATGAAATAACACCAAGGATGGTGTTTGTCTTAGCGGGGGAAGATGTAACATCCTGTTTTAATTTACATAATGGCCA
Source organism: Pinus albicaulis (assembly GCA_034641835.2). NCBI lineage: Eukaryota > Viridiplantae > Streptophyta > Pinopsida > Pinales > Pinaceae > Pinus > Pinus albicaulis. The sequence goes on along the minus strand of CM076575.1, from coordinate 1,516,705,502 downwards.
ATAGGCTTATTATGACACATTTGAAATATGTAATGAATAAGAGTATTTGTTAACAATACCTGAATATATTATTTTTTTAAGTTAATTAATAAATTTTCTTCAGTAAAAAGAAAGTAATTGATTGGTAAATGATTCCAAGAACCTAGGGTAAAAAGGTAGAGACAGTTTTGATAGTTGCCTCCCTAAAAGGATAAAAACGAAATCCTGAGAAGGGAAAGGGAATTTGTGCAGAGAGAATGTTGGGTTTAAGAAACACATTGTTTCTATGTGTCATCTAGAGTTGGTGAGGAAGCTAGTGGTGCTTAGGAATTACCCAAGTGAAGTAAAGACTGGCTTCAGATAATGAGGTCTATCTTCTTATGTCTCAGTGGATTACATACGGCCCTGGTGACGAGCAAGGGGGGCGTGGAGGACTCGATTGCCTCGCTCAAGGTTGGGAGGACTATCAGTTACTGGAAGAATCCTATGAGATAGGTATTTAAGTGTTTTGGATTTTTAGATTTAAAATTATTAACAGAGGGAAAATATCTTACTGTTCTATTATAAAATGATACATGAATTGTCTACCACTATGTTGCAATTATTAAATAAATTACTAAGAATATGATACATATTTTCTGTAAATAAAACCTTTAGGAAAAACCTGTATGCTTGTTTTGAAATCTAGTACTATTATAATCAAATGCACTAGTAGATATTTTTTTTCTTATAAAAATCAAGAGTTACATTTATATCAAATATAACACACTACAAATAAAAAATATAAACACAGTAGGGTTCCAAGCATAGTAAGGATCCATGAAGTACAAGGCTAGCAGTTTAGCACCTAGACCCAGAGAATAGGTCTAGGGTCCATGTCCCCTGAGCCTATGACAAGGGATACAAATCTCCACATAAAACTAATCAGAAAGTTTAAAAATAAAATGTAAGAATGTGGAGTTAAAATTTCCATTTCAGAATTTAAATGATGAAAACATTACAGTAAAGCTATAGATTAAGAAATAGACTGCAATCATGTAACCTAGAAATATGCATAATAGAGATTCTTCATTTATCAAAAAAGGAATCCTTTGCATTGTTAATGGATAACAAAGATACGGTAAAAGGGACAAATTATTAGAGATAATAAGCATATGCATGAGGAACCGAATAACCAAAACAAAGTATCAACATCTGACTGAATGTTTGACTGATAGACTTGACATCAAAACAACCTTTCGTCTCAAGACTGAAGGACGAAGTCCTTTTTATTTCCACTCATATACAGAGTAATCAAAAATGAAATTTTAACAGTGATTTGTATAGAGGTCAAGCCTCGAAAATTTCCTTAGGAATGATAACCCAGAAAGTAGAACTCATGGCTATGCCTAAATGTTCAGTGCTAGAAAACACCAAGAACCTACATTAGCTGGGAGGGGTGGTCATGGTTACAAACCCTTGAAAACATCAGCTAAAAACAAAATAACAACGGTAACTGGGAAAACTTACCTGGAAGGGCATCACAGGGATTCGAAGACAACTCGTAGTATGACCTTAACTGGACATGCAGGTCCTGCAATACACAGCTATGAGTGTTAAACCCTTAGTCACATGAATAAATGTGCACAAATAATACCAAAATATAATGGAATGCTTAAGATCACAAAGCAGTGTCTATAATTTTACCTTCTCGGGTCGAGCTTTCCATGGCGGCATAAACTCTTCCCTCCGCAGACCCAAAGATAAAGTGGCAAGCCTCAGTGCATTGCAGATAATCATTGGCACACTGAGTGAATGAGCAATAGTAGCAGACAATCATGAATTTCTCTAATTTCAAATGAAATCCGAAGGAAAAAATGGAATTAAATTATTAAACTGTTAAACCTTAGAAAGAAGGATAAATCACCTGAACGCAAAGCCGCAAGGTTCCCATATGACAGGGACCAAAGTCTTAGTTCCCTTGTGCATTATCATTAGAATAGAAATCAACCAAAATGATAAAACCTAGCAAGAGGAAAGTAATGTTACCTATGATAACTGGTAATGTGAATGTGACATGGTCATACCAGAGAGTAGCACTTGCATGCAGAGAAACCATCTGGAAACAATCACATGAAAGAACTTGTATCGCAGAGCCGAAACAGGAGGACAAGCGACAGAGAAAATGAATCAGAAGGTGAGGGATGGGGTGGTTGGTTACCCTAACCATCCCCACCCTTCTTTTGCACCGTCAATCAAGAAGGAAAAAGATCAATGACAGGATGAGGTCCAAGGGATAGTGTGGGACAATGGCCAGCCGGAAAAACTGACAGGTGGAAAGCCAACTCATTGAACGAGACGAGTTGGTGATTAAATTAGTTAACTCCCAAATGAAATTTGTACCAAAAATCAAAATTAATACCATATCGAATTATACAACAAGATCATTTGTCAGAGATAAGACTCTGGCAAAGGTGGAAGCATTAATGAATACACCAATTCAAATTAGTAACCCAAAGAAATTGAATCAAATAGTAATAAAGGTATATGGAAAGATAAATAGTGATCTTCATAATAACTTCAATGGTATATGTTCTAAGCTCGTATATATATAGAAAACACAGACTCTATTGCTTATATATGTCATTCCAGAGTTAAGCGCAAGATGAAATATATGCATACCTTAGAATTAGTAACTTATATTTGATTGCTAATTCAGATTTATATATATGAAATATATGCATACCTTATAAATAGTAAATTATATTTGATTTCTAATACAAATTTATATATGTATATACCATGAGAGATGGATTTAGAATGTTGCAGTTTATTATGATTATGCATAAGTTATATGGAAATGAAAGTATCAAATAATTGTTTTTATCTTGCTATAAGTAATACTATTGTATGTGATAGACCTCCACCTCCTCTGTGATAGTCTTTCCATTGTTGGATCATGGCTATGAGAGGAACCAAAACACATGTGCAAAACAAAGAAATGCAACCGATGTTAGTAGATGAATACATCAAAATTGTCCCATATCCCATTTTGTTAGCTAAAATCCTCTATATATGGAGAGAAATATAACAAAGAGAATTCAGTTAGGAACGTTTGAGACATAAAGTCTTGGATGAAGCTCATGACCAACATTTCTGGTAGTATAAGGATGCAATGAAGAAGTGGCAATGTGGCTAGCGTGTTGTCAAGTAGGAATATAATCATCATAAAATGTCAAGATTTTGTACTCTGGCATAAGGGTAAAACATTCCAAGTGTGATCCACAACCTTCCTTCATAGGAAAGGCACATTAAATATTACCAATCACGATGGCATGTTGATGCAGGATCATCACATGAGGTGAATTTCATTGACCTAAGTGGTGAAACTATCTTTTAATAGAGAGGGTTGGATCCCTCGAATTTATTTTTAAATCCAATTATTGTAATAATTGATACATTTTTATTACTCTTCGCATAGGAGATAAGTTAGTTAAATAGATGTGTATAAATTCTTTAGAATACCGATTTAATTGTTAATTTGGTAAAAATAGATATTGAGATGTCAAATGAAGTTGAATAGGATTTGATGAATAAAAAAAAATGTATTGATAGAATACAGGGAGGTAAAGAAAAACAAAAAATCATTCAAGTTTGAGAGTTGGAGAGACATATAGCAGAAAATGATGTAATCTAGCCAAGAAGGGCCAGCCTTTGTAATTTTTTTTAGTGATTAATTGATTGAGCAAAGTGTGCAAATTTATGTTCTTGGGGAAAATTACTCTTAGAATCTATGTAAAAGGGCATTCTTGACAAAATCGGGTATTATTCAGTGTTTATGCATTCTCATTTGAAATATCAATTGAAAAATTTAAATACTTTTCCTTTTGAATTCCAAATATTTAATGTTCTGGACCACTTAAACAACTGAACGTATATCTCCTTTAATTTTTATAAACTTAAAATGGTTTAAACCTTTTCCGTGTTTTTTTCGCGAAACCTTGAGACCGAGAAAAACTAAATAAAGTTGAATCGTTCCAAGGGTTTAACCACGTAGTGATCCATACAGATTGCAATCACATTTCATCATTCTTTTATTATTTGCTAAAAATTATTCGTAAATTGTTGCGATCCTCGAAGTACGATGGCAGATCACACAAGATTTGTGAAATGCGACATCTCTATATCATAAGTTTAACATCTTGTGATCAGTGCTAAACCCCAAATTTTGTGAAATGCCACTACCGAACTGGAATATGCCAAGTTTTGCAATGTGTGATTGACGGGAGTTGGGAAAAATGCAAAGTGAGAACTACTAAGTTGGAAAATTTGTGAAATTGTGAAACTGTTAAGTTTGCAATTTTGTGATTTAACCTAGTTGCTATTGTTTGGATTTTCATGGGAGTATAACAAATCACGGCTAAAGGAATTGAGCATCAAATTATATATGGTGCATCATTTGTGGTATCAGATCCCAGATTATGTTTGAGTTATTTTGCAAGATGTCGCCCAACAGAGGAGTACAAATAGGACGGGGAAGACCTTCAGGTAATGCAGTTTTGTTGGATGACGTTCGACATCTTCGTATGATAATGGAAGTGATGGAAACGGCTCTGAGGAGAACACGTGCGGAAGGGGGTGTCAATGTCATAGAATAATATTCTTCTATTGAAGAAGAATTAGAAAATGAAGTAGCTAGATTACTCAAAATGTTGGTTAAGGCAACTGGAAGACCAACTGTGGATGTACCTTTGTGTGATCGAAATCTCAATGTGGAAGAGCTAATGGACTGGATCAGTTCATTAGACAAGTACTTTGACTTTGAATAATTTGAAGACAAAAAGAAAGTGAAGTTTGCAGCTACCAGATTAAAGGGTTATGCAACTATCTGGTGGGAGGAGTTATAGGTATCCAAACAGAGAAAAGGAAATCCCAAAATCAAGCAATGGGATAAAATGATAAGAAAATTAAAAAGAAAGTTCACACCCAAGGATTATCAGTTAAATATTTTCAAGCAATTACAGAATTTGAAACAAAAAAAGGATAACAGTGAAAGAATATACAAAGGAGTTTTATAAGTTTAATATCAGAGCTAGACGTGTGGAGGATGATGTTGAGAAAGTATCCAAGTATATAAATGACTTGAGGTATGATATCTAGGATGAGATCAGTCTATTAAATCTAAATACAATTGAAGATTCTTACTAGGCAGCCATAAAAGCAGAAGAGAAGATAGAGAGGAAGCAAAGTCAGAGGAATCGAGGAAAGAGTTCAGTAAGAGGAAGAGGAACATTCAAACCCATATTTCAACATTTCTATAATGAAACAGGAGGTTCGAGTAGCATATCATCATAGAGAGGAGACTTTGGTCAAGGAAGGTTTGTACCCAAAGGTGGAGGCCGAGGGAGAGACATTCGGTGCTTTACATGTGGTGAATGGGGACATGGGTCATGGGACTGTCCTCATAATAAGTCAAAAACTCGGAGAAATGTGAATGTTGTTGAAACAAAGGAAGAAATTCCTTAGATTGAAGGTAAAGAGGAACAGCTCGAAGCAGGAGAATCCTTGCTATTGAAAAGGGTATTGCTTAAAGCAAAAAAAGAAGCAAGAGTGCTAGTTCAGAGGAAGAATCTATTCAGGACTATATGCAGGTCCAAGGGAAAATGTTGCAAAGTGGTAATTGACAGTGAAAGCACTGATAACCTTGTTTCTACAGAGATAGTGGACAAGTTGGGATTGGTAAAAGCAATACACCCTACTCCTTATAAGTTATCATGGCTACAAAAAGGACATCAGATTATTGTGACAGAACAATGTAAAGTAGAGATCCAGATTGGTACTTACAAGGATGTTATATTATGTGATGTAATTCCAATGGATGTATGTCACATATTGTTTTGGAAGAAATTGGAAGTTTGATCAGAATGCCATACATAATGGCAGAAGAAACACTTATAATCTAGAGAAGGATGGAAACAAACACACACTACTGCCATTGAAGGATGAAGCTGAAAAAGAATCACCTATAAACATTGTTATGCTAACGAGTGGGAAATAACTGATGCAAGAAGTCGAGAAGGATGAGGAGATGCATTTTTTTGTTGTAGGAAGACCCAAGGTAATTCTAACTTCCACAAATTTAGAAGATTTATCTGAAGAAATCCGAATCTGTTGAATGATTTCACTGATATTATTGTGGATGAATTTCCAAGTGCATTACCACCAATCAGGATTATTAGTCATCACATTGATCTAATACCTGCAACAAGTTTTCCAAATAAAGCAACATACAGGTTAACTCCTCAAGAAAATGCAGAAGTTGGAAGACACGTGCAAGAGTTGATAGATAAGGGGTTTATAAGAGAGAGACTTAGTCCATGTGTTGTACCAACAGAACTCAATCCAAAGAAAGGTGATGAATGGCGCATGTGCATAGATTCTAGAGCCATAAACAAAATCACCATCAGGTATTGTTTTCCTTTACCACCCATGGATGATTTAATGGATTTCTTGATTGGATCAAAATATTTTACTAAGATAGAATTGAAGAGTGGTTATCATCAAATAAGGATTAGAGAAGGGGATGAGTGGAAGACTGCCTTCAAAAAAAAATGGTTTGTATGAATGGTTAGTGATGCTTTTTGGGCTCACTAATGCACCCAGCACATTCATGAGATTAATGAATGAAGTCTTGAAGGAATATGCAGGAAAGTTTGTGATTGTTTATCTTGATGATATTCTAATTTTCAGTCGAAGTAAAGAAGCACACATGGAACAACTCAAATTGGTTCTAAAAACTTTGCAGAAAGAGAAGTTGCTAATAAATTTGAAGAAATGCGGTTTTATGAAGGAAGAGCTAGTCTATTTGGGATTTGTAGTTTCTAAAGAAGGCTTGAAAATGGATCCAGAAAAAGTCCAATCAATTTCAAATTGGCCAAATCCAAGAAACATATTTGAGGTAAGAATCTTTCACGGTCTTGCAAGTCTCTATAGAAAATTTATCAGAAGCTTTAGTCAGATTTGTGCACCCATTATTGAAATAATCAAGGAAACTAATCAGCCATTCAAGTGGACACAAGCAGCAAACAGAAACATTAAGTTGTTGAAGAAGAAAACTACAGAAAAACCAGTTTTAGCTTTTCCAGATTTTGAAAAAGTTTTCCAAGTTGAAACTGATGCTAGTGGAGTTGCAATTGGAGAAGTTTTAAGTCAAGAACAGAAGCCAGTTGCATACTTTAGTGAGAAACAGAATGAAGCTAAGAAGAAATACTCATGTTATGACAAACAATTTTATGCTATTGTGCAAGCTTTGGAAAAATGGAGACATTATTTGTTACCAAAAGAGTTTGTATTATATTCTAATAACCATGCATTACAGTTTATAAGCAACTGGAAAAAATTGAGCCAGAAACATGCCAAGTGGGTAGAATTTTTTCAGAGATTTACTTTTGCGATTATTAATACAAGCAGTAAGTTGAAAGAATTTGCTGATGCTTTGAGCAGAGTGAATATAATCATGTAAGAATTAAAATTTGGTTTTGTAGGATTTGAAGAAATAGTTGACATTTATAAAGAAGATGCAGCATTTAAGGAAATTTATGTTGTTGTGCAAAATCCAATAGTTCATAATAGAAGCTAGTTATTGGATTATATTATCCAAGGAGGTTTTCTATTCAAAAGTAATAAACTTTGTATTCCCAAATTTTCTATGAGGGAAAACATAATTAAGGAGAAACACAGTGGAGGTTTATCTGGACACTTTGGACAAGACAAAAAATTTTCTCAGGTAAATTATTTTTACTAATGGCCAAATATGGAAACTGATATTAAGAGATTTGTTGAGAAATGCGGGATTTGTTGGCATGCTAAGGGGAGAAGCAAAAATAAAAGATTGTATCAGCCATTACCAATACCAAATTGACCATGGGATGCAATTAATATGGATTTTGTTTTAGGTTTGCCAAAAATTGAAAGAGAAAATGACTCCATTTATGTTGTGGTGGATAGGTTTTCTAAAATGGCTCATTTCATTCCATGCAAGAAAACTAGTGATGAAACACATATTCCTAATCTGTTTTTTTTCAGAAGTTGTAAGGTTACATGGATTTCCTATAAGTATTGTCTCTGACAAGGATACCAAGTTTGCTGGGCATTTTTGGAGAACTCTATGGAAGAAACTAGGTACCAACCTTAGTTTCAGTTCAGCTTATCACCTTCAAATAGATGGACAGGCCGAGGTAGTGAATAGAAGCTTGGGAAATATATTGTGGAGCTTAGTGTATAAAAATCGTAAGCAGTGGGATTTAGGAATTTCTCGGGCTCTTTTTTCTTATAATGATACTCCCAATCGGAGTAGTGGGATGATTCCATTCCATATTGTTTTTGGGATGAATCCAAGAGGGGTGTATGAGCTCAAAAATTTAGGAAAATAAGAGATAAGGAATACAAAGGTTTAAGAATTTGAAGAACAGGTGTAGAAACTATAGGAAGATGTCAAAGATAGATTGCTGGAAAGTAGTGGAAAATACAAACAGAGAGTTGATATGAAGAGGAAAGAAAAATAATTCCAAGTGGGTGATCTAGTCATGGTGTACCTAAGAAAAGAAATGTTTCCTGTTAGGACTTACAACAAATTAAAGATGAAAAATATAGGACCATGCAGAATTTTGAGAAAATTTTCAACCAATGCTTATAAGATTGAATTTCCAAAAGGAGTTGGAATATCGCCTGTCTTCAATGTTGCAGATTTGTATTCATACCAAGAAACAGAGTCAGAGCTATAGGATGAAGCTGCAGAAGATGAAGTTCAGACTTTGAATTGGGAAGAACAAATGACAAATACAGTTAAGAAAGAGGTGGGAGTTTCTTTGTAGAGAAGAGTATCTAAATGCACCAAAGGAAGGGTTTATTTTCAATATCTAGTCGAATGGAAGGGACAACCAATGTAGGATGGCAGTTGGTTGACAACAACAAAATTACATAAGTATGGAGTAAATATTTAAAGTTTTATGAGTGATACGTTTCTTCCCTGGGAGTCTGATGCAGGAGCATCACATGAGATGAATTTCATTGACCTAAGTGGTCAAACTATCTTTTATTAGAGAGGGTTGGATCTCTCGAATTTAGTTTTAAATCCAATTATTGTAATAATTGATACATTTTTATTATTCTTAGAATAGGAGATAATTTTGTTAAATAGATGTGCATCAATTCTTTAGAATATGGATTTAACTGTTAATTTGGTAAAATAGAGATTGAGCTGTCAAATGTAGTTGAATAGGATTTGATGAATAAAAAGAAATGTAGTGATAGAACACATGGAGGTAAAGAAAAATATAAAATCATTAGAGTTTGAGAATTAGAGAGACAGAGAGCAGAAACTGATGTAATCGAGCCAAGAAGGGCCAACCTCTGTAATTTCTATTTTAGTGATTAATTTATTGAGTGAAGTGTGAAAATTTATGTTCTTGGGGCAAATTATTCTCATCATCTATGCAAAAAGTCATTCTCGACAAAATCGGGTATTATTCTGTGTTTATGCATTCTCATTTGAAATATTAGTTCACAAAGTTAAATACTTTTCGTTTTGAATTCCAAAGTTTTAATGTTCTGGACTGCTTAAACACTTGAACACATTTCTCCTTAAATTTCCGTAAAATTCAAATGGTTTAAACCTTTTATGTGTTTATTCACAAAACCTTGAGACCGAGCAATACCAAAGAAAATTGACTCAAACCAAGGGTTTCATTGCGTAGCGATCTGTACAGATCACAATCGCATTTCAACATTCTTTTATTATTTGTTAAAAATTATTTTTAAATTGTTGCGATCCTTGAAGTGTGATGGCGGATCACACAAGATTTGTGAAATGTGACATTGCTTTATCGGAAGTTTAACATCTTGTGATCAGTGGTAAACCCCAAATTTTGCAAAATGCCGCTGCCGAATTGGAATATGCTAAGAGTTGCAATGTGCGATTGACAGGAGTTGGGAAAAATGCGAAGTGAGAACTGTTAAGTTGGAAAAGTTGTGAAATTGCGAAACTATTAAGTTTGTGACTTTTCGATTTAACCTTGTTGCTATTGTTTGGATCTATGTGGGAATATAATAGATCGTGGTTGAAGGAATTGAGAATCAAATTAGATCTGGTGCATCACATGTGGAGGGGTGGGGAGGAAATAAGACCCATATTATCATCATATGCCACCATTAAAACAATTTTAACACTCCCGTGAAGGTAAAATATGAAGTTCACCTCATTTAAATTTTTTATTTTAAAATAATTTAACAAGTTAGTTTGTGTGGTTGAGAATTATAACTAATAAGTTTAATTGCACTGACTATATCTGTAATGATAATGTTTCATATTGATTTTGAAGAAGTTATTTGCAAGGTATACATATGTATAGTCTAGATGGTTTGCATAACTATCTCTCTAAAACATATATGTGAGAAACATGTTGAATATGTTCATCCAAAAATATTGAAGCATTCAAAGCAGAGATACTCCACTTGGTGAGTTACGAACATTTTAATTTTATCACCATTTTGTAATTATTATTGATGAATTTCCACTAAAGTTATTCTGATGTTATATGGATTTAATAAGCTTTGTAACTTTAATCTATTAGCTAAACTTCATGCAACCATCATTTCTTGAAACTAGATATTTTGGCAATTGTTAATAAACTCGTATGTGGTATAAAGAAGAAATTTTGATTTTCAAAAGAATTTACATTTTAATTTTATTATCCTTCATAAATTTATGTATTATCTTAAACAAATTATTTAGTTACATTTACATTTATTAAATAATAAATTGGTCTTTCTTGAGATCCTCAAGCTATTTTACAAAATTAATCGAGCCTTGATTTATCAAATAAAAAATTGATCAATATCTAAATATCTACATATTTCAAATGCAAGAATGAATATATATATATATATATAAGTTTATATATTCTAGGTTTTGGATTTTTTGTTCATAGTGTAATTCTTTGTAAGGTTTTTTTTTTATTATTTGAATTGAATTTTTGAATATATAAATGAATTCAAAGTGTTAATAAACCCAAGTGTCACATCCATACATTAAAAAAAACTTTTATTTGTTTTATGATACAAAAATACCTTATATACCTTCGAATTTAGGGTAAAATATTTATATACTTAAACATACATAAAAGTATTTATAACAAGTCTTACCATATACTAACACTAATTGTCAGCAATCGTTTACATGTAAATAATAACATTATAGTTGTGCTTACGAGTTCCACTAAACTCCTGTATCATTTCTAAGTGAATCATTTATATTAATATGTCACCAGGATTTTGGGTAAGTCTCAATGGATAGAATAGTTGTTTAACACGTTTCATTCGATCATGCTGAACCTTATGATTCCCACTATGTATTATATGGATTCATGGTGGTAATTAACTTAAACATTACGTAATGCAAGCCCTTGTCACTAGTGAAAATCTTAATTGGATTATCAATCCGTTTGACATTTATTACATACTAATTGACAATAGTTGTCCATCATACGATTCATCTGGAATATTCACTATCAGTCGTTGATATTCCAACACTAATTTTGAATGGATGGGATCTTCTCGGTAGACTTTAGGTAACCGTCTACCCCAATGCTGCGTTTGTTTGCTCATGCTTGATCTGTGGTTGTTCGGTCCTCCTCCATGAATGGTCGTCTCTACGTCTGAGATTGAACTATTAATGGTTTTTCCTTGACTCTCTGCGGATACGTTCTACAAAGATTTTTGGCAACCGTGCATGTTTCCAGGAGAGAATAAGGTGTGTTTGAGATTTGGCCCATGAGTTCTTATGAAGTTCTTCTAGCATTATGTCTACTTCATTGCTACACAAGTCACATTTAGGTAAGAAAATATGGTTAAATAGCTTAGGTTTGAATATTTTCATTCCTCTCTTTAGTATTGACTTGACCCGATTTTCCTTTCAGGTTTTGTTTGTAATTATGTTTTCTGGGTCTTCTTGCAGGTGAAGGTTGTCTGCATTCAAATCACAGGAGCTCAATTACACAGTCATGATCATTCCTTGTTAATTTTCATGGAATCTTAAAGAATCTAGGGTTCTTACAGGTGATGAGGGGTTTTCCTCCGAACCCATTTACCCAAAAATATTTTTTTTACCAGCATTAAATTGTTTTACTACTTATGATTGTTTTTAACGTTGTATTTTCTTATGTTAGAAACCCTCTCTGTCGAGTTGCGGGTTCCACTACTGCTTTTCGAAGGATGGTTGAGGCTTCAAGAGCCCTTGTAAGTGCTCCATTACCCAACTCCTCATGTAATTGGCGTTGTGATTACTGGCATGGGTTTCATTGATTGTTCTCTCAGGTGAACCCTCTTCCTGTACACGGTTATGACTTCTGTAAGCTAAGACCCTTCTCATCGCATAGGTAGATTTTTTGGAATATTTTTAGTTCCTGGGTTTTAATGAAATTTGTTAGCAAGGACAAAGGACCTCTCGTCCCTTTTTATTCGGGTTGATACCCTGAATTTATACTATGTAAAAACTCTTGTATATATATTTTGTAGAATCGCTCCGTTCTGCTGACTGTGTTTGACTTGTATATTTCATTTCCATAATTTAGGCTTGTATTATGATATTCATACATGTTATTTACTAATCTCTGATTTCTGGAAATAAAATGTGTCTGGAATTTATGAATGTAAAGGTTGCATGTTCCTTATGGATAGTGTTGTTCATTCATTTGGCTTGTTGTACATGTCAATTTTATAAGTTAATGGCACGTCCATTTATTTTTGGATTTATTTATTTCGGTTACAAAAGTTTGTGTATTCTAAAAAATACAAACATTAAATTTAAGTCAAGGAGCCTCAACAACCAGAGTACTGGACCCTTGTCGGGTTTACACTGTGACTCGGGTCTAAACCCCTGTGCGAGATTGAGCTCCTCTAACTTTCTTTCTTTTACCAATAAATTATGTATTCTTGTAGTTCATCTACTCTGGTTCAAAGTTACATGCAATTTTTTTTTTGTGATTCTTTTGGTTCCTTCGAAATGTTTGGTATATATATTATTTTCAATTACTACAGATTTTGGTTTCTTGAAGTATTCACTACCATATGTTAGCCATCTTCTTACTAATAAATTTCCAGTAAACCTCTCGATAACTACAAAGGTTTTATGGAATTTTCCTAAATCTTAGTCTGCCTTAATTTCTAATGTTATTTCTTAGCTACTGAATAAATAAAATAAAATCAGTTTCTACGTCCTTTGAAATTAATCAATAAATAGCAGAAATAGTTTTCCTTAAGCGATTTCTAGGAACCTTTCCACAATTATTTGAAACACTTGCAATTTAAATATTTTAGGTACTTATCTTAAACTGAGGTTTTAACTGATGGCTTCCACCCAACCTTGAGTCAGGAAATGACGTCCTCTACTTCCCTCGAGCTCCTCTCCAAAGTAAGAATTCACAGCAATAATTTCAAGGAGGTAGACCTCATGACTCTAGTCCACTCTTCTCTCCTAATCAGGTAGCAGTGTCCCACTGGTCTTCCACCAGCTCTAGATGCTCTCCCCTTCCAGTCTCTCAGTTGTTCCTCTTCTCTTGCACAGAACCCCTTTCCTCCTCTAGGATTTTCCTTTTATCCAAAGGAAACGTAACTTCCAATAACTGATTATTAAACTACTTTGGAGTCTTGGAAGCTTTTACCATCAGATTCAAGGTATCATACCATAATTAAAACTTTGTTTTCAAAAATAAGAAACTTTAATTCACAACATTTGATTAACATACATTTTAATCTATTAAATAAAAATTAAATAATTTCAGTGTATAATTAAAATGTATTTTAGTAAATAACATTAAATATGGGTGTTACACCTTCCCTCGCTTAAGATGAACACCATCCCTGGTGTTAAACCATTCCATTGAAAAGTTATGGATATGCCTCCTGCACAATGTTTTCATCTTCCCAAGTCGCCTCCTCAGGGATATAGTGCTTCCATTGCACTTTAACTTAGGTGGTAGCTCTCTTTCAGAGTGTTATTTCTCTCCATTCGAGGATACGTTGAGGCTCTACCAGAAACTCATCGTCTGGTTTGACCTGCAACCATCAAATGGTAAATTAATAAAGAGTAATTTATATTTCTTAGAAATATTAATTTTCCATTTCCTTCCTACCTGAACATTATGCCAATGTATTACATGCTTAGGATCATCTATGTATATTTTAAGCACATGCACATGGAACACATTATGCACTTGTATGTGTCCCAGTAAAGCTAATTGATAAGCTTCTAGCCCCACCCTTTCCAAAATTTAGAAAGGTCCACTCTTCAAATTTTTTCCTATCTTCTTGACTTCTCGCTCCATCTCAGCCAACATCTCCAGTCCAAGCATTATCTTTATTTACAAACTGCTCTAATTAAGATGAGTCCAACATTTCCTTCTATATAGAGCTTCAAATGGAATCATTTTAAGTGATTCTTGGTACCCATTAATATTTGCAAATTATGCCGAGTGTAGATAATCTTCCCATTTTGTAGGTTGTTGCATTACATACATTCATAGCATGTCCTCCAAGATTTCTTTCACCCATTCTGTTTTCCCATTTTTTTGAGGATGGTAAGTCCTACTAAACTAGATTTGAGTGCCTAGTCCAGTAAACAGTGCCTTCCAAAAGGCTGAAGTAAACTTCACATCTCTATTTAAGATGATTTTTTTTGGTATACCATGCAATCTAAATATTTCTCTCATAAATATGTCAGCAATTTGTATGGTTTTAAAGTTGGAGTGTACGTGAATGAAATGGGATACTTTGGTCAAGTGATCAACAACTACCATTATTGAGTCATTATGTCGCTTTGATCTCGGTAAGCCAATAGTAAAATACAACGATATAACTTCCCATTTCCATTCTGTCACTGGTATGGGTTGTAATAAGCCGGTTGGGTGTTGATGTTCAAATTTCACCTCCTGGAATTCCAAACACTTGGTCAAGTATTCAATGATATATTTGCACATACCAGGCCAAAAGTAATATTTTCTAATGGTTGTTAACATTTTCTGATAGTTAGGGTGTCCATCATATGAAAATCTATGATACTCATCGAGAATCATCCATTTTAGACTTAATTGATTAGGTATGTATATCTTTCCTCGAAAGGTTAGTAGCTGCTCTGTATTGACGGTATAGTCTCACTGCTTTCCCTATGCCTCTGTATCATGTGGTTGTTGCCATAGGAGTTGATATTTTGGATCTTTTACTGCAGCCTCCTTTACTTGTGCCCGGAACTTTAATTCCACATCATTAAAATATAACTCATATACATAATGCATTTTTCTTCTTAGCACGTCAGCAACCTGATTTTATTTTCATTAAATATGTTGCATTTCAAAATAAAACTCACTTAGGAATGCATTCCACCTAGCCTGGCGAGTGTTTAGATAATCTTGTTTAAAGTAACTGGTCAAACTAGTATGGTCATTTTTCAGCACAAATATTTTACCCAATAGGTAATCCCTTCATATCTTAAGCTCATGCACCACTTATTTTAACTCTAAATCGTAGGAAGAGTATTGTTGTTCATGGTCTTTTAACTTTCTAGATTCATAAGCCGCAACCTTCTCGTTCGGTGATAGCACTGTCCCTACGCGTTCTTTACTTGCATCGGTGCAAACTTCATATTCTAAACCTGGATCTGCAACTTTCAAAACAAGAGGTGTGGTCAATAACTATTTTAGTTTCTCAAAACAAGATTGGCATTCATTTGTTCAATTTAACACTCACCCCTTGAGCTGCAAGGAAGTTATAGGAAATGAAATTTTAGAAAAGCCTTCTATAAAACGTTGGTAGTAACGAGCCAATCCCATAAAGGATCATATGTTTGCCATGTTTTTAGGCACCCTCCATTCCATAATAGTCTTTATCTTTTCAGGGTCCACTGCTATTCCTTCAACCGAAATAACGTGGCCCAAATATTGTATTTATTCCTTGTAAAAGTCACACTTGTTGAATTTGGCGTATAGCTGATGGTCCCTCAACATTTTCAACACTATACGTAGATGCTCCTTATGTTCCTCCATATTCTTTGAATAGATCAATATATAGTCTATAAAAATCAGAACTAATTTATCTAAATGGGGATGAAATATGCCATGCATTAAGCTCATGAATGTTGGAGGTGCACTGGTCAAAAAAAATGGTAGGACCACAAATTCGTAATGCCATCTCTGGTTCAGAATGCTATTTTATAAATATCTTCATCTTTTATCCTTATTTGGTGATACCCAGATCTCAAATCTATTTTTTAAAATATCGTTGCTCGTTTTACCTGATCGAAAAGATCATCAATCCAAGGTAGTGGGTATTTATTTTTAAAAGTTAGTTTATTAAGTTGCATGTATTCCTTACATATTTGCGTGGTACCATCCTTTTTCTTTACAAACAATACTGGTGTCCCCTAAGGTGACACACTAGGACAGATATATCCCTTGTCCAACAATTCTTGTAGTTGCATTTTCAGTTTTGTTAACTTAGGCACACTCATTTGGTAATGTGCTCGTGGTACTGATGCTACCCCTGGAATTAACTCAATGGTAAAATCTATGTCCCACTTTGGTGGAAGCCTTGGTCTGTTTTCTGGAAATACATCCATGAAATATTGCACCACATTTATATTTTCCATTCTAGGAGTCCTCTATTTTGAGTTAGCAAATCCAACCTAGATCGCATAAATTTGAAACCCTTTCCTAATTCATTTTCTCAGGTGAGATGTTGTGATAGGTCGCAGCTAAAGTGGCTTCTTAATTCCTTTCAACTCTTGATGTGTTCCATCTTCAGATTTAAAATAAATAATTTTTTCTTTGCAACCTACGAGGGACCAGTGCACTTCCAACCAATCCATCCCCAATAATATGTCATAGGGGCCTAAGGGTAGAATGTTTAATTCCACCTTTATAATATGATTCCCAACTTCTAGGGAACAGTTGCAAGCTTTGGCATGAAATTTTCACTTTGCCCCACTGGCTAGCTATACTCGCCAAGAATTTTTAAACTTTTGGCTCTGTAAGTCACATTTTTCCACAATCCTGGGATATACATATCTTAAACTAGCACCAGGATCAACCAAAATAGATATATGGTGGGAACACATCTTACCTTCCAGTTCTATCATGGTTGGCTGGTAATCCGCTTGCCAGTCTTCAAGTGCAGCATTGATTCTGGGTATATTTCGCGCCACGTCTCCCACAGTGGATGCTTCTTGCATGTTAGCTGCAGTTTCATTCCTCCCACGGTATGGGAAGTTTCTATAATAATGTGAATCACCGCATCCCCAACACTGTAATGGTGGTTTCTTTGTTTGTCCATGATCTGCTCTGTTGGATGCTTCAGTAGGTCGATCTTCAGCTGTCCATTTAGGTTTCTGCTAGTTTTTCCCAATTGATGAATTCCTCGCAACAGTTTTATAGTTTCGAGATTTTCCATGTTTAAAGTTCGAGGTGCCTTTCTGCCCTTTCTTTGGTGGCCAGCTTCTGCCAACTTCTTCTTTCTCTTTAAATTTCTGATGCCACATTCATTCCTTTTGAATCACCTCGTCCATGGTCTTAGGATTTACGAATTCAATTCTCTCCTTGATTTGGGCAGGAAAACTAATTAAGAAACTATGTACCTTTGCCTTCTTGTCCCTCAACTGTTATACATATAAATTCATCCATGGATAATTGTCCCAGATTTAAGTCACAGAACTCCCACGATTTTTCTTCATAAAATAATTCTGCTAAATAGTTGTCCTCGAAGTATTGTTGGAATTCTTCCCATGTTACACTCTAATCGTCTATTCCCCGCACATTCTTCATTTCTTCCCACCATAAAGTAGCTTTATCTCGCAATTGATGAATGGCCAGGCGATCTTTGATCTTGCTGCTATATTCATAGACTTAAAAATATTTAATCATATTTATAATCGAGGCTTTTTCCACCTCCTTAGTCTCTCCATCAAAAGTGGTTGGTTTAATCTTTCGAAATTCGCCTTGTAATTCTACTTTATGTTTCTTCATTTTCTATTGTTCTGTAGCATTACCAGACTCTTATTCATGATAATTTATGTCTTTATTACTCCTTTCAGTATGACTCCCTGCTGGGTGATCATTATTTTGTTTTTGTTGTTCCTCTTCATGAGTATTTCTTTCTGGGATTGGTTGTGAGGTAGGGTGATTCTGTCTATCTGAAATACTCTTAAGGATTACTTCCATTTCTCTCATTAGTATTTCATTATCATTCCTTACCCAGACCATCTCTGTCTGAAGCTTTTTTACTGTATCCAACAGTCGAAGAGTCTATCCTTTTTTTCCTCTAGCAGTGTACTATTTTGTTGATGTTGTTCAACACTCAATTGTACCCAAATCTCAGGGTTCATCACCGGATTTGGATGGGAATGAATTTCCCATGTAGTTCTTTGAGGTTTCTGACTGGACCCTCTCCTCATATTGATTCCTGCTATTTTGCTTAGGATTAACATCAATGAAAAACACTCAGATTTATTTAATTGGCCGAGTCTGGCCTAGCGTGTAAACCACTCTCTAATATGACATGTCACATCAATACATAAAAAAAAAGCTTTTATTTATTTTATGATACAAACTTACCTTATATACCTTGGAATTTGGGGTAAAATATTTATATACTTAAACTTACATCAAAGTATTTATTACAAGTCTTACATATACTAACACTAATTATCAGTATTTTTTTACATGTAAATAATAAAATTATAGTTGTGCTTAGTGTTCCACTCAACTCATGTATCATTTCTAAGAGAATGCTTTATATTGATATATCACCAAGATTTTGGGTAAGCCTTAATGGATAGAATAATTGTTTAATATGTTTCATTCGATCATGATGAACCTTGTGATTCCCACTATGTATTAAACAAATTAATGTTGATAATTAAGTTAAACATTACGTAATTAAAGCCCTAATCATCGATTCAAATATAAAGTTTGACATTTATTACATACTAACTGACAACAGTTATCCATCATACAATTCATCTAGAGTATCCGCCATGAGCTGTTGATCTTCCAACCCTAATTTTGAACAGCTAGGATCTTCTAGGTAGACTTTAGGTAACCATCTACCCCAACGTTGCATTTGTTTTCTCATTCTTTCTATGTCATTTTTCTGTCCTCCTCCACGAATGGCCATCTCTGCATCTGAGCTTGAACTATTAATATTTTTCCCTCAACTCTCCACGGATACATTCTACACAGAGTTTTGGAAACTTTGCACATCTCTGGGAGGGCATAAGGTGTGTTTGAGATTTGAACCATGAGTTATTATGAAGTTTTTTCAACATTATGCCTACTTCGTCACTGCACAGGCCAGGTTTAGGTAAGGAAATCTGGTTAAATAGCTTAGGTATGAATATTTTCATTTCTTCCTTCAGTATTGGATCGACCCAGTTTTCTTTCAATTTTTGTTTGCATTATGTTTTCTAGGTTTTATTGCAGGTGACAGTTTCCTGTATTCATCTCACAGGGAGCTCGATGACACAGTCATGATGATTCCTTGCTCATTTTCATCGACTCTTAAAGAATCTAGGGTTATTACAGGTGATGGGGGGTTTTCACCAGAACCTATTTTCCCAACATAATTTTGATTACCAGCGTAAAACTATTTTGGTACTTATTATTATTTTTAACGCCATGTTTTCTCATGCTAGAAACCCTCTATGTCACATTGCGGGTTCCTCTACTTCTTTTTGAAGGATGACCGCAGCTTCCACAACCCTCGGAAGTTCTCCATTACCCTAATCCTCATGTAATTGATGTTGTGATTACTCATGTGGGGTTCCTTGATTATTCTTTGAGGTCAACCCTCTCCTTGTAGAGGGTTATGACTTCTGTAAACTAAGACCCTTCTCAGTGCTCAGGTGGAGTTTTTGGAATCTTTTTAGTTCCTCGGTTTTAATGAAATTGGTTTACAAGGAGCAAGGACCTTTCGTCCTTTTTTTATTCGGCTTGATACCCTGCGTTTATACTGTGTAAAAAATCTTGTATATATATTTTTGCAAAACCAATCCAATCTCCCGACTGTGTTTGACTTGTATATTTATTTCCATAATTCAGGCTTGTATTATGATAGTCAGACCTCTTATTAATATTCGATTTATGTAAATCAAATGTGTCTAGAATTTATGAATGTAAAGGTTGCATGTTGCTTACGGACAGGGTCATTCATTCATCTAGCTTTGCGTACATGTCAATTTTATAAGTTAATGGCATAAACATTTTTTTATTTTTTTATTTCTTCGGTTACATAAGTGTGTGTATTCTGCAAACTACAAACATTATATTTAATTCAGGGAACCTAAGAAGCCACAGGACCAGACCCTAGTTGGATTTACACCATGACTTGGATCTAAACCCCTGTGCGAGACTGATTTGTTGTAACTTTCTTTCTTTTACCAATAAATTATGTACTGTTGTAGTTCATCTACTCTAGTTCAAAGTTACATGCAATGTCATTTTCTGAGATTCTTCTGGTTCCTTTAGAATATTTGGAATATATATTATTTACGGTTGCTGCACATTTTGGTTTCTTGAAGTATTCACTGCCATATGCTATCCATCTACTTACTAATAATTTTCTAGTAAACCTCTTAGTAACTATAGGGATTTTATGGAATTTTCTTAAATCTTAGTCTACCTCAATTTCTACTGTTATTTCTTAGCTACTGAATAACTAAAATAAAATAAGTTTTTTGTTTCCTTTGAAATTAATTGTTAAATAATAGAAATGTTTTTCCTTAAGAGATTTCTAGGAAAATTTCCACACTTATTTGAAACACTTGCAATTTAAAGATTTCAGGTACTTATCTTAAACTAAGATTTGAACTGATGGCTTTCACCTAACCTTGAGTGAGGAAATGGCATTCTCTACTCCCCCCATGCTCCTCTCCAAAGTAGGAAGTCACAATAGTAATTTCAAGGAGGTAGACCTCAGGACTCTAGTCCAGTCTTCTCTCATAAGCATGTAGAAGAGTTCTGCTAGTCTTCCACCAACTCTGGATGCTCTCTCCTTCCAGCTTCTCAACTTTTCCTCTTCTCCTGCAGAGACTCCTTTACGATTTCCTTTTATCCTAGAGGAAAGGTAACTACCAGTAACTGCTTATTCAACTACTTAGGAGTCTTGGAAACTTTTACCATCATATTTATGGTAACATACCATAATTAAAACTTTATTTTCAAAAGCAAGAAACTTTAATTTACAACTTTTGATTAACATACTTGTTAATATGTTAAATAAAAATTAAATAACTTCAGTGTCTAATTAAAATGTCTTTTAGTAAATAACATTAAATACGGATGTTTCACCAAGGCACTCAAATCGTTTAGACTATATAACTAGAATGACTAAAAAAGATTCAAAATCTAGAAGATTTAGGCTACTTGTGTATTAATTATTTATACCTAAATTTGATTTTATTTATAATAATAGTTACAATTTTTAATTTATTAATTGAAAAACAAATATTTTTTTTATTTTTTGAGTTTATATCCAGTGTTGGAGAAAAATAGTTATTATCCTCCTCACAAATATTCAATTCCAAGATGAAAGTCAATTCCAAAATACTATGGGCTACATTAAAAGGGTTGACCAAAAAGACTAAAAAAGATGGTTACCTTAATATAACTCACTTACCGATAAGAACCAGAAATATTGAAATAATATTGATTGATAGTAAGTGTACATATACAGTGTATATTTGACAGTTATATCCAAATGTGAATATGACAGAAATTACATTAAATGGGGCTATTTATATCCAAATTGGATTCTTGAAAAATCGGGCCTCGGAATATGTGCGATGATTTGCAAACTACTGTACATTTCAAGTTGTGCCATTAGGAATAGATTCACGTGATATGTATGTGAATATACTATTCACATCTTTAAATTTCCCTGTGGTCAAATGTGTGCCCCATTGCCTTATGATATGGCATTTCCAACCAGTTTGTTTGGCAGAGATTGGAATTTCGTATTTGGTTGCTTCTGCTTTAAGACTTTCTAGTTCGTAGTAGCATAATCGTGATTTTATTGGATGTCATTCATTGAACTCTTATGAAAATTGTCATTTCATAATAATTTTAATTTATGTTTAATTTATGCATGGTTATGAGGTTGTCTTGTCATAGTGAGGTACATTTTCTTTTTAATGATATGTTGAATAAATTTAGTGTTTTAAATTTTCTTTGGTCAAATGTGTGCCCAATTGCATTATGATATGGCGTTTCCAACCAGCTAGTTTGGCAGACATTGGAATTTCGTATTTGGTTGCTTCTGCTTTAAGACTTTCTAGTTCGTAGTAGCATAATCGTGATTTTATTGGATGTCATTCATTGAACTCCTATGAAAATTGTCACGTCACACTAATTTTAATTTATGTTTAATCTATGTATGGTTATGAGGTTGGAGAAATCTAGTGTTTTAAATTTTCTCTGTTTTTATTTAAACTGATAAACTCAAGTGATTAATAATTTTTTAATAATAACTTTTCAGCTATAAAAATTACTTTGTAATATATATATATATATATATATATATATATATATATTATAAAAAAATGATTAATACAATATTTTATATAGTACAGACGAAAATATTTATATATAAAATGGATTTGAAAAAAATTATTAATTAAAAATATAAAAAAAAAAAATCTAAAATTTAATAAATATAATTGTTAATCAAATAATATTTTAAATAGTTATATGGAAATAAATTCATAAAAATTATTAAAAAAAAAATAATTAATACAATATTTTAGTATAGTAAAGGTTATGAAAGAAAATATATAATAATGTATTATTAATAAAATTATATATATAGTTATGGAATATTTAAGTGGTGATGGTTTTTAGCATAGAATTATATTAGATATTATTTTTTGGGATTCAACTAGGTAAAGTAAGTCATTCATTTGTGACCATTTCCTTCTCCCTCTCATGGAAATGGTCACAGATGAATGACTTACTTAACACAGGTGAATCCCAAAAAATGATATAATATCTAGTTATGAAATAAATTTTTTTTTTTTAGCTTATTTTGATAAATACAATATTTTATATACTAAAAGTTATGAAAGAAAATATATAATTATATATCATGGAGATGGTCATAGATGAATGACTTGCTTAAAGGAGTTGAATAAAAAATGATATGATATAGAGTTATGATTTTTTTTATTTTTTTTAAGCTTACTATGATAAACAAAATATTTTATATAATAAAACTTATGAAAGAAAATATATAATCATATATCTAATGGAAATCTTCATAGATGAATGTCATACTTAATACGGCTTAATCCCACAAAATGATATGATATCTAGTTATGAAAAACTGACCCCTCATTAGTGAAGATGTTTTAGCCAAGTTGAATCTACCAATTGAACTAACCCACTAGGTTCGTTATCTTTATTATTAAATTAATTATTATTTTTTTAGTATTTGCAAATGATCGACATATAAAGACATAATATTAAACCTACCAGTGTAAACAAGACTATAAATATTTTTCAATTTCAAAAAATTATAGTATGAAAGAGTCTATCACATTTATGATACTAAGAGGGTGGAAGATGAAAACACTTTGTTTTAAATTGTCTAGGTTATACTCACATTAGATGTAAAGAACAACCATATAAATTAAATCAATGTTATATAGAGATAGGAATCAATATATTAGAAATGTTTCAAGGTAGTGTAAGCCCTGTCATTTAAGTGCAAATTATTCTTTCAGAAAAAATTCCAAATTGATATATGAATTGGAAAAATTAATTTCCTACTAAGGCACAAGAACTTGCATAAATTTTGGTTGGTAATAACCACTAGTAATTTTACAAATTTACAATTTTACTCCAACGTGCTAAATTGTAGAAGAACACATAAATATTGTGGGAAATAACTCCTAGTAAGTATATTTATTTACATCTTCTTCCAATCTATTTTTTATCCAAATACTTTCTTAAATTAAGGTGGATAATAATTGATAGTCAATATGTTATTTACATGAGTATGAGAGATTTTAATTTTAGGTGGTTTAATACTAAAAAACTATTGGACATGTATCTAAAAATCATGGCATAAATATTGCAACTACATCCAAAAATTATGGAAGAAACATTTGGTGCAATTATCCACATGGAAGTGCATTGTGCAAAGAATGCAATAGGACCTTAAAATTATGATCCAATCAAATGTTTCAAATTTTACATTTTTTTTTATAATATTGAAAAATAAATATTTATTTTTAAAAGTTAAACATCTTAGAGATTATGTTTTGGGAAAATTTTCATAAACACTTATAACTTACATTAATTAATGCTAAATTAATAGTGATCAATAGAAAAATCTAATCTTATAGTATTACTTTGCGAAGAACTAAAAAATTGAAATGTAAAGTTAATGAACTAATTGTTTGAAAATAGGTTTCTTGATTTTTTTTTCATTTCTCAAATAATGAATCAAAACTCTATAATAATAATAATAATAAATAAATAAATAAAAATAAATAAAAAATCCTATGTTCATACCAATACAATATATTTTATTACAAAATTGAATATTAGTTTATAAAGATAAAAATAACATATTTATTATGCAATATATTTTGAGTAAATATTAATGAACTAAAATAAAAACTCGCCCTCTTAAAGTTTTGGAGGAGTAAGGATGGAGTTTTGGATATATATATATATATATTGTGTATGATATAAGTGAAGAGAGAGAATATTCATTACTATTCAACTATATGAATCTTGTAGATTAAACAATTTAAAATCTAAAAAAATATCCTAAAAAATTCATTTCCTCTATTGAATAAGTTATGCTTTTTAAAATATTTCATGGATTGTAAAATCTCTTTCGGTAATAATCACATGCAATGGGACATTGTCGATGCGTTTGAAACCAACCAGTGTGGTTCATCATCAGGACTAGGTGAGAGATCAGATCAAGTCAATAAATTTAAATAGATGTAGAAATTGTTAAACTAGTCGTTAGGAAAACGGCTAGTTTGACTTTTTAAAATTTATTTATCAATTTTTAATTATATATAATGTTTTTTAATTAAGTAATAACAGCTAGTTCCATTCTATTATTAGACTATTTAATTTATTTATTCAATTAGTTAATAGATTAATAAACTTTTATATATATATATATATATATATATATATGATTTAATTATTTAATTATCAATTTTATTTATTTCTTAAAACGCGAGGTCTAAATAAAAAATAAAAAAAAAATAAAAAAAAATTAATAATAAATAAAAAAAATAATAAATAAAAATAAAATAATAAAAATAAAAAATACAAAAACATAAAATTAAATAAATAAAAGTAAATAAATAAAGGCACAATCGGCAGGGCAGAAATAAAAGGTAATAAAAAACATAAGGCAGGTATCCAACACCTGCTGATGTTCCAACCATCATCTCTATTGAGATTAACGGGACTTTTTTTCAATTTCTAAGGCCTCTCTTAACTTCCAATGATGGAAATGGTCGATCCTGGCAACAACCTTCGCATATTCGATGCAAATATGATGGCTAGTCTTTTTGCATGCTCAGCTAGGGCAGACGAGCGGGATCTTCCATGTTTAATGTCAACAGCATGCTGGCAAATCCTTTGATTTATAGACCTACCAGTTTCACCAATGTAAGGCATCCCACAGGAATAAGGAATGATATAGACACCTTTCCGATCCCTAAAGTCAATTAGGTCTTTATTTTTTTATTTTTATTTTTTTATTTATTTTTATTTATTTATTTTATTTATTTATTTATTTTATTCATTTTGGTCATTGGTTATTTTTTTTTTCGACCTTGTGCTTTAATATATATATATATATATATATATATATATATAAACTAATTGAATAGATAAATTAAATAGTTTAATAATAGAATGGAACTAGCCATTATTAATTTATTAAAAAACATTATATATAATTAAAAATTGATAAATAAATTTTAAAAAGTCAAACTAGCCATTTTCCTAACAACTAGTTTAACCATTTCTACATCTAACTTGATTTGATCTCTCACCTAGTTCTGATGATGAACCACACTGGTTGGTTCAAACGCTTCGACAATGTTCCATCGCATGTGATTATTACCGAAAAAGATTTCACAATTTTATATAGATCACGGAAACGTAGATTCTAAAAATATTTCATGAAGCTTACAACCTACTACTCATCTAATAATTGTAAACAATTAATTTGAAATTATATACTCCAAAATAAATGTAAATATAAACATAATAACTTTTATTTAAAAATTTATACATAAAATTAATTCACATTCCTTTAAACATGATTTTAAATCAAATAAAATTATGATATTAAAATAATAAAAGTATATATTAAATATATAAAATTTAAATAATATATTAATAACTTTGTATATTTACAACCGAAAAAAAAAAAACAAAAACCAAATATATATATATATATATATATATATATATTTTAATTAAATACAATTATTTAATTACACTCATTTAAATTATTACTAAAAAAAAAGGTACATTAAACCATCTATAGAAATCCTCGACCAATTACTCTGAGAGAGTGACTGATGAGAATTATTTGAAATATAAAGGCAATATACTTCTCTTACATTTACTTGACATTATTTTCACGAGGTACTCAAAGGTGCACTATAAAATATGAGAGATTGTCAAGTTCGCTGTGAGCATCTTGGGAAGTAATGCACTTTATTTGGAATCACACCTCAGGGTTTCTTGCTTAGCTTTATAAATGCGGAATTACTTTCTTTACTCTGTCACAATGTCAAATGACCAGGTTTCTCTTACTTTCGAAAGTAACTAAAAGAGAAGATACTCGTTTGGGTTGTGAGGGAATAATTATGGAGTTTTGGATTGTTATATATAATTCATAAATATTTTTGCATATCATATAAGTTGGGAGAGAATGTTTATTACTATTCAATCATATCTAATTTTTTTTTTTTTTGAAACTATAAGGTTATAGATTGTATTTCTTGCTTTGTGGATGAATGAAATATTATCTACAACTAGATGTGCAGTCAAGTTAAATCAATCCCATATTTTATATGTACAAAGTTTCCAAATGCTAGAAATGGTAGTCTTAAGTAACATAAAATATTATCTATCCTCAGATGTGGGTGCCTAGTTGCAAGAGTTTGGGCCACATGGGTGCTATGTGGCAGGGTAGCTGTCAACCCCATGTGCCTACACATGGTCGCCCACCTGCTCTTAAATGTCGGAGCATGCCAACCATAATTTCATTCTCCGCTAGCTTTCTCGAGACGTCCTTCCCCTGCAGAGTATTAACAACTCCGCGTCCTACTGTAATGGCTATTAATTCAGCCCGCCGCACTCCTTAGGCCTGTATTCGGCTCTCCATCCAGCTCTCTGTGTTTGCCTCCTACATTTCCTTTCAGTGCTCGGCTCTTGGCCCTGTACAGTCCTGGTGTAGTTATCCCTTGACAAATTCTAGTGGTGGGAGCTCCTCTCCTGCTCCGAAGAGTGTTCCCTCCCTGTGTTACGCTTCTGCTCCTATGCCCGCCATGTCAAGGCGCCACAAAATGTGTTGTCGACGTGTTGGGGAGCGCAACCTCCCCTCTAGACCTTCACTGTCGATGGCCTTCGGCAGGGAATTGAACCTCTTTGTGGGTTGGGAAGAGTTGAGCAGGCGTGATCCTGTCAACCTTTCTGCTCAATTATCGCTTTAGCTCCCGGTCTCCCCACCTGAATCCTCGGGCATTCGTCTGAAGAAACGCCTGCATAAGTCTACTCTGCAATCCAAACTGGCTTTCATTCCCCGCAATATGAAAGCCCTGCATGTGCAGAGCGCATCCAGTAGTAGCCATTGCACTAGCAGTGGCTCGGGTTCTAGCGACCGTCAAGGTTCTAGCAGCGACGTGGGCAGCAAGGATGAAGACACCAACACACTTGCAGTGAACGCCAATCAACTAGATGCTTAGGTGTCACCTCTGCCTCTGACTTGAACCCACACGCCGAGCAAGGAGGATGATGAGTCTTTTATGTTTGCAGGATTGTGGAAGAATATCCCAACCCTCCAAAGAAGAATGAAGGTCTACCTTAATTCCATTTGTTGGGTGCTCTTCTCTCACTCCAGTTATCTCATGGTGTTCTCTAGTTTAAATTTGCTTTGGAACCTCTCTCTGCTATGTTTATGTTTCAAAACTGTTTATCCTAGTTTCCCATCCTAGGCAGCTCTTAATTTTTGCAACTTGTGGACTGGTTTTCCCATCTAAAGTAGTCCTTATTTTGTTATCAAACTCTTGACACATCCCTCTGAAATTGGCTTGCCAAGAATTGTAATGTTTTTCCATGTATATAATAGAAATAGTCTAAATTTGAAAAAAAAAACATAAAATATTATCTACAAATTGCTCTAAGTGACATAAAATATTATCTTCCAATGTTTTCTTTTATAATGACATCTAGTTATTTTGAATTTCTCCCACATTTATTCTTAATTTTATAAAATCTCTTCTACAACATCACAAAATATAATTTATTTTAAACTTTCAGCTAAAATTCATCAAAATTTTTAATTGACACAAGTTGTCGAAACCTTTTGCAAATTCCCACCATTTACTTGTAATTTTCAAAAAACAATAATGAAAATTCAAGATGTTAAAGATCACTTTGTTCACAGAAACACGATATTAATCACAAGTATTTTAATTACTTGTAATTTAAAAAAACAAATCCTGGAAATTCAAGAAGCGAAACATCACTTTGGTCACAAACACTGTATTAATCACGATCATTTTAATTACTTGTAATTTAAAAAAAAATCGTTGCAAAACACCACTTTGGTGCCAACAACAATGTATTAATCAAGGCAATGTATTAATCACGAGTATTTTAAACATTGTATTAGATTTTCCCAAGCTTTTCTAAGTGTATGTGGAGACTAAGAAACCTTATCAAAAGTTTGTCTGGATTATCTAGAACTGTAGTTTGCATCAATCTAATGCTTGACTTGGAATATCTGAATAGACATTAGATATTGAAATATTGAATTTATACACCTTCCATCTATATAAACAATCATGAAAATTGAAATTTTGAATTTATAAACCTTCCATTTAGATAAACAATCATGAAAATTCATACTAAAGAGAGAAGCGGGTAGTGATTCCAAATCCAACTCACGCTTCTTGCACCAAAACAAAAATATAAAAAAACACAGTTATATTCACACCAACATTGGACACTAAATAAACTAACACAAAAGCTATGAAGCAAAGGAGAACCCAAATTTATGAAATTTATTATTGGTGAAGGGGTCTTTGAGGGCATGTAAAGAGTGCCTCATGGTACATCTTTAGTTCTCGACTACTTGAGCATAGGTTTAGGAAACCATTAAAGGGCTTACATGAGTTGGACATAGATTTATTAACTGCAAATTTTTTATATTTTAAAAATTATTGATTTTTCGGCACCTAAAATGTTATGGGTAGTAATTATGACTGTAATTACATAAATTTTATTCATTTTTTTTTATTTAAATATTTTAAAGATATAAATAATAGCAATTATGATAATTAGTTATTAGTTTTTAAAATGTTGTAAGTATTTTTTTCTTAATTTTATTAAAAAAAATTATTTATATATAGTTGCTAATTTTTAGGATCTAATAAAGATATAATAACTCAACACAACTATATTAATATTATATTAGATTGGTATTTACAATTAGTCAATACAAATAGTTAATTAATATAAATTAGTTAGAAATATTGATTCTTTTTACTTTGATTAATGCCTATATATATATATATATATATATATATATATATATATAATTAATTTTAATCAAAAGTAATATCAACTAATTTGATTTAAATAAAAGGTATATAATTTTTAATTCAAAGTTTCTCTATTTTTTTTTTTTTTTTGACAAAGTCGGCTGCTAATTGTATTTCAAAAAAGGGTTGGGAGTTGAAGCTCCATGGTTACAAGAAGTGCTATTTGAAATGCACTAAAGAGTGCAGCCATAGCTATAGATTACATGCCTTTTGATTTTAGTATTCGAGAGATACAAAAATACTAAGAAGTTGTAGATATGGATAAACTGAGAAAGAAGAAGAGCATATTTAAAAGACATAATAAGAAGAAGAGAGAGGTTAATCTATGTTGATGTGGCTGATTTTCTGCGCTGTAGAATTCTCTGGATTTTCTTCATTCCCTGCGTTCCTCATGTTGTTGGAGTTGGTTCTGGGCGCAGTGCATTTTTCGATGATGTATTTTAGGATTTGGACTGACTCTTCAGCATGGGCGCATTTGTTAGAAAGATTATCAAACTAGGCCTGAAGAGAAGAGACCATTGAGAGGAAGAAATTAACATCGGTCCGGTGTCTGTCCTCCAGGACTTTGACGTCGTTCTTCAGCTTGGCATCGATGGTCTTTTGATGGTCTCAGATTTTCTCTAGCTCTGCCTGCAGATCCGCGCAATGGAAACAATTTTCACTTCGGGCCATTTTGTTAAAAGTAAGCCCGAGGATGTACTGATGAAATGAGCCGACCTGTAATCGAAAAGGGATGCTGAGGCAGAGGCCTCTAAAGATAGCAGAGGTCTGAAAGGGAGTGAGGCAGAAAAGAGGAGGGCGCGGGATGAAAAGGGCGTTGAGGGGACAAGGAGGAATGCACTGTACGTGGGCGTGAAGGCTCAGCCAACTAGCAGAGGTCTGGAGGGGCGTTATAAGCCACAACAGGGGAGCAGAATAGGAGTGAAGCGGTAGATGGGGGGTGTAGGAATAAATAGAGTCGGGTTGAAGGGAGGGAAACAGGAATGTAGAGGCCCAAGGCGGACGAATCACGAGGGTGGAGAGGTGAGGACTGTTGCGAGCGCAAGTGAAGTCAGAAAAGCCTGAGAGGGAAATCAAGATAAATCTAATTGCAGCAAGGGACATGATTAGGGAGGGGGGAGAGATACGCTGTATCATTGCACTGAAGATGGCCCGGAGAGCAAGTATAGGCTTGATTAGCCAGCAGATTTGCTTCCCTGTTGTAAGATCTGTTAATGTGGAAAAAAGAGGTACCTTTCAAATCATCCAGAAGGATATGACATCTGGTGAGGATTTGGTCGAGGGTGATGTTTGTTGCATCCCGATTGTGGATCATGGAGTGAATGATGATTGCAGATTCGCCCAGAACGATGGCGTTGTCGATTTTGAGTTTCTTCAATTGAATTAATCCTTGGAAACGTGCAAGGGCTTCGGCTCTGTTGTTGGTTAAAGAGCAAAGGCTCCATTCATATGTTAAGAGCAGCTTCCCTACATTTTTTATACTGCCACCTACTCCTACGAATCTTGGATTCGATTTTGAGGTGTCGTAAAAAAAAAACATAGGTTTTCCACTGTCCTTGATCCATTTCCTGAAGGCACTTTCACTGAGACATATTTTCCATGTGTCAGAGAAATGAGTTACAGGGGAGGGGTTGTTCCTGTTACTTCTGGACAAGATATCACTAAGGAATATTTTTTTCCTCCTCACATAGATCATTGGAATCAATTCTGTGATTGCTTTTTGCCGAGATAACTTCTAGAGCAGAGCTCCAAGATTTGTTGCAGAGTTTTCTGTGGGATGGCTCTATGCCTCTGAATATTTTATTGTTGCGGGAGAGCCATATGTTCCATAGGACAGTGTACGGGAGGATGTTCCATACCCTCCATGAGAGTTTATTCTTCTTGTTCTTCCAAGGGAGACTGGTTTTCCAGTGATGAAGGAGATCAACTACCGAGTTTAGATGATTGTTTTCTGGCTTATAGTGAATTGTGAGATCAGTCTAGCAATGGGTGGTGAAGGAGCACCAAATAAAGAGTTGGGGTATAGTCTCTTCTGCGTTTTAGCAGTTGGGGTAGATAGAGGGACCTATGACTCCTCTTTTTTTAAGATTGTCAGCTGTGAGAATTTTTCCTTTCAATAAGGTCCAAATGAAAAATTTAATTTTTGGAATGGCTTCAAAATGCCACACAGTCTTCTAGATAGGCCAGATAGGTGATGGATACTATTCTTTGCAGATATGCTAATAGGAAAACTTGATGGTGAAGGTTTTTCCTCTGGGGTCGCAACGAAAACCATTTGTGACATCTTATTTGATAGGAGCTAGGCCATGCAGATGAGTTTGTATATTTCTGAGTTCTTCTTTTAGGAGAGGAGGGATAATAGGGAATTTCCATCCAATCCACATTTGGTTCTGAGTGCCCCATTTCGAAAACTGACTCAGGAATTTAAGACCCATGTTGTTGAAGTGGTGAATAATGTTTTGAGTGCCTGGCCTTTCAATGATGGGGTTTCTCCCCATGATGCGATCCATACCAATATTTATAGAATTTCCTCCTTTAGGAACTTTTGAGAGGTTTTGTGCTAGGAGTGGAATAGATTTTTTGCATGAAGACGAGATTTTTGTGCACGTTCTAACGGGGATTTCTTTTTGCAGGAGGTGTTGCCTGGGGAAATTTAAGTATTTAACTTCAAGCACTTTTTTCCACCAAGTCTGGTTCCCACTGAGAAGTCTCCAAAGTATCTTCCCGGAAAAGGCTTGATTCATGAGTTTAGGGGAGTGCACTCATATGGGTCCATGCTCCTGATCTTGAATAACATGATTCCATTTGACTAGATTGCACTTTTTTTTATCTTTCCTCCATCCTTACCATATGAAGTGTCTTATGATTGCCTCCATTTTGATATGAACATTGATCAAGGGTTGAAGAAGAGTAAATTGATAGAGAGGGAGGGAGAATAACCCATATTTGAGGAGGGCGATTCGAACTGTGTGGTTGAGCCACGAGGAGCCCCATTGATGCACTTTCCTCTTCATTTTGTCGATAGTCACGTTCCAGACCTCAGCCTTCAGGTAGTTGGAACTAACCGGCATTCCTAAGTAGTTAAAGTGATCCTAGTTTTGCTTGTGAGGGACCCCAAAGATATTTGAAATGTTCTGTAATGATTGTCTGGAGACATTCTAGCCATGGAAACAGCTCTTCATGTAATTGATCAGGCCTCTAGAGAAGAGCATAAATATTTCTAATACATTTTAAAACATATGTGCTATTATATTGTATGCTCCTCCCATTGATAAAGTATCATCAGCAAATTGGGAGTGATTCATATTTCGAACTCCGTTGCCATATTTTATACCTGTAATGAGACCCACTCATCTCATGTAATCAAGAGCTTTGCTGAGGGATTCAGCCATAAGAATGAACAAGTAGGGGGAGAGGGGGCAGCCTTACCGAAGCCCTCTTAAGGATTGAAATAAAGGAGCTGGTCTTCAATTGATAAGGGGGGATATCCAAGGCTGGGAGATGAAGGACTTAATTAAGTCTAGAAAGTTTTGATTAAATCCCATTTTTTGCAAGACATCTAGGAGGAAGGATTGCCTTACCTTGTCAAAGGCGTTGGCAAGATCAAGCTTGAGAATGAAGCTTTTTTCATTACGAGATATGCTGGAGTGGATGGCTTCTTGAACAAGGAGGATGGAATCGGAGATCTGACTTTAAATTATGAATCCGTCTTGATTCTCCGAGATGAGATTTTTTATGTGGGGTTTGAGGCGAGTGGCCATGATTTTAGTGATGATTTTATAGGAAACATTGCAGAGGGAGATGGGTATGAATTTAGAAAAGGAGGATGGCCATTTTTCTTTTGGTATGAGGGCAAGGAAGATAGAGTTTGTATATCCCCCAATTTTTTTAATTTTTTTTTCCGGTGCGCCCATTATATCATTTTCATGAGATCTTTTTTGATGAGGCCCCAATAGGCTCTGTAGAAAGATATTGGGAATCCGTCAGGCCCAGGGGCTTTATCATGATGCATAGTCCAGATAGCTTTTTCTACCTCTTCTTCTGCAATGTCTCGGTTGAGAGATTTGTTGATCTCATCAGTGATGAGGGCCGGGAGGTATTGGAGCAGATCCGAATAATCCTCAGCCAAACTATTCTCAGTAAGGAGATCTTTATAATGCAAGGTTGTAGCTTGCTTTATTGCTTCTTGATCAGTTTATATGTTGCCTGCTTCATCTTTGATAGAAGAGATATTATTTTTGGCTTTGCAGATAGTGGTTTGTTTATGAAAGAAGGCAATGTTCTTATCTCATGCTTGCAGCCATAAATTCCTATATTTGAGGCGCCATTTCTCCTCCTCTTTCCTGTTTATATTATGCAGCTGCCAATAGAGGTTATTTTCTTGCGTTAGAATTTCTTGGCTGGTGCCTTGAGAATTGATAATGATGTGAACATTCTTCAGCTTGGATTTAATTTCATCCTTCATCTTTTCTGGCTCTTTATAATGCATTTTCGCCCATTCTTTTAGGGCTTGTTTAGCCCTTTTCAGTTTGGACTCCCATATGAATATGGGCGATCCTTCAACATGAAGATACCACACATTTTGAACAACCTGCTTTGCTTCTTGAATGTCATTCCATAAGGGGCTGTATCAAAAAGGGATGGGCCCAAGAGGGCATTGTGTAGCCAAAGATAATGTAATGGGGTAATGATCGGATGCAGAGAATGAGAGAACATTTGCTGAGGCAGAGGAGAAGTGAGAGAGGAGGGAGACAGCTATTAGGATTCTATCCAGCCTTTCCATAATATTGTCTTTCCCTATTCTCCGGTTAGTCCAGGTATATCTGCGATTCTTTGGAGTGATGTCCACTAATTCCTGCTCTTGGATTAGTTCTTCAAGTTGTCTTCTAAATGGGTCCTCCCCAAAACAGCCTCCTCTTTTTTCATTAGCATGGAGAATTAGATTTAAATCACCACCCATAATGATGCTGTTGTTTTCTTCATTATTCATATCATCATTTAGAGAATTACAACAGACCTCTTTTTCTCTGTAATGATTTGGGCTGTAGACATTATAGACAATGATTCTCTGCTTGGTTTCAATGTTTTCTAATTCTGTTTTGAGCCAATTTTGATTTTTTGTACTGTCCTTGAGTTTCCAAGGGTTATTTGACCATAGAGTGGCTAGCCCTCTTGAGGCGCCTCTAGATTCTGATAAAGTGCCCTCATAATGTTTTTCTCTGTCGATTATTTTCCTCATGTCAAGTTCACCTTGTTTGTTTTCTTGAAGTAGAACGATTTCATGCTTTTCTTGGTTGATGAGGTCCCTTAGAGCTTTGATTTTGGAGGGGTGCCCTAAACCCCTGCAATTCCAAGATAAGACTTTCATCATTACATAAATTCTATTTGAGGAGGTGATCTTCCTCCCTGTTCCTTTTGTGGCATGTCTTTATAATTCTGCCCCAGTATGTAGTTATTAATAGGATTTTGGGTTCCTAATGCAATGTATTTTTGGGCATTTTCATTCCATTGTTGTTTTGTTGATTTTTTGCCAGCTCCCTGATTCTTATGAGTTTCCAATGATGCTCCATGCTCCTTAGTCGAGTTTCTAGTGATTCGGATGGAGACCAAACCAAGGGAAGATGTGATGAGGTCTTAGATGGGGGATGAGGAGATGGGATATTGAGGGGGGAGAGGATTGGAGGGATGGGGATCGGATTCAGGAGGATCGATGTTAGGGGGAGATATTAATGAGAAAGGGTTGGATTGCAAGTTTGATGAGGGGGTAGCTGAGGTAGATGGAAGGTTGGATGGATCTTTTCCGAAAGAGGGAGGAGGGGGATGAATGGGCTAAGAAGCGTCGAGGGAAGTCAGATTTGATGCAGGGTTAGATTTCTTTTTTTTAACTGCTCCCAGGGCTGATCTGATTCTTGAGTATTAATATCAATATTTTTTGTGCAGCGATTAGCAAAATGGCTGTACTTGTGACATACCTTACACTTGAACGAGATCTGCTCGTAGTCAATCTGTTGGATGTGCGTCCAGTCATCCACTTTGATTTTGATGGCTTCTGGAAGGCCTTTTCCCAAATCTACTTCAATGCAAATCCTGGCACAGGCAAGCATGTTCTCTTTAGGTTCACTTCTGTCAATGAAAGTGTCGATCGTGTTCCCAATAGCCCTGACCGAATCATCCCCCCAGCAATGCAGAGGGAGATGAGGTAGGCCCACCAAAATAGGGACATAATTTGGCACATCGAGTTCAGGATCGAAGTTGGGAGTCCAATTGTTGAGATAAAGGCGCCTTGAGTCCATGAAATAGGTCTCGTTTCTATAGATCAGGTCTTTGTCTTCATTAGATTTGAAGTGGAAGGTAAACTACCACTTTCCACAGAACTTGATGGAGATTTTTCCAGTGATCTTGTCCGACCAGTTTTGTTCTATCCATCTCTGGACTATCTTCAGAGAAGGCTAGAGCCCAGTGAACTGACCTATGAGGCCCTTCTCTGCCAGGGAAAGAGCTGCCATTCATGGAAGTACTGGAGGAAGAACAACTTCTTGCAAGCCATCAAGTTTTTTCACAAATATAGAGATGGTGGGTCAGGGTTTAGGAGGACCCAGAGAGCTGATCAGATCAGCGAAAGTGCGGGCCTGAGCTAAGGGAGCAAGCACCTCTGGGAGAGCCTTCGGAGAGCCCATGCAGAGGGAGTCTGTAGGCTAGAGCCCCTGAGTCAAAGGTCAGTAGATTGCGGGGGTGGCAGAGAAAGCACGTCATGGCGTAGGATTAGGGGCAGGGGAGGAGGCCCAGCGTAGAGGCGCGAAGGTGCGCACAGAGGCTCCTAGTTCTTCACCATCGGGTGAGCTCCAGTCCAGGCATTTTTTTTCAATTCGATTTTTTTTTCTCTATTTTATTTTTTAACATGTGTATTTCTAAATATGAAAAATATGTTAACTCAACACAACCATATTAACATTATCTCTAGTTTTTTTTTGCAATTAATCAATACAAAGAACTAAAATTTAACTTCATATATTTATTTTTTTAAATATGTTTCGTTATTTGAGATTATGTAGTAATTATGTTATTATTTAGTTATTATTTTTTAAAATGGAGTATTTCTTTCATAATTTTATTATTGGTTTTTAAAACAAAGTATGTTTTTCATAATTTCGTTAAAATAGTTATATTTATACATAGTTACTAATTTTGAGGATCTATTAAGCTTTTCTTTCCTAAATTTGTTAAATTTGTTTTATTTACATATAAATTTTATAATTAATAACTATTATGATAATTAGTTATTAGTTTTTAGAATATTGTTTTTTTCTTCTAAGTAATGCTAAATTCTATTATATTGTACAAAAAATACATTCGAGCTTCATAAGAGGGTTTGCTGAATTAGCCAACCCCTGTTGGATGAAGACATTTCAAAAATTCAGAAAGTGGGTCTCCCTTCGAGGGGAACCAACCCTTCTAAAGTTAACCATTTCAAAAAGAGAGCTACCTTCTTGGGGAAATCAACCCTTAGAGAGTTCAAAATTTCAAAAAGGGAGCTGCCCTTCTTGGGGAAAGCAGTTGTTAACATAGATCCAAATGGCCGAGTTTGCTGGAAAATAGAAGGATAGATAGAGAAACAACAGAGAAGCATGTAAAAATTGGGAAAGAGGAGAGTAATTTTTCTACAACTATCGGTCCTGTATGTCATGATGCTCCATTTGAGGAGTTTCTTCAACAATAAAGTATCCGTAGTCTGTCAAGGCATCATCCTTCTTGGATAGCTGGGGAGCCAACTCTAGAGTTGAAGTTGAGCATGCACATTTGTCTGCTTCTTTGAAATTTTTCTAGATGTGTTTTGTAGAGCTACTCCCTCCACTATCAGAATCTTCCTCCATGATTTTGACAGGAATAGTGATTGTTTTCCTTGGTCGAGGGGAGGAGGAGTGTGAAAGGGTCGACTTGCGAGGGCGCTTCTTGCCGCCAGAGCCATAATGGCTTTGTTGCCCCTTAGGGAGGGGAATTGAAAGGTGGGTAGAGGGAAACTTAGAGTCAAGGACCTCTAGAGCATCCATAGCCACAAAGAAGGCCAAGGAGCACTCCACCATAGCTAGAGCTAGAGGATGAGAGGGAGAGCCTCTGCCTCCTCCACGACAACATCTCATGCAGTGTAGAGGAGGCATTGCATCAACTAACTGTTGGGTTTGTAGGGTAGCGAAGGAAGGCTTAGAGGGTGGCTAAGGAGCAACATGGTGGGAAGGGGAAAGATGGATGCTGGTAGAGAAAAGGAAAAAGGCTTGCAGAGCACAGCAGACAGGGAGAGAGAACTTGAAAGAAAACTGGAGCAAATGAGTATGGCAGTTGGATCCATCGCCCATATATGGCAAGAGAACAAATCGCAAGAGCCAAGGCATAATATGCGGGAATGAATACTACAGGTGTCATTGTCTTGCCCAGCAGAGAAAATTTAAAGCCCTCATGCGGTAGGTAGGTGCATCCCCATGGTGAGGCCAACTGGCCAAAAAGATCCACTACCTTAATAACCCGCATCCAGGGATTGAAGACCTTTGAGCACCAGTTGAGTACAAGAAGTGCATAGAGATTCATCAGAGATGGAGTGAAATCTACAGGAGATAAGCAGAGAGTCTTGGTCCACACCTCTATCAGCCAGGATATCAACAACTTCATTAGTTGATATGTGCACATGCATGAAGGAGACGACCTTGCAGAGGTGAAACCATTGTTCCAGATGATCCATCCTCGATGCTAAACTCCAGCTCTTTGAGATTTTGGAAGAGGAGGAACCATGAATAAGGTGTTGAGAAACATTGATGATGATCCGAGAGTCCCCTTCAACTTCTAGGGGAAATAAATTATTCTCTTCAGAAAGGTTAAGGCCTTGTAGGAGACCTTCCAACTCTGCAGAATTTTTGGTATCGCAACCAATGGATCCAAAGAAGATTAGCAAGGGACAACCTATAGTGTTTTTGAAGATTCCTCCAAAGCCAACTTCGCCTCGATTGCCTTTGGAGGCCCCATAAAATTCGAGTTTGCAGATGTCCTTAGGATGAGGGCTCCAAGAGCTAGGAGAATCTGACGAACGATAGGAGGAGGAGGACCCTGTAGAGTTTCCAGGGATCAAGAGATTGCAGTTAGCCCATATGATGCACTCTGTGGACGGAGAAGAGAGATATGTGTCCTTCCATTGTCACAGGGATAAATCCTCCTTAATTTTGTTTCAAAATTTGTTCCATATAATATTTTGAGGCATTTCTTGGTCTTTGAAGATGCGGTTGTTCCTCTCCTTCCAGATAGTCTAGAGTAGGAGACTCAGGATGAGCAGCCATAAAGAGTTGAGTAGGTTGCTGGTGAAGGGGGTTTTCTGCGAGTGGTGGATGGTATTGGTGACATCCCCTCGCTTTATGTTGGTTCTAAGAAAAAGGATGGAAACTCTATCCCAAAGAGAGCTTGCAAAGGGGTAAGTGTCTAGCAGATGATCTATAGTTTCCTCCAGACTTCGACATTTAGAACACTGAGAGGGGCCAAGGAACCATTTCTTCAATAGATTGTCCCAATTTAAGATACGAAGCTTGCTGAGAAGCTAGAGGAAGGTGGAGAATTTTGGCCATATGCTCGAATTCCATATCTGAGTCCAAATTTTTTCAGCTTGATTTGGATCGCTTGGATGGAGCAGGTGATAGGCGTCCTTGGTAATAAAGGTTCCTTGGGGGGTGTGGCCCCATCTGAGGATATATGGATCCCCTGAACATCTGATTTTCCATTTTTTGAATTCCATCCCAATGTCATCATGGGTTTCTTCATGCCAATTTTCCTACCACTGAATGCTGGGAAGACATTGGTGGAAACCTTGAATGTTTGGCATTTTCTAGAAATTCTTGATTTGATTGTTCTCCCTCTCTTGGAGAGTGGGTTTCCACCTGGGTTTTTGAAAGAGAGCAACCACATTAGGCTATTTCTACCATGAGTCTTCTAAAAGAGGAGCTTGAGATCATGAACAAATTTCCCAAAAATTGTTGGATATGATGAGGAACTTATGTTGATTGGCCACTTTCTAGTTTTGGGAGCCCATAACTTCTAAGTTGTAACGTATGAGGTCTTCTTGAGGCCAATTTCCTGCATATTAATTATCTATCCAAAGTTGAGCCCATAGTGTGTGGGGATTGGATACCCATTTCCACCAAATGCGGGTGCCCATGGTGACATTGCTTTGCCCTGGATCCCTCAGTCCCAAACCTCCCAAGTTTTTGGGTAAGAAAACCTCAGGCCATTTAACTAAAGCCCATTTCCTATAATATTTGTTGCCACCCCAAAGAAAGGTATGCTGAATGTTGCAGATGGATTTACGAACCCATTTTGGAGCTGCCAACATTGAGAAGAGGTATAGTGGCATGGATTGGAGGATAGACTTGATCATCATAAGACAACCAACAATGTTAAGATCTTGATGGGTCCAATAGGAAAGTCTTTCTTCTATCTTGTCCAGGATCTCCTTCCACAAAGATTACTTAATGGTTGAACTTATAAGCGGGGCTCCTAGATATTTGGAGGGAAGAGAGGTAATGGATAGTCCAAGGATCTACGCGATATTGCGTTGGGTGACAACCCAAGTATGAAAGAAGCAGAGCTGAAATTTTTTGGCATTGATAATGGCTCCAGAAGCTACAAAGAAGCAGTCGAGAAAAGCTTTGAAGGAGTGGGCTTCTTGAACAGATGGATGGCCTATCAACATGTTGTCTTCCACAAATTGCTGATGGGAGAGAGGGGGATTGCTATGAATGGAGATGCCTTAGAGAGATTGAGATTTGATGGCATGGCAGATTAAACGACCCAAACCTTCTGCCGTGAGAACAAACATGAAAGGAGAAAGATGGTCACCTTAACAAATGCATCTTGAGGGAGTTAAGGTGGGCGAGGGTGAAATGTTGACAAGAATGTAGAAGAAAAGGGAGCATAGAAAACTCATGATCCATCTGATCTAGGTAGGACTAAAGCCAAAGTTCAGGAGCATGTGTATGATAAAACTCCACTTGAGTTTATTGAAGGCTTTGGAAAGATCAATTTTGAGAAGCATACCTGTATTTTTCTGCATCTTCAAAGAGTATATGACTTCATGTGTTAGGATGATGTCATCCATAATCTGGCTTCCTTCCACATACCCTGTTTTCTCTGGTGATATGAGTAGAGGGAGAAGGAGTTTGAGCCTGTTGGAAATCACTTTAGATATGATCATGTAGATGACGTTGCAGAGAGCTATGGGCTTGTACTTTCTTGGCATAGTTTCTTGATCCTCTTTTGGAATCAAAGTAAGGAAGGTGGTGGTAGAATCTGGTGCATGCTTCTAGATTCCTTAACCAGATCCCAAATTTCCTTCTTGATTTCATAAAAAAAGTAGTGAAAGAAGTTGGAGGTGAAGCCATCCATGCCTGGGGGTTTCCCATATTTGAGCTACGACATCGCTTGTTCTACCTCTTGTAGCATGGTGGGTCATAACAGCATTTGATTGTGTTCCTCTGTGATTATCCTTGGGATGTGCTAGGTAATTTTTTTGATGGAAGGTTAGCAATATATGTTGTCTTCCTTGAGAGTGTCCTTGAAATAGCTTAGCATCTTGTGTTCAATATCATTGTGAGCTTCAAGTATGTCTCCCTGTACATTCTTTAGGATTGAGATGCGATTGTTGATTTGGCGCTGGATGGTTGAGCGTTGTATACTTTTTGTTCCCCCCGCCCCCTCTTTGAGCCAAACGATTTCGGATTTCTATTTCTAGAGAATTTTTTCTTGTTTCCCGCGATCTTCAAATTGACCCATGAGCTCATTCTCCTGGAACGCATGAGCATCAGTACGCCCTTCCAGAATGATTTTTTGCTGGAGACATGCCATTTGAGCTTCCAATTCCAACTGATTTTTGAAGATGTTGCCGAAGGATGACTGATTCCATTGCTTGAGCTGGATTTTGAGAGCTTCAAGTTTCTTTTGGAATTGGAACATTTTGGAGCCCATTGGTGGGACAATGTTGTGCCACTAATTCGTATCTGATTCCTTAAAGCCATGATGAGTGAGCCAAAAAATTTAAAAGAAAAAGGGTTTATTGCTTGTTGCTTCAAGGCGGGACCATTGCAACTGTATAG
Organism: Pinus albicaulis; assembly: GCA_034641835.2. Taxonomy (NCBI): domain Eukaryota; kingdom Viridiplantae; phylum Streptophyta; class Pinopsida; order Pinales; family Pinaceae; genus Pinus; species Pinus albicaulis. Next base: position 1,516,663,508 of record CM076575.1, on the reverse strand, counting down.
GCCAATGGTCAGAACCTGATGTAGGGAGAATGGTGAAGATAATTTTGCCACTGAGATGGATGGATTTTTCCAAAATGAGGAATCTGTCAAAGCGTGAGGAAATTTGGTGGGATCCTCCCCAACGATTTTTCCAATTGTGGGTTTCATTGGAAGTCTGTAGATCAATGAGTTGGTTTTTCTATATGAATTTCTTGAATCTGTAGCTATCTTCTTCAAGCTTGGATTTCCCTCCTCTTTTTCCTCCAAAATGGTGACCATGTTGAAGTCTCCCCCAAATACCTAGAGAGGATGGGTTCGAAAAGAATTAATTCTCTCAATGGATTGCATGAGTTTAATTTTTTGAATTGTTCGTTGGGGTACATAAACATTAGTGAGGTGGCCATGAATGTTGGTGCCAAGGAGGTGGAAAGAGGCTTGAATGAATTTGTGAGAAGCATGAAGGTTAGTCAGGGATTTGGAGAGGGTTCCACGCAATGGCTAAGCCTCATAAGGCACCAAGAGCATCATCAAAAATGGTGATGCATCAATTCCTTAATATGGATATAATAGTATTCAACGTGGTGCTAGAGCATTTGGTTTATTGCATCAAAAAAATAGTGGGTTTTTCTTGGGCAATTCTTTTCTTGATCAATCGACGCTTGGAGGGGCTGTTCATCCCTCTGATATTCCATGAGATGAGTTTCATTGAGAACTATGAGGGGTGGTAGTGTAGAACTTGGTCATCTTGGGATATCTTCCCGATTCAACGATTTGGCCTTCAAGCATGATAAGGCGTTGTAGATCAGTGTGTCTCCCTCTTTTTCTGGATTCTTTCATGATTTTTTTTGTGTCTAGGAAGGTGCCTCCTTGGATGCCAAGAGTTGGAAGTTGTTGAACTTTGGAGAGAACTTCATCAAGGAATTGGATCTGATGAGTGGGAAACATGTGATATTCTCGAATTTTGCATGCTTCCTGCATGCTTAAGAGATCAAGCTCATCGAATTCTATGCTCTATGGCTCTTTATCCATGGTGGATGGTTTCTCCTGTTCATATTTTTTCCATTTGTTGGATTTATTTACATGCAAGGCTAGAGCCTAATTTTCTTCAGGGGGTGGGGTAGCAGAGGGATGAGAATGAACATATTGGGGATGGCCTACATCTAGGGAGATATTTCTAGGCTTTACAGCAGGCTCACTAGGCAAAGAGGTGGGGGCTTCCTGGGAGGGTTGGCTAGCTATAACATCAAAATTGTTACTGGTAGAGGGGCATGAGGCCTTGGAGGCATAAGTAGGATTTCTTGCATGCATTTTTGCGACTAGTAATCTTGGTGAAACCATCCAGATCTGTGTTCTCCAAGGCTGAGTTGGGTTTCTGGGATTGATTAAGGGGGAAATCTCTTAAGAGGTACCCATGCTCATGAAATTTACAACAACGAAAAGGAACATGTTCATATTCACTAGTTTTAATCCATTCAAAATCATCATGGAACAGACTTACCGAATCAGGGAGGGCTTTGGCTAAGTGCATGTAGATGCAGATCTTGGCATATGCAGTGTATCGATTGAGCTTGATTCTTATGCAATTTTGATGAATTCTCCTAGATGATTGCCAATATCTTTGAGAGATAGTTCATCCTAACAATCCTAATGGAGGGAGTACAGTCTGATCCAGAATGGTGCCCAATTAAAGTCTTCATTGTCACGATTCAATCTTTCTAGCCATTTTCTGAGGAAGAGTCCAGAAGAGTTGAAGAAGTATGGTCCCCAATCCATGATTCAATTTTTTTCCTCTAGGCATGTGAGGATGATGTTGAAAAAGAATTTTAGGCCTAGTTGGAGAGATATTTTCCCTTTTGGCTTCAATTTTGAGGTGATCCAGCCCAGAAGGGCTTTCTCTGTGGGTAAGAAGCCAAAAAAATTTCTAATGAGTTTATGGTACTTCATGTATTGTATGATGTTGTTGATGAATTGTTATAGAAGTTAGATCTTGGGTCTTTGATATGCTATAAGTATGCATGTGGATGAGGATGCTTTCCTATAAGAATTTTTTCTGATCGAGAGTTTGTCAGGGTGTCCGGCGTCCCTAAGAGGTCAGCTTGCACTTCCGTGTCATTTTGAGGAGTAGAATCAAATCCCATTGTCTCGTTGATTTCTGGTGAGTGAGATGCCACGGGGGGTGGGATCGTCTGTCCCCCCCCACATCGTGAGCCTCCATGACTAAAAACCTCTGCACTTTGTAGAATCTAGGGGCATCACTGTATATTTTGGTAGAAAGAGCCCCAGACAGCTCCTATCTATGGATCGATGGAAACCCTAGACCTCCATGGGTAGTAGCTCTTGTGTGAAACACAATTCGCCACTATGACCATTACATACATACAACTATACACCATTTTTTAGAATATTGTTAGCATTTCTTTCATAATTTTATTAAAAAAAATATTTTATATAATTACTAAGTTTTAGGGTCTAATAAAGATATGTTAACTCAACACAACCATATTATCATTATCTTATGTTTGTATTTGCAATTAGTCAGTACAAAGACTTGATTAATAAGAACTAATTTGAATTAGATCTCAGTTTATAATTACAAATGTTTTTCAGTATATATTTATCTAATTTAACATTAATCAAAAGTAATATCAACTAATTTGATTAAAACAAATAATATATATTTTTTAATTAAAAAATTTTCTTTATTTGATTATTTAACATATGAATTTCTAAATAATAAATATATTTAACTCAAAAAAACCTTATTAACATTATTTTATGTTCATATTTACAATTAGTTAACAAAAAAATTAATAAATAAAATTTAATTTCATTTTGGAAAATTATGAGTGTTTTTTTACTTTATGTTATGTTATGTTATGTTGGTATTTACAATTAGTTATAAACATTATATCTAATTTTTCACGATTCTTAATATGTATTACTATACAATTTCATATAATCATATATAAAGACATGTATTTTTTTTTTTTTTTTTAATGTATCATTATTTGAGTTTATATAGGCGTTATGTTATTTGTTCATAATTACAATTTTTTTTTTAGCATATATTTCTCTAATTTAACTTTAATCAGAACACACACACAGATATATATATATATATATATATATATATATATATATATATATATATATATATATATATATATATATATATATATATATATATATATATATATGAATATTTTCTTATTTGATTCCCTAACATGTATATTTGTAAATAATAAATATATGTTAAGTTATTAATTTTATGTTAGGTTCAAATTTATAATTAGTCGATACAAAGTGTTAATTAATAAAATTTGGTTTCAACGATTGATTTGTTTTATTTTGATTATAAGATCCAATCATCATCCCCATTAAAATTGGTGAAAATTTTCATGTGTGACATGGGACACATGTCAAAAAATATGAAATAAGACACCCAAACTTTTAATCCAATCATATGGTCAAAAAAACATTTGTTTAATTAAAAAAAATACTTTAATGATTTCTAAAGTTAAACATTAGAATTTTTCATGGTCAACTCTAAACAATTATTGGTAAACAAGAATATATATTTCTATAGTCTTGACTTGGCAAGGACTAATAAGAATTAAAACATTTCATCATAATACATGGCATGTTGCTAAAATTTTAAAAATCATAAAAATAACCAAAATTCTATCTTTATTTAAATTTTTTTATTAATAATACTGATAAAAAGAGAACTTGAAAACCCTCGTATAAAACGACACCTGGAGAGTGATGGCAGTGATGAGGGGCTCGCGGGTTTGAATATGTACTTGGCAGTTGAGGACACTCATGGCAGGCAAGTGGCGGTATCTATCAGCAACCACAAGGTGCCTCGGTTGTCAAACCCTGCAAAAGGAGGGTAAGAGCATTTCACAGTTTTTACTATCCCATTTTTTATCTTTAGGATTTTTGGAGGAAGGTTAGGCCAGCAAATTCACGTGCCCAGTGTGAGGTTGAGGATGTAATGACTATGAGCTGTTGTTGATCGGGAGATTATAGGGTAACCATGTTCAATGGATCAGAAAAGGTGGAGGTGTTTCCCAATCCAAGAGATATGCTAATAATGTGGGGTTTGGACATCACAGACTAGAATATGAAGAATTTTATTGGTCTATCTCAACTGTGTGCATGGATCTTAGGAGGCCCCAGAGAGGAGAGGAAGCAGGGAGGGGATCTAGTTTTTCTGGAGGAAATCCTAAACGACATGTACTAAGGGACTCAGTTGACGACAGAGACTCCAACAGGAATTCAGGATATGTTAATTACACCTGTCACAATCTCTAGTGTAGAAGCGGGGCTTCAACGGGTAAGTGGTTAAAACCATGATTTGCAGATTTCGATATTCTTATGGGTGGTTTCAAGGACATAATAGCTAGCCATGGCTTCCTGAAGAAGCAGGGAGTGAAATCATGCTTGGGAGGGGAGATCTCCTCCACATCCATGAGTAAAGGTGTGGTGGTGGATGGCTTGGTGCACACAAACCCCGAGAAGTCTAGGAGTGGTAGAAAGGCAGTTATAGTGTTACTTGTAGGAGGAAGGTCTAGATACTATAGCCGACATCATTGCAAGAGGTAGGAGAGTTTCGGCAGAGTTGTAGAGATGGGGAGGAGGGGATATAGAAGAGGGGATAACATTGAAAATATTCCACCCTCACGGAAAATATGAAGATTCTCGGTCTACCCCAAGTAAATACCTAGCTAGTATCATCTTTGGTGTGGTCCTTCTGCCAGAAGGGGAAACCCGTGAAACAAGAAGTAGAGAAGGGGGGTTGATGAGTAATTCAATTGTTGAAGTGGAAATCCTCAATCAGTGATGCCATCTAGAGCAAGGAGATGAAGGGAGAACCAATAGCTGAGGGGTTAAAAGGAAGAAAACTAAATTAATAAGGAGAAAGGAGAATATCCCAAGTTTGTTCCTAGGGATTGACATTTCCGTTGACTTAGAAATGGAAACCACAAAGCTCACTTTGGTTGGAGGAGCCAAAGGGAAAAAGTATTGAGCATATTACATCAGGGAATGGGAAGCTAATGCATGGAGGAAAGCACCTGATCAAATATTTGAGACAGTAAATTTATCAAATAGATGGCTTATGATGAAATTTCAGAACAAGGAATTAGTAGAGTGGGTTTCGAAGAAAAACTGGGGCTTTGGCCAGGCTCCAATTTTGTTCAAAATATGGATCCATTTATTTAATGCATGGAGGGATAAGGTAGTAGACCTTCCAATTTGGGTTTGACTTCTAGGCCTCCCACGCCCTCTGTGGTCAAAAATGTCTTTAAAGAGATAGGGAAGGAGTTAGAGAAATTCTTAGAAGCCGACATGTCATTCAAGAAGACAATGGAACAAATAATGGAAAGGATTCTAGTTGGCCTAAATCTCCAATAATGTATAACAGAGGATATTCAACTACACTATAGAGATTGGTCCTTCATACAAGCTCTTCAATATGAACAACTTCCATTTTGATGTTATAGATGTCACCAGTACGAACACTAGGTAAAGAATTGCCCTCTTGGTATCAGAAGGAGGAGGAAACATAGGAAGGGAAAGAACATGAAAGAGAAGGAGGTGATATCAGTGGAGACGCCTTCAACTGAGGTTTAAAAGGGACAGAACAAAAGGTACCCTATGCCAAGGGAAGAGGAGGAGACCATGGACAGACATATGGAAGAGGCAAAGATTCAAGTGCAGGAGGTGGAAGTGGAGTTGAGCTGAGTTGAGAAAGTGGAGGAAATTGTGGCTACAACAGTTCCAATGGATGAGGGTACTATCATTGAACTTCCCCTCTCCTTTTTTGATTCTATTACGAATATGTTGTCTTTTCTTTCAGTGCTTCATCCTTTCAGGCCTTCGCTTTATGAAATTTCTCATGTCAATTTACATGTCAAATCCATTATGAATCGATGGATGGTATAATCACCTCTATCCCTGATATTCACTTGGAACAAACCCCCACCCCCCTCCTAGGTACCCATAGATCTTATAAACTTTAGGGTGAGAGAAACCCTTACAACCTCAAATCTAGACAAAAGAAGGAAAATCTTCTGGAAGTGGTACGGGGACTAGGAAAAATTTTGGATCCTACTTTGTGTTTGAAATAGTGTGGATCCCAGATTAGAGCTAAAATTGATATAGCATATGGGAAGCAGAGGTCTTTAACAGGGGTACTTAGAGCAGTGCATACCCCAAGAGTCATGAAAAAATGATTATTGTTTCACTCAAGTGTAGAGGGTAGTCTAGTAGCCCCAAAAAACTATCTCTCAAAGCCTTAATTACTAAATATGGCCTAGATGTAATAATGGTAAAAGAAACACTAGGAGCTGGTGAAGATTTCAAAAAATCCCTGTCTAAGCTATGCCCAGTATGGTATTTGCAGTGCCTAGATGCTAAATGAAGTTCTAGGGGTCTCGCCCTGAGTTTCAAAGAATGAAAATTCAAATTAATTTTCTCATGGGTAATGGAGCAAACCCTAGCTCTCGAAGCCTATTATATTGATCTATGCACAAACCTCCTCTTCTTGAATATGTAGATGTGATGCCAAGACTGGATGGCCTTTTGGAATGAGTTGTGAGAAAATTCCTTATGGTCAAATCAAAGCTGATCATAGGAGGTGATCTCAATTTCTCAATTGGCCAGGCATAAACCTGGGGTCTTATTGCTCGTAATAACCCTATGCCAGATTATTTCTCAAACAAAATTAAAGATGGAAAGCTCATTTAGATAAACCTCCTTAATGATACCAACCTAGTGGAACAAAAGAATTGGGGAAGCTAGGGTTGCTAATAGGCTAGATAGGTTCTTAATCAAAGAGGATCTTGTTGATAGAATCCCTATGCTTATACAATGGATTGGCCAAGGGGGGGGACTTGAATGATCATCCTATCCTGCTATAACTCAAAGGATCTAATGAAAAACTAGGGTCGCCTTTCAAATTTAACCCTGGATGGCTTAAGGAGGAATCTTACAACTCCCCTTTTAAGGCCTCTTGAAGGCCTCAGGGGGAAGAGGAGGGTTTAAATAAATCTGCCACTTCTGGAAAAATCTGAAACGAATGAAGAAAACCACCATAGAGTGGGAAGAATGGAGAAAGGAGAAATATGAGGATGATTTAAAATGGATAGGAGAGGAGCTAGGAAGAATGGAGAGCCTAGAGGAAGATGGGTACAAAACACTGAGAAAAGGGGGAAAATAAAACTCCTATAGATAGAACGAATGAAAAATTTCTTGGAAAGAGAAGAATAATGGATATTTGAGAGAAGATCAATTTGGATCTCAATAGAGGATGAAAACTCAAAGTTCTTCCATAACTATGCAAAAGGTAGAAAGAATATGAACACTATATGGGGGATGAAGATGGAAGAGGATAGGATAGAAAAATATTTTGGAGAACCGGCTACCATAGGAAGGAACCACTTTAGTAATCTATTCAATGCCCCAGCTGCAGTGACTATAGCTGAATTTGTGTGGGTGGCACAATTCTTTCCCAGATATGTTGAGGAAGAGGAAAATGAGATGCTTCCAAGCCCGGTGACAAAGGAGGAGGTGGAAGGTGTTCTTAAATCAATGAAAAAGGACAAGAGCCCTAAGCTAGATGGGTGGACAGTAGAATTTCTCCAACACATATTTGAATGAGTGTTGGGGGGGGGGGGGGAGGGGCTTAACAGGAGTTGTGGAAGAATCAAGGATAAAAGGAGTAGTTTTCAAACCTCTTAATTTGACTTTCTTGGCCCTCATACCTATGTCGAAAGAGCGAGGATATTTTGACGACTTTAGACATATCTCTCTTTGTAATTTCAAATAAAAAATAATTTCAAAAGTCATATAAGTTAGAATAAAGCTGTTCTTGTTAAGAAATATCTCGAAAGAATAGTTTTGATTCTTGGATGGAAGGAAGATACATGCAGAAATTGGAGTTGCTCAAGAAGCAATGCACAACATCAAAAGAATCAGGAGAAAAGGGGTGATTTTTAAAATTGATTTATCAAAGGCCTACAACAATATAATCTGGTTATGCATAAGGATGTTGTTGACTCATCTCAGCTTTAAGTTATATTTTACCAATTGGGTGATGGGATGCATTTATGATGTTAGCTTTGAGGTGCTGATAAATGGGGTAGCATCTTCTTTTTCAAAAGAAAAGGAGGACTCAGGCAAGGGTTCCCTTTATCGTCACTATTATTTCTTCTAGTAGCAGAAGTATTAAGTCAGATGCTAGTGGAATCCAAAATAAGGGGGGACATCTAGGGTATTGAAGTAGTGATAAACCTTGACATCACTCATTTGTCGTTTTTTGATGATATCCTCCTCTTTAGTGATGGTAGCAGGGGGGACATCAAAAAGATAAAATCTATACTTGGCATTTTTCTCACAACCACTGGTATGACCATTAATGTACAAAAATCCACAATTTTATTGGAAGGATTCTCGGGAGGTGACTCTAGAAGGATCTCAGGGGAGCGCCCTTTTGAGGTTAAGAGGATGGACGAAAGCTTCAAATACCTCGGGTTTTTCCTTAAACCTGATTCCTACAAATCACTAGACTCAATGTGGATGGTGGAAAAACTTGAAAAAAGGGAAATACATTGGAGTTATAAATGTGTTTCCAGAGCACGCAAGATGGTGTCAATCAAGTCAATGCTAATGGCTATCCTGGTCTTTTGGGCTGCACTAACTTGGATGGAAAAAAGAATTCTGGAGAGGATAAGGAAAATATGTAGCAAATTCCCGTGGGGAGGCTCAAAGGATGAGGCAGTGCTCCCATGAATGGCATGGGACAAGATAGTCAGACCAACAGACTGGGGGGTTGGGGCATAAAATACCTTACCTCTTTTATGTCATCCCTCGCAACAAAATTGGGATAGAAAATTCTCTAGAAGGAAGACCTTTGGACTATTGTTATAAAAATAAAATACATTGACCCAAAGCCTTTTATTGAATGGATGTGGATCTCTGATAAAAATATGTTCTGGGCATCAATGGTTTGGAAAGCCATTCTTGGATCACTGAAAATCATTGATGGTGGGATTGGTGTGGGAGATTTGGAAAGGTGACCATGTTAGATCAGTTTAGAACCTCGTGTAGGCTACAACGAGGGGTTCTCACTGCCAAAATATCTAAGTTCCCATCTATCCTCCAAAGGGTATACTTTATTAATTCAAATGAAAAATATTGGATTCTCATCAATATGGCAACAAGCTTGGAAATCAGGAGAGGGCTTGCAATTAGATCCATAATGGAATGAGGCATGAAAAAACTACACGAATGAACTTGTGTGCTCAAATATCTATCTCAGAGACTGACCATCAGGAAAATATTCTCCAAAGTTTTGATACTATTACCTTATGTCTACGAAGGTGTGGGAGGCACTAGAATTCTGGGCAAATCCACTCTGCAAATTGAAATGTCCAGCAAAAGCCAGGAAATTATTTTGGTGTATATTGAGAACAAAGTTCCAACAGGGGATAATATCCAAAAAAGGTAGAAAGAGGGGCCAGGATGGTGTTCTCTCTGCAAATCAGAGTAGGAATTGGTCTCACATCTCTTTGTCCACCACCCCTATAGAAAGGAAAATTGGTCAGAATCACTGAAGTTTCTTGGGAAGTCTCAGAGCTGAAATGGGGTAAATAAAAAAGAAGCTTGGCAGGGTTGGTGGAATGGATGTGAGGATGAAAAATGGAAAGTTATTCCACTCCTAATCTCTTGGGGGATTTGGTTAGCTAGGAACAAAAACATCTTTAGAGATCAGGGGACCTCACATCACCAAGTAGAAACTAAATTTGAAGCCGTCTATGAGCTAACCCTTGTTCAAAAACCCAAATCAAAACCGAGAGTGATCATACCTGAACAGAGAATATCTAACATCCTGTGGGCATGCTTCGATGGAGCATCCAATCCAAAAAACCTTTGTGGGGAAGGTTTAGTGGTTCATGTTAGTTTGTGTAAAAGGTTGGAAGCCTCAGTAGGCTTGGGTTGTGGTACAAAAAATTTTGTGGAGCCAAAATCTCTTCACTACCTATTATGTTGGCTTATTCACCTAGGACATCTCTCTATCCATATGTTTGGAGATTTAAAAAAAAAATGGTTCAACAAGGGATACATTTGTCAACTATTTACTAGATCCTATTCTTGAGGAACTTTGTATTTTGAAAGAACATTTTACTTACATCTCTATGATGTAGAGGGAGGCATCCTTTCTAATGAAGGAAGACAACAGGATATGGGAAGCTAGAAAATCAGAGAAATAGACCCAAATGGGTCAATGGAGTTGGATCGACCTCCTTTTATCTAAAATCTATTCCATGGTTCAAATTTGATCGCATTTATATTTTATATGTATATATGAAACTTTACAGTTACTCGAACAAGAGGCTCTAAAAAATTAGTTTATGAAAACGTGATATTACAAAACTGTGATTTTTTGGAACTATAGTTTTTTTGAAAATACTGTCATTTTTTTTCCTATTTGGGTTGGTTTTTCGTCATAAAAGGAGGCCCAGGAATAGACACAGGCCATATATGGTTTTTTTATGGTTATAAATTGTTTATCCGTTTTGATTTTGGCATGGTTGAACCTATTTCGGCCAATCTCTTGCCGGTGATTCTCTTATGAGTAACAGAGTAAAATGAATGCTTCAAGGCATGTGCAATGTAACTCTTTATTTCCTCAATAAAAAGTTTGATTTTTTCTTTTGGAAAACAAACACTCATAAAAAGAGTTGATATATAAGTTAAGCATATATACATTAAAAGAAATGGAATAATATTTTTATCCATGGAGATTTAGCCTCACTTTACCATGTATATTCTTAATTTGTAAAGAAACTTTGTTATAATACAATGGGAAAATATTCTTGCTTATTAATACCACATGCCCAAAAAAACCTTCAAATTCTTTGTTGTATTACCAACCTTATTGACCTTTTATGCCAAAAAAACTATGCAATCTTCTAAGTGCCTCTCTATATAAAAATAAAATCCTAAAAAAATCTAAATAATGTCTTACATTTTTAACATCCATTCATGACTCAACACTACCATCAAAATCAATTCATATTTACCTCACACCTTTCCATTGGAGTAAAGGTTATTAACTAAGTGTACTTTTACGTAGAGGGTAATTATGCATATTTACCTATCCTTGGTTTGGTGTCACCCACCGTAATGTTATGAAGTGTTATGTATTGAGTTAATAAATAGATAAGGCACAGCCTCATCACCCTTATCATTGCCCAAATTTAGAATTGTTATGATTCGTATTAGGCTTGCAAATATGTACATATGTTAGTCACCCCTCAAATTCGCCAACCTTTGAGACTTGTGTACTCTAACTATAGCATATAACGTAGCGTTGTTTTATTTCATTGGAAACTCAGTTAAATTAATAAAATGTGGGATGATGGGAATGAAACTTTCTCAACCCACAGCTCGTGAAAAATTATGAACATCATGATCTACGTCGTGATCAATGGTTGTCTCACTAGGTCTCCCATCCTATGGTTGTGATGGCTAATGAGTGCTTATGCTAACCACCTCCTCCAAGCAGCGAACCCTCTATCTCAGTTGCAATCCTCACTATAAAGGGTTAGGGCTCTGCAATGACTGGCAGAGTATGTTATTGTCTTGGTGAAAACTACACCGCTAATCACCAATTGCGTGTTTAATAAGGTAAGAATATTTAATTCCAAGTTCTCTGCCTTATTTATTTCCAAGATCTCTCAGTTCTATAGTTTTAATAATTTGTGGTCGAAATTTTAGAAATACTTCGCGAATATGGGTACCGCCTCGATCATCCGAGAAGATTATAGTGTTATTTTTTCAGAGAGTATGCAAATTCCTATAGATTTTATTTTATTTACGATTCCTATTCTTCAGATTTCATTCCTTTTATTTACCCAAACTGTGATAATGTACCAGACTTGGAATGAGGGTTGAATGTGGATATTTTTAACAAGTAAATTTCCCCATACTTCACTCAAATTTCTAGTTCTTATAATACGAGACTCAAATCAATGTTTTTGGGGTTTTTTATTCATCGACAATATCTATTTATTTTCCTTTTTTAATCTCCATGTACTTCTTGTTTAATCTCCATGTACAGGTTTGGGTCACCTTTGTCCCTAATCTAGCCCATCTGTAACCTACAATTGTCAATTTAGTTTCTTCTTGGATTCTTATTATGAAATTTGTTGGCAATTTAGTTTCTTCTTAGATTCTTATTATGAAATTTGTTGTTGTTCTTATTTTGGGGACATAACTCCCCTTCAGTCACTCATCATGCACTAGTGCTATTGGGGTAAGTCTAGATATATGATGATTAAATCTTGAGACTGGCTGACAGGGATTCAACCTTTTATATAATCTATTGTGTGAGTTATAACATACTCTATATGCTTAATTTAATAAGTTTATTTTAATATTCCTTCGGTACTATAATTAAATTTTGTGGTTGGCTCTACCTCCAATAGTTCAAATAGTTTAGTTATTTTACAGTATCACTCACTTTATTTACATTCTTCCTTCTTGTTAACATAATATTTGTTCCATAATAGATATTTCCTTTTTATGGCATTTAATTTTTTTCCTTATGATAATTTAGTTTGCGTTATTTATTTCCTTTTATTAATAATTAGGTTACCATTGTGACAACAGATAGGTGGGGCCTCATTCTTTTCGGATCCTAACATTCTCCATACAGTAACACCTAGGTATAAATGATAAAAAAACCAGGATTGTTCCTTAATTAGACCTATGTCTACTAATGGGAACCAACCTATTTTACAATATATCAATATTTCACATCTAGACTCAAACTATAAAATTAGAGAAAGCTCTCTTTTTTTAATGTTCCATCCCAAGCAAATTGTTTAATAGAATATCATCATCGTTGTATCATAGACTTTCAAACAATACTATTCTATTTACATCACAAATATAATCTCATCATCGTTGTATCATAGACTTGCACACAATACTATTCTATTTACTTAACAAAGAACTTTAGTAAACACTTTCCATAAGTTACTACTATTAGTTACAAATTTTACATACATTTATCATTTCCAATAACAATTTTGTTTTGAGAGAAACGTAAACAACATAAATTACTTATGTGTTAGAGTTAGGTTGTCATGGTAGGTTGTCATGGAATTCACAAAGGATAAATACCTCTTATCCTAACTTATGAGAATGGAAATTAATTCCACTTCTCCCCCATGTTTGTTGGTGACTCCCCAAAAAATTACTTCAAAGAGACTTAGCAAGGTATGTTCAAAGGCATCAAGATTGTAGAATTCCAACCAAAGAACTCATGGGCTCACAATTTTGTCTTAGGGATTTGAATAGATAGAGTTAGCTCAAGATACCCTATGTGAAAATGTCTTGACTTCCTTCAACAATTCCCTCTTACATGTTCACAAGCTTACAACTTCATTTTCTTCACTTGGACTTCTTCCGACCAAGTACCAAGTCTTCAAGGTTTCCTAATGTTTTCTCCCTTCTAACTGTCTTAGCTTCATTGTGCAAACTAAGATTATTTATATCTAGGGAAATGAATAATGTTATTCTAACAATTCGATGAGTGATTTTTTTTCATTTAGTGTATTTTCCTCCTTAATTTCAAGACTTATCAGAAACTTTTAGAATAGATTAAAATAAAACTTTTAAACATTAATTTTTCCCACTAGGACTTTCACCTATCCCATGATTTTGTGAAGACTATGGAGTAAAATTAAATTAAATACTTACTTTTCAGTGTGGGGTGCTACATATTTCCCCCATTGAGCGAAAAACCGTCCTCAGTGTCTGTTTCTATCCGATCAAAATGGGTTGGGATATTCATTGTGCATAAAATATTTATCTTCATCTTCCTAGGTAGCCTCTCCTGCCTAAAGTGCTTCTACTACACTTTAGTCTAGGAAATAGCTTTCTTTTGTAGCATAATTTCTCTTTGATTATGAGCATGTAGAGATTCCACCTGGAATATTTTGTTGGTTCGTCCTACATTCCCAATCATTGTCATTAGTTTCCATCTATCATGATGTAAGAATCATATATATAATAGTTTCAACTTTATTAAAGGCATCATTAGTTTTTATTTATGTATTCATCAAGGGTCTTCAGTATGCATCACAACCCAATGAGGGCTAGCACCCTGTACTTAGTAAGGGTTAGAAACATCATTATAAGCTCATAAACAATAACAATAAATCCTTATTACTTACCTAATGGCTATAAATCGACAAGGACCCCACATTTTGATTTCACTATAAATTTGAGATCATGGAATATTGATTCCATTAACACTATTTACATAGTAATAACAATGTTTTTAGAAATCATTTACTACTCTTTTATGATATATTGAAATTAGTGTTACTATGTTGTTAACTTAATTTAAAAAATTTCATATGCATATTTCTGCTTAATTGTCCAACTAGTGCTCATCTTGGGTTGCATTAATACTTCCTCTTCACGCAAAACCAAGACTCCATTTTGCAAGATTCATTCATGTTTGGTTCTTTTTCTCCCTGCATTGTAATTTTCTAATGAAGGTTATACACTATTTATTTCCATGTAAAATTGTGGGGTATCTTCCCCTTTCATTCATTTTCACATTGACTAAATTCACAAATACTACGTTTAGAGGTTTCTCTTTGTAGTTATAGATGCACCACTTGACCACAATATTTTTCTTTTCCACTAGGTTGTTCCATGTCATAATATCTTCAAATTCCTATCAGGTTTCTCTAGGGAAGCCCATCAATATTTACCTATTGATACTTGCAACATCAAATTAGTCAATATTTAGTTAGTCGTTACATCAATGTGTACCTCATACAGGCCAATGACCATTGCCTCATTTTTTTTTGTAAATTACGTGTTCAGAATGTTGCGTACACTTACTACCATACACAATATACTTGTACACATGTAAAACATATTCATGTAAACACATTACCCAATACTTTACTAATCAACACATATAGTTCAAGATACCACATTTTCTCTATTTATGTTAATTGGGTCATACTGCATCTTCTCCTTAACAATCACAATATAAGACTCTTATTTAACATATAACTTTATTTTTGTACTATCCATAAGTAGTCATCCTTCTACTCCAATGACCCTTGGAAACCATGTCAACCATACATAGTTATTTATATGTATTCAACATTTCTTATCAACAATACCGAAGTATACATGAAATTATGAGCCGGAGTTAAGAGAATAAGCTTTTTGCATTTATTGTCCATAATTTCCATGCACTCGACCAACCTGCACAGATGTCACATTATGGTTTCCACTCTTAGGCTTAGCACTAATCAATACCATCATATCTATGTTTTCACAAACTATAATTTTACACATATTTTCAATATTATTTCTATATGTTTTCAGCTTTTCTAGTTTAGAATATAACTATCTCTATCACTTCTAATTTGATAGTATCAACATGTTTAATTTATTTTGTGATTTCAATAATTATTATCATATCTATCCCAACTTACCAATACTCTTTATGTTTTAGATAGAGGTTTCTTTTAAACTGGAACTTCTTCTATAACACACAATTACCTATTTTCACACATTTCTTTTCCTTAAGAATGTCACTGTCTAGGACTATGCCATCATTATTTAATTTATTCAATATGTGGAACTGGAGTTTTAGATTAAAAATAAATCAATTGTTGGAAATCCACAATCAAGGAGATCACAAATGATTCCTTTCGGAATTTTCTATTTGTGTTTTTTGTTCTAACCATTTTCTAGGGAGGTATATGAATATTTCTTTCACATTTATCAGTCCTAATAATCAAACATAATTGTGAGATCCATGGGAATTTAGTCTCAGTCATAAGTTACAACATTTAGCATACTTATAGGTATATTATTCCACTAATTGTTGTCCTTTGATTAAGATATTTCATACATCAATTTTACTTTGTAACACATCTTGACATTGAGCACCTTTTTCATTGTGCTATACTTTATTCTATATAATATATATTTTTACACCCTCTTCTCAACAATTTTCATAGGTATTTACATCCCTTAGGATCATATTGCATACATTTCATTAAGTGTTTATACTTTGAACCAGATTATTCATAGCTTAATGTTTCTCCCTCTTACACTCATAATCATATTGACTCTCTCACACTCATCATGTCACTCTAATATAATTTTTTTCTTCCTTGTTATTTCACAACATATTACTCACTTCATTCACAACATGTTATTTAAATACCTTTGACCTATAAGGTCACATGGAAAGAAATTTTATCCCAATTTGAGAATAAAAAATTTATTATTATATTATTCACAGAGTAATCATACTTACTATCATCATCTCATTTTCTTTTCCTTTTCAAGGACTATTTCCTTACCTTATCCCAATGATGGCTTGCAAGGAGTGATCTTCCATTTTGGTACCATCATAATTTCATGATATCAATAAGCCACATCCAAACATTACCAAATAATTCAACTCACCACCTTCACAGTAGATATGATCCTTGTCCTTTGTTCAAGTGAACCCAGTTATTTTCCACCTAAGTTATCCACTTGTTATTTAATTTAGTTGGTTTTCTTTATCTTGTTCTTTTCCATCTGATCTTTATCAAGTAGGCCATTAAGGATAAAAACACAAAGTAATATTAAAATAAATCACTTTGAACATTCAAGGCATAACCTCGTGTAATACGAGCATGCTTAAAATAAATAAAATATCACAAGAAATTTACATCTTCAATTTCATAGTAGTACTTCCTAAGACATATCACACATGAGTTTCTTTCAACTCTCTTCTTTGGTTTTACATCAACTTCTATTTGGAAAATTGTTGGTTAAGTTGTCCGAAGATTATGTGGGGGGTTTATTTTTTTCTTGTGTCATGATTACTAGTACTTTTCATTGGACACTTGAACATACAAACATGAGTTCTTATGATTCATAACTAACTTACATACCATGCATCTATCATTTTTTATCTAATGGATTCTAATTATTCCATAACTAACATTACATTATCTTCTTTTTTCTTCTAGAACCATAAGAACGAAACCACCATTTTTTGCGTACACATAATTTTTATCAGATAAGTTTAATCTCTGACCTTTTTATGTCATTTTTATTGCCGAGAGTAATTTTTGACATAACTCCGCATATTTTCTTTGTGTTTTTCCATAGTTTTATCCACACTCTATCATTTTTTAGGATTTGTTAAACCCTCTTAATTTCGATATGCATGTACTTTTCCAAGCATTAATTGTTTTTTAGTATTATTTATGGTTATTTATATACATAATCAACTATGACAATAGCTATTATAATTTTTTATAGAACTATATTTTGTCTACTAGAAGTCTTTTTCTCATCAAATATTAGCTTTATATTTGTATTTTTTCTTATCTGTTCTTCAGAGATGACCATAACTTCAAAGCACAAGCTTGGAAATATTTAGGGAACCACCTCCATCAAGCAATTTTTGTACAACTTTTTCTCTCGTTATTTTGGATTTATGTTTGCGCAAGTGTAATAACTTAGAGTACTTCCTTCTAGTTTACCAATAGTGTCCCAATTATCTTTTTTTACATAGGGGATTGACTCTTAGAATGGGTTACTCCATACTCCTACAAGTAACTGTTTTCCTCACCCAAATTATATGGACACAACAATTGATACATATAAACCAACAACAACAATGTTGGTTTCTTTAATTGGTCCAAATATACCTTGTATATTTCACATAAATTGGTACATGGGTATTTGGTTAATTAAAGCTTACAATTATGTATATTTCCAACTTATATTATTTTGAATTTTTTGAATTATTCTTTTATCTATAGGGAACAATTTTGATGTGATATAATAATGTCGTTGTTACTAGTTCATTCCATGCCATAACAAGGTTTTCTCAATGATCAAAACACAAGTCTATTAAAAGGTATATCCTTAACATTACTAAGGATTATACATATTTTGGTTCCATCACCCTTTCCTTTTCAATTTATTCTTTTGGAATGGCCTACTACGACTCTGATCAGCCTGATCTCCTTCAAATATGTTAGCGAGAGACACCTAATTTTGGATAGTTTCCATGTATGGACATAATAACCAAAAATTATATTCTTATTTTAAAAAACTTGTGTTTGATCTTGATTATTTGCGGATTATTTATTTGATACAAGCATCTACAAGTATCAAATCTTCAACCCTTGGTTTGGTCGTTTCTTCTAATTTCTTAATGTAATAGTCTGTTTTCATCAATTAGAATTATGTACTTCATCTTGTTAAGGTTTTATAATACAACCTTGTTTTAATGGTTGTAAATATAGTAGTTAGTTAATTTAATTATTTCCATGGTTTCATTACCTATTATCCTTAGGAAAATATTTGATTATTAGTTACTTCCAACAATCATGTTGTAGGAGGCGACACTCCATACCCTAGGTGCACCCATACCTAATCTCCTCCCCTAGGGGTCTAGGAGGTGATTCTACTATTAATATCTTATTTATCTCTTGATTATATGTAATATAAATAGTAATTTATTAAAATTTTCAACTAGAGATTGGTCCATGTATATTCCTCATGTTTATCTACATTGATCATAAACTTATCTCTCCACTCATTATTCGACTATCACGTGATATAGTTTACTAAGTAACATGTGTTATTAGATAAGTATTACAAGTCAGTGTTTGCTCTCCTAGGTTCCCAACATATCAATTCTGGTAGGTAAGGGTACCCTAATAGTAGTTCAATTAATATCCTTAAAACTAACTTTATTTTACTCATGGCAGGGTTCTTTCACTTTTCTTTGTCTTGGCTTTGTAAAATAGCAATTTTATTTATTTCATATTTTTATTGTTCACTATTGATCATTATATAGGTACCTATGGCCACACTTCCTACACTGTATCAAATATTATACTAGATTTTGACCACGATTCTTCGCCTAGCTGCGCCTACATCTCAGGGTTTGATTCAGGTAAAGGTGAAGAACCTTATATGTAGGTGGGGTTATAATATTTCAAATTCTTCTTTTAAGTGGAAAAAAACACAATTTTTCTATTAATTACCCTTAAATAAGTCACAATGTTAAACCCTTCAGCTCTAATACCACTTGTAACATCAATTCATGAGTCAACAATTTCATAAAAAAAAAAAAAATCATATTTACCTCACACCTTAGCATTGGAGTAAAGGCTATTAAATCATTTTAATTTTTTCATAGAGGGTAATTACATATATTTACCTACCCTTGGTTTCATGCCACCCATGATAATTTTCCATGGTGTTATATATTGAGTTAATAAATTGATAAATCATGGTTCAGATCAGGCTTGAAAAATGTACATATGTTAGAACACCCCTCTAATTCCCCAAATTTTGAGACTTCTAGACTATAGCTATAACATATAACCTAGAATTAATTTATTTCAGTGAAAAATTGGTTAATTTATTCAAATTTGGGATGATGGGTATTGAAATTTCTCAACCCACAGGTGGTGATAAGTCATGAGCATTATGATCTATGTCATGAATAGTGACTGTCTGACTAGGTTTCCCATCATACGACTCTGATGGTTAACGAGTGGTTAAGGAAACCACACCATCCAAGTAAAAAACCAACCGACTAACTTGCAACCCTCACTGGAAAGGGATGGGGTTATACAATGACTAGCACATTATTTTATTGTCTTGGTGAAAACTTCGTCGCTAATCGCGAGTTGCATGTTTAATAAGTTAATCAAAATTTAATTCCAAGTTCCCTGCCTTATTACTTTCCAATCTCTCTAGGTTTTTTATTTTGAATAATTTTGGGTTAACATTTTACGGCAAATATGGCATATGGCTTTCACCTCCAGCACTCGAGAAGATTATAATATTGATTATTCACAGGAAATGCAATTTTTTATAGAGTTTCTTTTCTTTATGGTTTGTATTCTTCATATTTCATTTATTTTATTTACCTATGTTAGTTTTTGTAGCTTGGGAGGTACTCAAATCCCTATGGTTCAGGGTTTGGAGGGAAAAGTGCCACAAGAGTCACTTGTGGGCCTGGAACCCAAGTTTCGGGTTTTGCACCCATTGGGATTTGGGCTAAAACCATGAGCACATTTCGACATGTGATGGATGAGGATGACATATCTCAGCGAGAGGAATCTAACGCAACAATAATAATTTGATTCTAAGTTGTAGAAATGGAGATATGATTTTTTAAAGTTATTTGTTGGGTTTCCACAAGAACTGTCAAGGTCATCCTAATGTTATTTAGGATTTTGACAACTTTTCAAACCCTAGAATAATGTTTGAGGATACTTTATTTATGTGTATATATAGGAGGTGGAGTAGAGAATATTTCATCATCAATTACTCTCCATAAGAGCTCATGTGAGGTCTATAGGAACTCTGTATTCCTTCCCTAATTTGGATGGCAAATGGAAGAGCACTTCAGCAAGAAGAAGAGGTGGCATAGGGGTGTTTTGAGCTCTATTTGAAGGGTTGTTATACTGTGAAGGGAGGCCAAGTTATTTAAGGATAAAACATTCTATTCGGGGCTAGAAATAATGTAAGAATGCTATTTTGGAGTGGGGTGTGGGATACAATGGAGAAATGTGGTAGGTAGCATGCTTAACCAATTCAAATAAGGGCATCATGGAGAGGTTTTGGGACAAATTTGCACCCAAAAAAATAGTACGTATGTAAAGGACTATTCATTGATAGGGGAACATAGAATAAGGGTGTTTGGGTGCTTGTTTAGGGTTGTTGCTATGTTCCTATGATGCCCTAACTAGTCACCGTCATGACAATAGTATAACAAGATTAGAGAAGAATTGTTTCTTTTGTTGCATCAAGTGTTGACTAGATTGGATGATGGATTTTGGAGGAATATGGTAGGTAGGAGATAGGGTTGGAAGGGACTATCAGATTCCCTAACTTGTGGGTAGATGTTGCAATAGTATATTGGAGACTATATTTGTGCAATAACTCCTCTATTGCAGAACAAAGGGAAGACCTTCACAACTCTAGAGTGTGTGGCACTTGAACATATTTGAACGACATGTTTAGAATTTTTTTGGAAGCCAAGAAGAGGTTTTCCTAAGTATGAGGATTCCCTAGCCAAAGGTAGATGATATAAGAAGGATTGGACACTCGTGGAATATTGGAGGGCAGTGTGAGAGTGGACCAAGTGTAAAGGAGACTGGGAATTTATGATCTACTCGAGGACAATGTGATAGTGCCCAAGGTTGGAGGTTAGTGTGAAATATCTTCATGGAATTATATGGTTTCTAGTGTGGTTGTTTTTGAGCTCAAGGGTTGACAAACTAGAGGATCAGCTGAGTAGCCCTAGACTTATGTGTGGAGAAGGACATATTAAATAGAAGTTGGGTAGTCCTCCTATCCCATGTTCACTATGGGAGGTAGAAATCTTGTAGTGATACGTGGTGGCCATCCATGCCCTATGCTGGTCTTAATTGGAGTAGCACAAGAAGACCATAGTGGGTTGAAGTCCCTATGTAGCTGAGGAGCAACAACCATCAATTGATAATTGTCGACAAGTGGAGGTATGAAAAAATAGATAGGAGTCTGTATGTGTTGCACCCTTGATGGAATAAGGCACAACTAGAGAGAATATTAACAGTCAAGGTTCAGTGGTTAGATGGAATTGGAGCATTTATAGAGGTAGGAGATGCAGATCGGGAGCCGAAGGACCACGAAAGTACAGGGTACGATCGAGAGGAGTTGAGAGTGAATGTGACCACCAGATGGTTAGAGTATATTGCTGAGGGAAGATTGGGCGTCAATGTACTGGCACCAAGCCCTAACTTGTATCGTGTAATAGTGGATGTAGGAGGGACATTATCCCTAGTACATGAGCCCTAAACTGTTGTATTATATTTTGTTTAATATAACAATTTTTTTAGATTGAAAAATGTAAAAATTTGTCTATATTTTGTGCATGTGTGATTTAATGTGGTTTATATTCTGTTGTGAAAAGTATTATCGTTGATATCCTTGGTTTGGTAGTGTAATATATTTTAATATACTATCATATACCCAAGATCGTGGAAATTCAAGAACCTAGACCCTGATAATGTACTAGAATTGTAATGAGGGCTATATGTGGATCATTTTAACAGGTAAATTTCACCATATTTCACTCAAATTTATTTTTCTTACAAAACTCTTTAATTTTCAATATTGAGTAATTATCTTCTTGTTGGGTTTTTTATGTTCCTCTCCAGGTTTGTTCTTGAGACTCGACTCAAGCTTTTTGGGTTTTTCTATTCATCAACAATACTGAATTCTAATTATGTACCTTGTTTACATTGCATGTAGAGGTTTTGGGTGACTATCATCCCCAATATTGCCCAACCATAACCTACAATTTTCAATTTAGTTTCTTGTTTTGGTCTTATTATAATATTCACTTTTGTTCTTATTTTCAACGCATATCTCCCCTTTGGTTGCTCATCATGTGTTGTTGGTGTAAGTGTTGATATACAGTGATTGAATCCTAAGACTGGATGATAGGGATTCAACCTTCTCTATAATCTCTTCTCTAAGTTATAATATACTCTATATTCTTAATGTGAGAAGATTATTTTAATATTCCTTCGGAATTGCAATTCAATTATTTAGTTTTCTCAACCTACATATGGCTTAGTTATTTTGCAGTGTCACTTTTGTTATTTAAATTCTTCCTTCTTGTTAACATAACATTTGTTGCATAATAGGTATTTCCTTTTACTGGCATTTAATTCTTTCCTTTAGGATATTTTAGTTTATGCTCTTTATTGATTTTTATTAATAACTATGTTACTAGTGTTACAACAGGGAGGCGAGGCTTAATTAATTTCAGGGCCTACCATTCAGCTTACAATAATGCTTAGGTATAAACTATACATAAACCAAAATTATTCCTTAATTAGACCTTTTTCTTACTAATGGAAACTAACGTTTTCTAAAATATATAGATATTGTACATCCAGGCTCAATTTGTAACATTAGAGAATTTTTTCTTTTATGTTCCCTCCCATACAAATTTTTTAATAGATACTCATCATCACTGTATAGAGACTTGCATACATTCTTATTATATTTACTTCACGAGATCTTCATAAAATTTTTTCCATAAGTTAATACTGGTAGTTACAAATTTCATATACATTTATCATTTCTAATAACAATTCTATTTTGAGAGAAACATAAACGAGATAAAGTAATTATCTATTGGAGTTAGAATGTGAGGGAACTGAAAAAAAGAGAAATACCACTCCTCCCAACAAATGAAAATTTGAATTACCTCCAATTCCCCCTTTGAGCCAATTTTTCACTCCAGAAAAATTTCTTGATACATACTTATAAAGGTATGTTCAAAGGCATCAATATTGTACAAGTCCATCCAAACAATTTACAAACTCACATGTTTGTCTTAGGGATTCCGCTGGCTCCAACCAACTCAAGAATACCCCAGTTGGAAGCATCCTACCTTCCTTAAACAACATCATATTGCAGGTTCACAAGGTTACAACTTTATTCTCCTCACTTCGACTTTTTCCATATAGGTACCAAGTCTTCAAGGTTCCTTCCATTTTTCTCCCCTCTTACCCTCTTCGCTCCCTTATCCCAATTGAGATTATTTATCTCTAAGGAGAAGAATGATTATATTTTAATTGTATGGTGAGTGAAAACTTTTCATTTAGTTTTTTTTCCCATTTGCATTAAGTGTGTTTTCCCCGTGAATTTCAAGACTTTTCAAAACCTTTTAAAATAAATTAAAATAAAATTTTAAACATTAAGGTTTTCCAATAAGTTTTTATTTTAAACCATGATTTATCAAAAATATATATTGTGAAAGTAAATTAAAAATTTACTTTTTACTGAGAAGCATTACGATTTTTTACCTTTTAAAATAAATAAAAATAAAAAATTTAAACATCAATGTTTTCCACTAGGCTTTTCACTTAGCCCATGATTTATAAATTCCATGCAATGAAAGTAAATTAAATATTTATTTTTCAGTAAAAAGTGTTAGACTTTTTCAAGGTTCGATAAATCATTTCTCATTATCATGATCAAAGGTAATGAAAATATTTAAAATATTAAGAATATTATTTCACAGATAAATGTGAATACCAAATTTTACAATACCAAATTCCAACGCTATACTAAATATCCTAATTAATAAATTTAATCTTTAAAATTTTCAATAATAAATTAATTTCAAACTAAATTTATTAACCAAATATATTTTTCTTTAACTTGATTATTTTTAAAAAAATACAATTAATATTTTATATTAAAAATTTCCATTTACATAAATTTCTGATTTTATTTTAAATTTTTAATTTTAGAAATAAATTTATTCATTTATTAATTTTATTTTTTAAAATTTTCAAAATAAATTTATTAATTTATTAAAATATTTTTTCCATCCCAGAAAATGAACATAATTGATCATGTCTCCATTATTAAAGTAATTAATGTTGGTTGAAATTACTAATTTCTTTTTTTCTATGGTCACAATGCCATGTACACTTACTACCATGTACAAGTATATATACTTGTACACATGTAAAACATATGCATATAAACACATTACTCAATAATTTACTCATCACCACACATAGTTCTAGAGACCACAGGGTCTCTATTTATGTAAATCGGGTCAAACTTCCTCTTTTTCTTTCACAATATTAGAATCTTGTTTAACATATAGCTTTCTTTTTCATACTATCTGTAAGTAGTCATCCTTCTACTCCAATTACCCTTCCAAACCACGTTAAACATACATAGTCATTTACATTTACTCAACATTTCATATCTACAATATCAAGGTGTATGTGAAATTATGAGCCGAAGTTAAGAGAATAAACGTTTCCATTTATTTTCCATAATTTATATGCACTCGACCAACCTACATGGATGTGACATTACAGTTTCCACTCTCAGTCTTAGCCTTAATCAATACCACCATATCTATATTTTCACAAACTATCATTTTACAAATCTTTTCAATACTATTTTTATATGTCTTCTTTATGCTTTGGAATATGATTATCTGTATCACTTCTAATTTTATAGTCTCAAAATGTTTCATTTTTTTGTGATTTCAATAATTATTATGATATCTATCCTAGCTTAACAACACTTTGTATGTTTTCCATAGAGGTTTCTTTTAAACGGGAAATTCTTGTATAACACAAAATTATCTATTTTCACGCACCATTTTTCCTTCAGAATGTCAGTGGTTATGACTATTCCATCATTCTTTAATTTATTTGATATGTGGAACTGGAGTTTTAGGTTACAAATAAATCAATTGTTGGAAATTCACAATCAAGGACATAAAAAATGATTCCTTTTGAAATTTTCAATTTGTTTTTTGTGTTACTTCTCTATTTTCAATCGAGAGGTGCATCTACAGCGCGATATGACCCCGATGTCAGGTATGTCACGTCCTCGTACAAAATGTCGGCTTAAGTTTAAAAATAAAAAAATAAAATAAAATAAAATCATATTGTGCTAGAACATATATCAATTTCTAATACAATTATGTATTATTTATATAATTTGAATGGATAGTAAATTATATACCTGAATTTGAATGGATCATAAATTTACCTTTAACAAAAAAAATTACCACATTGAATTTCCAAATTAAGTAAAATTTTAAACATCTTTACTCTTTACCAAAGTCAATACCATTTCCTAAATCAAAGGAAAAGAGTTAATTCAACACAAACAATCAAAATCCAAAATCTTTTAATATTTCTCTTAATTAAATATTTGTAAAATGAATTTATACTTACTCTAGAGCTATGGTAAATAAATGAAAAAATATATAAACTAGAGGTATGGTAAATAAATGAAAATTCTTTTCATATTTATTCCATAAACCTTTTTATATTTAAAAAAACTTTAAAAAGAGGTTTTATTTAGATGAAGCCTATGTGACGAATACCATGGGACAAATTAATATTGATACCATGGGCCAAATACCATGGGTAAATAAATAGATATAAAAGAGGTATAAAAAAGTATGATAAATAAATGAATAAATATAAAATAGGTATAAAGAGGTATGGTAAATAAATAAATACCAGCCTAGATCCATCTAACTCTGGATCTATCATGCGCGGAGAGGGATTTGAGGTGCAAACCTATTTTTTGAGTGTAAAACTTGAGGAAAGGTTTGCACCTTGAGAGATTTGATCCCTCTCGGCGCATGATAGATCCAGAGTTAGATGGATCTAAGCTGGAAATTCACAATCAAGGACATAAAAAATGATTCCTTTTGAAATTTTCAATTTGTTTTTTGTGTTATATCTCTTTGCTAGAGAGGTATATGATTAATTCTTCCACCTTTATCAGTACTAATAATAAAAATTTCTCGTGAGAGCCATGGGAATCTACTCTCAATCATAAGTTACAAAATTTATCATTCTTATACTTGTGTTATTCCACTACTATGTTTTCCTTTGATGCATATATTCTATACATAAACTTTAGTTGTAACACATGTTGACATTGCGTACCTTTTTCATTGTGATATAATTTATTCTACATAATATATATCTTTCCACCCTCTTCTCAATAATTTTCGTAGGTATTTACATCCCTTAGGAGCATCTTTCATACATTTTACTATGTGTTTACACATTGAACCAAATTATTCATAGCTTAATATTGTTCCCTTTTACGCTCATAATCGTATTGACTCTGTCACACTCATTATTTCACTCTAATATAATTCTTTT
The DNA here is from genome assembly GCA_034641835.2 of Pinus albicaulis. Taxonomy (NCBI): domain Eukaryota; kingdom Viridiplantae; phylum Streptophyta; class Pinopsida; order Pinales; family Pinaceae; genus Pinus; species Pinus albicaulis. The sequence goes on along the minus strand of CM076575.1, from coordinate 1,516,636,722 downwards.
CTTCTATATCATCTCACAACATAATAATCACTTCATTGAAAACCATTTATTTTACTACCTTTGACCTATAAGGTCATGTGGACAATAATTTTATCCAAATTTGAGAATAACTAATTTCTTATTATACCATTCACACAATAACCAGCTTAGATCCATCTAACTCTGGATCTATCATGCGCCGAGAGGGATCAAATCTCTCAAGGTGCAAACCTTTCCTCAAGTTTTACACTCAAAAAATAGGTTTGCACCTCAAATCCCTCTCCGCGCATGATAGATCCAGAGTTAGATGGATCTAGGCTGGTATTTATTTATTTACCATACCTCTTTATACCTATTTTATATTTATTCATTTATTTATCATACTTTTTTATACCTCTTTTATATCTATTTATTTACCCATGGTATTTGGCCCATGGTATCAATATTAATTTGTCCCATGGTATTCGTCACATAGGCTTCATCTAAATAAAACCTCTTTTTAAAGTTTTTTTAAATATAAAAAGGTTTATGGAATAAATATGAAAAGAATTTTCATTTATTTACCATACCTCTAGTTTATATATTTTTTCATTTATTTACCATAGCTCTAGAGTAAGTATAAATTCATTTTACAAATATTTAATTAAGAGAAATATTAAAAGATTTTGGATTTTGATTGTTTGTGTTGAATTAATCCCTCTTTTCCTTTGATTTAGGAAATGGTATTGACTTTAGTAAAGAGTAAAGATGTTTAAAATTTTACTTAATTTGGAAATTCAATGTGGTAATTTTTTTTGTTAAAGGTAAATTTATGATCCATTCAAATTCAGGTATATAATTTACTATCCATTCAAATTATATAAATAATACATAATTGTATTAGAAATTGATATATGTTCTAGCACAATATGATTTTATTTTATTTTATTTTTTTATTTTTAAACTTAAGCCGACATTTTGTATGAGGACGTGACATACCTGACATCGGGGTCATATTGGGCTGTAGATGCGCCTCTCGGCGCAATCATACTTAATATCATCATCTCATTTTTTTTTTTTAATTTTCAGGCAAGATTTCCTTACCTTATCCCAATGATGGCTCACAACGAGTCATCTTCCCTTTAGCTACTGCCATAATTTCATAATATCAATAAGCCGCATCCAAAAATTACCCATTACTTCAACTCACCACTTTCACAAAAGATATGATCCTTGTTCTTTGTTCAAGTGAACCCAGTTATCCACTTGTTATTTAATTCAATTGGTTTTCTTTATCTTGTTCCTTTCCTTATGATCTTTCTCAAATAGGCCATTAAGGCTAGAAACAAAAAGTAATATTAAAGTAAATCACTTTGACTATTGAAGGCATAACTTCGTGTAATACGGGCATGCTTAAAATCAATAAAATATCACAAGAGATTTACATCACCAATTTTAGAGTAGTACTTCCCCACACATCTCACACATGAGTCTCTTTCAACTCTCTTCTTTGGTTTTAGATCCCCTTATATTTGGCACATTATTGGTTAAGGTGTCTGAATATTATGTGGGGGATTTCTTTTTTTTCATGCATCATGATGTACTAGTACTTTTCATTGGGCTCTCGAACATAAAAACATGAATTATTTTGATTCATAATTAACTTACATACCATACATCTATCATTGTTTATATCAGGCTTCTAATGCTTTCATAACTAACATTACATTTTCTTCTTCATTCTTTTGGAACCATAAAAATGAAACCACCAATTTTTTCATACACATAATTTTTATAATATAATTTTAATCTCTGACCTTTCTGTGTTAATTTTTCTTGCTGACAGTAATTTTTGAGGTAAGTCTGCATCTTTTCTTCATGTTTGTCCACAGTATTACCCACACTCTATCATCTCTCACTAGTTGTTAAGCCCTCTTAATTTCAATATGCATGTACTATTCCAAGCATAACTTGTCCTTTACTAAATTTTTTGGTTATTTATATACATAGTCAACTTCGAAAATATCTATTTTTTTATAAAACTATATTTTTCTAATAGAAGTCTTTTTTATTATTATCATAAATTAGCTTTATATTTGTACTTTTCTGGTCCTTTCTTTAGATATGACCATAAATTTCAAGCACAAGCTTGGAAATATTTAGGGAACCACCTCCCTCACATAATTTTTGTATAGATTTTTCTCTCATGATTCTAGAGTTATGTTTTTCCAAGTGTAATAACTTAGAGTACTTCCCTTTTGGTTTACCTATAGTGTCCCAATTATCTTTATTTCCATAGGGGCACTAGTAATTTTCCATATTCCTTTCATTGGATTGAATCTTAGTAGCAGTTACTCTGTACTCTTACGACTATCTGTTTTCCTTGCCCAAATTATATGGACACAATAATTGATACATATAAACCAACAACAACAATGTTTCTTTATTTCATAGGCTCAACAAAACCTTGTATATTTCACATAAATTGGTACATGGCTCTTTTGTTAATTAAGCCTTACAATTATGTATATTTCCAACTTATATTCTTTTGAATTATTTTAATTATGCTTTTATCTATATGGAATAATTTTGATCTATTATAATAATGTTGTTGTCACTAGTACATTTTGGTTCATAACAAGGTTTTTGTAGAAATTTAATATAAAAACATGTATTTCCTTAATTCTTCTGATCTAACAATAATATGCTACTGTTAAATACATAATAGCTTCTACAAAATCTTTGTGGAATTTGAAACACAATCGCCAATCACAATATCATGAAGAAATATCAATCACACATAACACAGATAATTTACCCAGGGAAAGCATATAGCTAGAAAACCCACTACCTTATGTTATGTATTATATCATGGATCATGAAACAATCACATACAAATCTCTAATCCAAGAGCTCTCAGTACATGAGCTAACTGTCTCACACTGTCATACAAAAATTGGCAAGTTCCTTAGCCAATTTTCTGTCTCCAGACAACCTGCCTCCACTGCACAATCCCAGTTGATAGCAATCCCTGAATGAATGGAATTCTTCTTTCCTTGACTGCACAACCCTCATGGGCAAGTCCAATGTGTGTGCAGTTTCATGTATGAAACTGGATAATGTCACAACTGATAGTCATCTGCCCTTTTACCTAGAACTCAACTGGGTCTCCACTGCATCTCACATGCATGTATTTTATAATAGTAAATATTCAGTGGCATGTGAGGCCACTGATTGTGAATTAATTAATAATTAATTCAATTGATATCTCACTAGTGTATATTTAGTTACAACTAGGACAAATGATTTTAACTCACTTAACCAAGTTAAACTATTTTACAACTTGCATAACTGCACTTCCAACTCTATTACAACTTCTAATCACTTAGTTACAACTAAGTCCACTTGCATGTCCCACCAACCAACATCTTAACCTGAAATTCCTTTAGCTAGCTGACTTGCCACTTCATTTAACTATTTTCAAGTGCTCATTGAGAATAGATTATTGTTTATTGTCCAACTAATATTAAAGGATAATAATAGTTGACATCCATCTATAAATAGAACTTGCACATACATCTATAAATAGACCTCATCTATAAATAGAATTTGCTCATGCATCTATAAATAGACATCCACCTAAAAATAGCGTGAGGCTCCATCCTAGTGTAGGTGCATAATTTTCACTAGGATCTTCCTATTTAATCTTAACAATCCCTCTCAACAAGAAAGGGCTTATCCTTCACCCTGATCCAGCCTCTATGGTATTTGAATTTTCTCCTGCTGAGTGCCTTCGTCAGAATATCTACATCCTGATCTTCAATAAGAATGTATTGAGGAAACATGATCGTCCTCTGCACACAATATTTTCGATGATGATTTCATATATCTATATACTTAGATCAATCATGAAACACAGGATTAATCGAGATTTTAATGCAACTTTAATTATCATAATGAATCACTATAAGATCTAAATGAGAACCAAAGAAACCAACGAGGATATTTCTCATCGACATAGCCTCACATGAATCCTGACTGTCTACCATGAATTATGTTTCCGCTGAAGTGAGTGCCATGGATCTCTGCTTCCTGCTATACCAAGAAACAATTGTATATCTGATACTAAAGATCCCACCCCTAATGTGCTATTTCTATCTGATGGGCTTCCTGCCCAATCTGGATCTGTGAAGCCATGAAAATGCACCTCATCCATCTATCTGTACTATAAACCATACTCTAATGTGCCCCTCAGGTATCTCAGGACATGCTTTCCCATATTCCAAAAGAGCTTGTTAGGCTTAACCTTAGCTTGACTCAACTAGTTAACCACATAGAAAATGTCTACTCTCGTGTTCACTAGATACATTAGTGAACCTACTAAATGTGGATAGACAGTAGCATCCACTACCTCTCTAGAAGTAGCATCCTCTTTCCTCCAGTTTCCTAGAAGAGGAGTATCCATGGGTTTGCAGCCCTCCATGTGAAACTTACTGAGTATCCCCCTTGCATACTTGACTTGAGACACAAAAATTTCACCCTCTTGCTGCCATATTTCCAATCCAAGGAATTAATGAATGAGGCCCAGATCCTTTATCTCAAACTCCTTTGCAAGGTCCTCCTTGCATGAGTGTATCAGCTGCTCATCACCAGTCAATATTAAATCATAAAAATAAATAACAATGATTAAAAGCTTACCCTCCACCACAATTTGTTATAGGTTTTCATCTGCTTCACATTTGGTGAAGTCCAATCTGGTGAAATAGATGTCTATTCGAGTGTACCAAGCATGGGATCCTTGCTTCAGCCCATACAACACTCTTTTGAGTCGGCACACATGCGACTCCCTGTTGAAGATCTTGAAACATTTAAGCTTCTCTATGTAGACCTCTTCCTCAATAATCCCATTAAGAAACACAATATTCACATCCATCTGATGAATGTGCTAGCCCATCTACGCTGAGAGAGCAAGGATGGTCCTTATGGAAGAATACCTTGCGACAGGTGCAAAGGCCTCTTCATAATCTATCCCCTCAATCTGTGAGAAGACCCAAGCCCCAAATCTAGCCTTATATTTCTCAACTCTCCCATCACCAGCTTGCTTTACCTTATAGATTCATCTCAAAACTACCACTAATTTATCAATCGACCTTGGATCAGTTTCCCAAGCATTTGTTTTGACAATGGATTCATACTCCTCCACCATTACATCTACCCATGTGGGCTCCTAAACTACTTCATGAAAGGAAGATGGTTTAGTCATAATACATTTTCTCATGCGAGCCATGTATCCAATAAATCGGTCAAGAGATTGCCTTTACCTGCGCTGTGAAGTAGGGGCTCCTACATTCCATGCAGCATCAAGTCTCAGCCTATTAGCTTCTGTAATACGACTTTTGCGAGTTCTCATAGTTGGATATGTGTGAGGCGACTCCTCCACTCCATGAACCTCCTCCTGTCGCTGATCCACATCTAGAGACTCATCTTTGGGAACTAATAGTTCCTCCTTCACATGCAAGTCTAGCTCCCTCTCAAGTGACAAATGCATGGCTTTTCCCTCATCAAATTTTATATCCCGTCGCACCATATTCATTCAAGTGTTTGGAAAATACACATGATAATTATGGGGCATTTCTATGTACCCCACAAATATCCCAACTTCAATAGTCAGCTCTAGCTTTTTCGTAGCGTCCTTTGTCACATGCACATAAACATATGAGCCAAAAATCTTAAAGTGTGAAACATCTAGTTTCTTACCAATAAAATCTCCTTCAGGTGTACTCATTCCAAGTACTCTATGAGGACAATGATTTTTCACATAAACCACAGTGTTGCATGCTTTCGCCCACAAATTCATTGGTAGGCCCTGATCATGCAACATCGCTCATGCTGCACCCACAATAATTCTATTATTCCTCTCCATGACCCCATTTTGTTGTGGGTTATGAGGCGCTATGAGTTCTCTTCGAATTTCTTATTTGCTGCAGAAGTTCTTGAATTCGTTAGATATGTATTCTCCACCATTATCGCTCATCAGAGCCTTCAATTTCTTCCCCGACTCTTTCTCCACCAATTCCTTAAAATCACAGAACTTTTAGAATGTTTGATCCTTCTTCTACATGAAGAATATCCAGCATTTACGAGGAAATTCATCAACAAAAATAACATAGTACTTATTTTTTGTTGTTGAAGCAACTGAGAACAGTCCACACAAGTATGTGTGAACTCTCTCCAGAATCCCCAAAGCATGGTTCTCCTTCTCATGAAAGGTGGACTTTACATACTTCCCCATGGTGAAACACTTGCACTGATCTAACTAAGCAAGTGTTCCCACTGCAAGTCAAGTAGATATTTCCTGCATGACTTTCAACGCTTCATGATGAACATGGCCCAATCGCTTGTGCCATAATTCACCCTCATCCTGGCTCACCACTTTTTCCACCTTGCCCATCATGGTAGCGTAGCCATCTACCTCTAGCTTGTATAGATTCTTAACTCGAATCCCTATCCTCTTGGCTTGACCCATTTTTTTATGTTATAGGAAAGCTTTTCCATTGCTGAAAATAATGTCATAGCCTCTTTCCTCCAACATTGTGACTGAGACCAATTTTTTCTTCAGACTTGGAACATGCATAACATATTTCAACTGAAATAGTTTACCTGAATCCCTCTGAAAATTAATGGTACCAATGACAGTTACACTGTACCCCCCATCGTCTCCCATCTCTATTTTCATCTGGAGACCTTTATCCTCAAAGTCACTGAAAAGTTCCTGATCTCCCGTCATGTGAAAGGATGTTCCACTATCCAAATACCACACCAATCCCAATGCACTTGACACCATGCATACGATCAAGGAGAATTCAAGTTGAAATTGTTGGGCAAGGGCCTTACTAGCTGCATCTCCAACAAACTTCTTGTTCTTCTTCTTTTGAAGATAGTTAGTAGCAAGATGCTCATGTTCGTGATAGTCAAAACACTTCACCTTGGACATATCCAGCTTCTTGCCTTTAGACTTAGATTTAGAATAGAGTTTCTTCCCCTTCCCCTTCTTCACCTTGGCAGCCAAAGAAAAATCCTCTTCATCATCATGCTTTGATGAAGAGCCATCTCTGGTGTTCTACCTAAACTAGTCCTACACCAGATCTGACCACAGTCATTTCCAATCCCCCAATTTTTCCCATTCGTTGATAGAGTCTTCATAATTGTGTCACCTATTAGGAAGTCCCAAGAGAACCAAGCTCACCAAATCATCATCAGCAACATTTATTCCCACACTCCCCAGTTCATCCCAACATTGGACAAACTTCGTGAGATACTTTAGAATGTTGTTTCCCTTTTCCTTCTTGATCTTCCTGAGTTTATCTTTGAGAACCAATTTCCTATGGTCAGTGCTTCTTTGGAAAATATCCTTCAAAGCCTTCCACATAGCATGTGGAGTGTATCTCCCATGGAGGCTTGAGAAAATGTGGTCTCATACTCCCTCCAACAGAATCCTCCTCACCTTTGACACTTTCTTTTGCCATGCATCAAGATTTACAACATCTAACGAAGCAAGCTTAGGATCATCATTATCAATGAATTCCTTCAAGCCATTATCTTTGAGCACCGCATCCATCCTGTCCTTACAAGAAATGTATATCGAGATACCCTCAATTTCATACTCTACCCTGAAGCCATTGAAATCCATTTCAATCTTGAATCAGCTATAGCACCAAGAAATTCTTTCTGAAAATTTGAATTCTTTCCACCAACAAACTCTGCTAATGCTTCAATAATGCAATCTCATGTGCTCTGATACCATGTGGAAATTTAATAAAAAAACATGTATTGCCTGTATTATCCTAATCTAACAATAATATGCCACTATTAAATACATAATCTCTTCTACAAAATCTTTACGGAATTTGAAACACAATCCCCAATCACAATATCATGAAGAAAGATCAATCACACATAACACAAATAATTTACCTGGGGAAAGCATATAGATAAAAACCCCACTATATTCTATTGTGTATTATATCATGGATCATGAAACAATTACATACAAAGCTCTAATCCAAGAGCTCTCCATACATGAGCTAACTGTCTCACACTGTCAAACAAAAATTGGCAAGTTTCTTAGCCAATTTACTATCTCCAAACAACTTGCCTCCACTACGCAATCCTAGCTAATATAAATCCCTGGATGAATGGAATCCTGATTGCCTTGCCTGCCCAATCCTCATGGTACATCCAATGTATGTGTGGTTACATGTGTGCAACCAGATAATGTCAGAACTGATAGTTATCTTCCCTTTCACGTAGAACTCAACTGGGTCTCCACTGGATCTGACATGCATGCAGTTAATAGTAGTAAATCTTCATTTTCATGTGAGGCCAATAAATTTTAATTAATTAATAATTAATTCACTTGATCTCTCACTAGTGTATCTTCAGTTACAACTAGCACAACTGAGTTTAACTCAGTTAACTGAGTTAAACTACTTTACAACTTGCATAACTACACTTCCAACTCTGTTACAACTTCGAATCACTCAGTTATAACTAAGTCCACTTACATGTCCCACCAACCAACCTATTAACTCAAAATTCCTTTAGCTAATTGATTTTCCACTCCAGTTAACTATTTCCAAGTGCTCATTGAGAATAGATTATTGTTTATTGTCCAACTAATATTAAAGGATAATAATAGTATACATGCATCTATAAATAGACATGCAATCTGTAAATAGAACTTGCACATACATCTATAAATGGACCTCATCTAGAAATATAATTTTCTCATGCATCTATAAATATACATCCACCTAAAAATAACTCGAGGCTTCATCCTAGTGTAGGTGCATAATTTTCACTAGGATCTTCTCGTTGAATCTCAATATTTTTTTCATTGATCAACTCGTGGGTCTATTAAAAGGTATGTCCATAATATTACTAAGGAATATAAATCTTTTTGTTCCATCACCTTTTCCTTTTTAGGTAATTATTTTGGAATGGCCTATTATGACTCTGATCACCCTAATCTCCTTCAGATATCTTAGCCTTAGACACATAATTTTGGATAGGTTCCATGTATGGATGGAATAACCAACATTCAAAATCTTATTTTAAGAAACTTTTTTTTGATCTTGATTATTTGCAAATATTTTTTTATGCAAGAATATGCAAGTTTCGAAGCTTCAACCCTTGTTTTGGCTGCTGCTTCTAATTTCTTAATGTAAAAGTATATTTTCATCAATTAGAATTTGTACTTCGTCTTGTTAAGGCGTGATAATACAATTTTTTTTTTGGTTGTAAATATAGTAATTAGCTAAATTACTTATTTCCATGGTTTTATTACCTATCAACCTTGTTAGGAAAAGATTTTACTATTGGTTACTTCGAGCAATCGTATTGTAGGAGGCGACGCTTTATCCCCTAAGTGCACGCATATCTAATCTCCTCCCCTATGGGTCTGGCAGGTGATTCTGCTATTACTATATCATTTATATCATGATTCTAAGTAATATCAAGAGTAATTTATTGAACTTTTCAACTCTAGGTTGGCCCATGTATATGCCTCATTTTTACCTACGTTGATCATAAACTTCTATCTCGACTCGCTATTCTAAAATCACGTAATATAATTTACTAATTAAGATGTGTTATTAGATAAGTATTAGAAGAAGTTGTTTTCTCTCCTAGCTTCCCAACATATGAATTCTTGTAGGTAAGGGTACCCTAACAATAGTTCAATTAGTATCCTTGAAACTTATTTCAATTTACTCATGGAAGTGTTCTTTCACTTTTCTTTGCCTCGCTCTATAACATAGAAATTTTATTCACTTCCTATTTTTATTGTTCACTGTATACCATTATATAGGTGACCTCTTCCCTCATTTTTTGCACTATATCAAACTATATAGTGATATCGACCAATATTCTTCACCTAGATGCACTCACATCTAAGGATTTGATTCAAGCAAAGGTGTAAAACTTCATATGTAGGCGAGGTTATCATATTTAAAATTATTCTTTTATGTGAAACAAAACACAATTTGTTTATTAGTTACCCTTAAACAAGCCATGGTGTTGAACCCTTCAGGTTTGATACCACTTGTAACATCTATTCATGAGTTAACAATACCATAAAAAAATATTTATATTTACCTCATACCTTAGCTTTGGAGTAAACGTTATTAATTAATTGTACTTTTACTTAGAGGGTAATTATGCATATTTACCTACGCTTTTTTTCATGTCACCCACCATAATGTTCCAAGGTGTTATGTATTGAGTTAATAAATGGATAAGGCATGGCCTCACGACCCTTAGGATTACCCAAATTTAGAATTGTTGTGATTCATACCAAGCTTGAAAATATGTACATATGTTAGCACACCCATCTAATTCTCCAAATTTTGAGACTTACAGACTATAACTATAACATATAACCTTAAATTATTTTATTTCAGCAGAAGCTTGGTTAAATTAGTCAAATGTGGGATGATGGGTATGGAAATTTCTCAACCCACAATTGGTGATTACTCATGACCATTGTGATCTACGTCATCATTACAAGTTTTCGACTAGATATCCCATCCTATGATTCTGATGGCTAATGAGAGGTTAGGGTAACAACACCCTCCAAGTAGCGAACCCTCCTACTTAGTTGCAACATTTCATGGAAAGGGTTTGGGATCTACAATGGCTAGAAAAATATGTTATTGTCTTGGTGAAAACTACACCGCTAATCACGAGTTGCATGTTTAATAAGGTAAGTAAATTTAATTCCAAGTTCCTTGCCTTATTACTTTCCAAGCTCTCTCGATATTTTATTTTAAATATTTTTTGGTTAAAATTTTACAGATACTTGGCGAATATGCGGTATGGCTTCTACCTCTAGCATCCAACAAAATTATAATATTGATTGATCAGAAGAAATGCAAATTCTTATAGATTTTATTTTCTTTATGGTTCTTATTCTTCATATTCCATTTATTTTATTTACCTATGTTTATTTTTGTAGCTTCGAAGGTACTCCAAGCCCTGGGATTCAGGGTTTGGAGGGAAAAGCGCTACAAGAGTCACTTGTGGGATTGGAACCCAAGCTTGGGGTTTTGCGCGCATTGGGATTTTTTCCAAAACCATGAGCACATTTCAACATGGGAGGCATGAGAACTATGGCTCTCGGAGAGAAGAATCTAATGCAACAAGAATCATTTAATTTTGAGTTGTAGAAATGGAGATATGATTTTTTTAAGTTATTTGTCGGGTTTGCAGCAGAAGTGTCAACGTCGATCTAATGATATTTAGGCGTGTGATATCTTTTAAAACCCTAGAATAACATTGGAGGGTCCCTTATTTATGTTCATATATAGGAGGTGTAGTAGAGGGCATTTAATCATCAATTAGTGCAACACAAGATCTCATGTGAGCGTTGTACGAACCTGGTATACCTTCCCTATTTTGGGCGGCTGATGGAAGATCACTTCAGCAAGAAAAAGAGGTTGTCTATGAGTCTTTTGAGGTCTATTTGAAGGGTTGCTACAGCGTGAAGGGAGGATGAGTTAGTCAAGGATAATTCATGTCTCTTTGGGGGTAGAAACAAGGTATGCAATGGCGTAATGTGGTAGGCTGCAAGCCCAACCAATTAAAATAAGGGAACTGTGGAGAGTTTTTGGGGTAGATTTGTGTCGAGAAGAATAGTACATATGTGGAGGAATTTTCCTTCATAGTTATGAAGAGAATAAGCTTTGTTTGGATGCTTGTTTAGGGTTTTCACAGTGTTATTATGATGCCCTAAATAGTCAGTGTCATGTCACCAGTATAATATACTTGGAGAAACATTGTGTCTTGTGTTGGGTCTAGCATTGACCAGTTCAGATGATGCATTTTAGAGGACTGTGGAAAATAGGAGATAGGGTTGACATGTACTGGCATATGCCCAAATGAGTTGGAAGATGTTGCAGCATTGTATTCAAGACTAGATTTGTGTAATAGATCCTCTATTGCATAACAAAGGGTAGATCTTTAGAACTCTAGAGTGAGTGGTACTTGAGAAGATTTGAAGGACAAGTTGAGATGTTTGTTGGAAGCCAAGAGGAGGGTTTCCTAGGTATGAGGATGCCCTAGCCAAAGGAATATGCGATAAAAAGTATTAGACACTCGTGGACTGTTGGAGGGAAGCATGATAATGGACCAAGTGTGAACAAGATTGGGCATTTATGGTCTACTGGAGGAGAGTGTGATAGTGCCCAATATTGGAATCTAGTGTGCAAAATTTTCATGGACTTAGATAGTCACTATATTTCCCATTGTTAAGATCAAGGTTTGGTGAACTAGTGGAGTAGTAGAGTAGCTCGAGACTTTTGTGTGGAGAAGGAAATCTACAACAGAAGATGGGTAGTCCTCATAACCTGTGTTCATTGTGGGAGATGGATATATTGTAGTGCTAGGTGGTAGCCCTCAATGCCCTATGCTTGTATTCATTGGAGCAGCACAGGAATACCATAGTGCGTTGAAGTCCCTAAGTAGTTGAGGAGCAGTAGTGGGCATGTGAGAGTTGTTCACAAGTTGACCTATGAACAACTCGATAAGAGTCTCGACATGTTGCACCCTTGATGGAGTAAGGGATAACTAGAGATAAGGTTTAAAAATGAGGTTTAGAGGCGAGATGGACTTGGAGCATTGATAGAGGTAGGAGCTGCAGATTAGGAGCCACAGGACTAGGTAGGTACAAGATACAATCGAGAGGATTTAAGAGAGCATGTGATATCGAGATGGTAAGAGTATCTTATTGAGGGAGGATTGGTCGTCGATTTACTATCTTTTATATTCTTCTATGCAAATTAGTATGGTTGAGATTCTCGGTTTGGTAGCGTCAAATATTTTAAGATTTTATCCTAGAACCAAGATCATGGAAATTCAACATGGTATCAGAGCGTATTTGGGCTACTTTGAGGGACGATGAATCAAATTGTTCACAATGAAGTAACTCATAGGAAGTTTTAGGTGTCTCAATTATGGAGTAGAGGATTCAGCTAGATGCATGGAGATGTGGTCCTGATTGACTCGGAAATGATATTCAGTGGGATTTATGGTGGATTGGAGGTGAGCCTAGTGAATAATAGTTTGATATATGGAATATTATTGATCATGGAATTTTATTGATTTTCCATGGATGGCTAGGAAAAATCGAGGGTTAATTTTGTATGGCCGAGATCGGGTTATAGATATGGCTTCATGTGATGGACTACAGGTGGGCAGAGTAGATTCCTCATCAGATCGTGATGTCGCATATTTGAGATTAGAGGGATTTTCATGCATGTTATTTGATCCAAGAGGATGAGTTCTTATAGGATTTATCTAGAGGATATTGTGAGGCTCATAGAGAAAAAAATTATGGAGGTTTTGTATATTCAGGTTCATATGTAATGAGGCAAAGGCACTATCGAGATTCTCAGGTTCATTCTACAGGGTTGTTGCAGTGATGGACGCCAGATGGGCTAGTGTCACTGGATATGATAATGGTTACTTCCTAGTCTTGGAAACACCTCCCTCTCTAAGAGGCAGTGTTGATTTTTGTATCTTTAGAGGTACTACAGGCCCTAAGGTTCAGGGATGGAGGGAAAAGCACCACAGGAGTCACTTGTGGGCTTCGAACCCAAGCATGGGTTTTTTCACCCATAAGGATTTGGTCTAAAACCATGAGAACATTTCGACTTGTGATAAATGAGGATGATAGATCTCGATGATAAGAATCAAACGTGACAAAAATAATCTGATTCAAAGTTGTAGAAATGTAGATATGAATTTTTGAAGTTATTTTTTGGGTTTTCACAAGAAGTGTCAAGGTCGGGCTAATGTTATTTAGGCTTATGATAGCTTATCAAACCATAGAATAATGTTGGAGGATCCCTTGTTTATATGTATATATAGGATGTGGAGTAGATGACATATAATCAATAATTACTGCAACACAAGAGCTCATGTGAGGGTTGTGGGAACTTGACATACCTTCCCTAGTTTGGGTCACAGATGGAAGAGTACTTCAGCAAGAAGAAGAGGTTGCATAGGGGTCTTTTGAGGTCTATTTGAAGGGGTTTTCCAGAGTGAAGGGAGGCCGAGTTAGTAAAGGATAACATAGGTATATTTTTGGGAAGAAACAAGGTAAGGATGTTGTTTCAAAGTTGGATATAGGATGCAGTGGATGAGTGATGTATACCGCGGGCCTAACCACTTCAAATATAGGAAACATGGAGAGGTTTTGTGGAATTTGTGTGCCCATAAATGCAGTAGGTATGTGGACAACTCTTTCTTTATAGGGTCGCAAAGAATAAGTGTTATTTATGTGCTTTTTTAGGGTTGTTTCAGTGTCCCTGTGATGCCCTAACCACTCACATTCATGAAAACAATATAACAAACATGGAGCAAAATTGTGTCTTGTATTGGGTCAAGTATTGAATAGTTCGGATGATGGATTTTGGAGGATTGTAGAAGCTAGGAGATAGGGTTGACTTGGAATGTTAGATGCGCTAATTAGTGGGAATATTTTTCAAAAGTATATTGGAGCCTAGATTTGTGCAATAGATATTCTATTGCAAAACAAAGGGAAAATCTTCAGAACTCTATAGTGAGTGGTACTTGTGCAGATTTGGAGGACATGTTGAGAGCTTTGTTGGAATCCAAGAGGAGGGTTTCCTTAGTATGAGGGTTCCCTAGCTAAAGGCAGATGTTTCATCAAGTATTGGGAACTCATGTATCATTGGAGGGAAGTGTGAGAGTGGACCAAGAGAAAACGAGATTGGGCATTTATTGTCTGCTAGAGGACAACGTGATAATGCCCAAGGTTGGATTCTAGTGTGCACTATCTTCATGGAATTAGATTTTTTCTAGAGTGGTTGTTGTTGAGCTGCAGGGTTGACAAACAGTAGGAGTTGAGTAGCCAAATACTTGTGTGTGGAGAAGGATATCTATCATAGAGGATCGGAAGTCATCCTATCCCATGCTCATTGTGTGAGGCTGAATTATTGCAGTCATAGGTGGCAACCCTTTATGCCCTATGTTGGTACTCATTGGATCAACCCAGGAAGACCATACTAGGCTGATGTACTTAAGTAGATAAGGAGTAATAGTGGTAAGTTGAGAGTTGTTCACAAGTGGATATATGAACAACTCAATAAGAGTCTCGATGTGTTGCGGCCTTGATAGAATAAGGCACAGCTAGAGAGCATACTGATAGATAAGTTTTAGTGGCAAGATGGACTTGGAGCATTGATATATGGAGGAGTTGTAGATTGGGAGCCGAAGGAGTTGGAAGGTACATGATACAACCAAGAGAAGTTGAGAGAGCATGTGTCAGCCAGATGGTCAAAGTGTCTTGTTGAGGGAAGATTTGTCATTGATGTATTGACACGAAGCCCCAGGTTTTATCTTATACTAGTGCATGTATGATGGCCATTTACCTAGTACTAGAGCCCTATACAGTTGTATTATATGTTGTTTAATATAACAAATTTGGGCTGAAAATTTTAAAAGGTTGTCTATATTTTGTGAATGTGTGATTTATTGTTGTTTATATTCTGTTGTGCAAAATAGTATCGTATATATTCTTGATTTGGTAGCCTCAGAGATGTTAAATTTCTATCCTAGACCCAAGATTGTGAAACTTCAACGACGTAGACCGTGGTAATGTACCATACTTGCAATGAGGGCTAGATGCAGATTATTTTAACAGGTAAATTTCCCCATATTTCACTCAAATTTATCATTCTTACAATACTGTTTAATTTTCATTACTCTGAGTAATTATTTTCTTGTTGGTTTTTTTATGTTCCTCTCCAGGTTTTTTCTTGAGACTCAACTCAAGGTTGTTAGGTTTTTCTATTCATCGACAATATTGGGTTCCAATTATTTTCCTTGTTTACCTTGAATGTATAGGTTTTGGGTGGTCATCGTAAAAAATATGGCCCAACCGTAATCTACAATTTTTGATTTAGTTTCTTGTTTTGATCTTATTATAATGTTCATTTTTGTTCTTATTTTCAACACATAACTCACCTTCGGTCGCTCATCATATTTTTTTGGGCTAATTGTTGATACACGGTGATTTAATCCTTAGACTCGCTTATAGGGATTCAGCCTTCTCTATAATCTCTTGTCTAAGTTATAATATACTCTATATGATTAATGTGATAAGATTATTTTAATATTCCTTTCGTACTATAATTCAACTATTTAGTTTACTAGGCCTAGATATGGATAAGTTATTTTATAGTCTCAATTTCATTATTTACTTTTTTCCTTCTTCTTAACATATCATTTGTTCCATAATAGCTACTTCCTTTTTCTTGCATTTAATTTTTTCCTTTATCATATTTCAGTTTATGGTCTTTATTTATTTTTATTGATAAGTATGTTACTAGTGTTACAATGGGTAGGTAGGACCTAATTCTTTTCAGAGCCTACCGTTCATCCTACAGTAACACTTTGGTATAATCTATACATGAACCAATATTGTTCCTTAATTAGACCTTTTTTCTACTAATGGGAACTAACGTGTTCTAAAATATATAAATTTTGTACATCGAGACTAAAACTGTAACATTAGAGAAAGTTTTTTTTTTTGTTTATGTTCCCTCCCATACAAGCTCTTTACTAGATACTCATCATCATTTTATAGAGACTTTCACACATTCTTGTTCTATATTATTCACATAGAAATTTAAAAAAACTTTTCCATAAGTTACTACTAGTAGTTACAAATTTCATATACATTTATCGTTTCTAATAACAATTCTGTTTTGATAGAAACATAAACCAGATAAAGTACTTATATAATGGAGTTAGGATACTAGGGAACTCACAAAGGAGAAATACCACTCCTCCCAACCATTGATAATGGGAATTGCATCAAATTCTCCCCTTGAGCTACGTTGTCACTCCCGAAACAATTTCTTGATACAGACCTAGAAAGGTATGTTCAAAGGCATCAATATTGTACAATTCAATCCAAAGAACTCACAAATTTCACATGTTTTTCTTAGGGATTCCACTAGCTCCAACTATCTCAAGAATACCCTAACTAGAAGCATCATACCTTCATTCAACAGCATCAGATTGCAGGTTCACAACATTACAACCTTATCCTCCTCACTTGGATGTTCTCCATCTAGGTACCAAATCTTCAAGGTTCCCTCAGGTTTTCTTCTGTCTCACCCTCTTGGCTCCCTTGTCCCTACTAAGATTATTATCTCCAGGGAGAAGAATAATTGTCTTTTAAATGTCTCGTGAGTGAAAACTTTTGCATTTAGTGTTTTTTCCCTTTTTTCATTGAGTGTGTTTTCCTCTTGAATTTCAAGACTTGTCAGAACCTTTTAAAATAAATTAAAAAAAAAATTGAGAATTAATTTTTTCCACTAGGTTTGTCTCTTAGCCCATGATTTATTCAATCTATCCACTAAAAGTAAATTAGTAAAAGTAAATTAAATATTTACTTTTTTAGTTACACATTTTTACCTTTTAAAATAAATTAACATAAAAAAATTTAAACATCAATGTTTTCCACTAGACTTTTCACTTATCACTTACCCAATAATTATAAATATTATCCAATAAATGTAATTTAAATATTTAATTTTGAGAGAAAAATGTTACACATCTTATATATTTGACAAATCCACCTAAACTAGTGCATATTTTATTCTATTACTATGGTAGTTGCGGCACACGACATGATTAGGGTTTGTTAAGGAAGGCCGTGAACCTTTTGGGATGCCATAAATCTAGGTCCAGAGATAATTGGTTGTGGGACGACGGGTTGTGGGAAGGACTGACGTGAGGGAAATGTCGGAAACATGTGATTTTGCTGTTGAATTTGTCCTTTCTCATGCTACAGTGGTCCGTAGATCTATTTCATATAACCGATAATAATAGGCTGATTCGTAGTATCTGACGCTACAATATGTCGACTGTTCAACCCTCACTTTCAAGCTTTTGTTGAGCATTAATGGTTTTTGTCTCCCTCTGTTTGAGTGGCAAATTGCAATGACAGCTTGTTGAACAAATATAGTGGCAAATTGCAATGACAGCTTGTTGAACAAATATAAATAAAAGGATTTCTATTGGAAAACTAATGCTCCTGGTTATATATGGATATCATTAGATAATTTACTTTATTAAATACAACAATAAGCATATGCACCGAAGCAGTTATCGTGTAATAAAAGATTTAAAAAAAAACTGATAAAAATTACCAGTCTAACTATTCATCCAAATCTTTAAAAACTGATAAAAATTAATATAAATATATGAGATCTAGATCATTTAAGTCTTTAAAAGTTTTTAAACAAAATTGATAAAAATATTACCAGTCTAACCATTAATCTAAATCTTTAAAAAATGATATATATAAATATTGAGCCACATTTATGTTTTAAGATATAGACAACAAAGACAAAAACAATATTTTAAATAAAACTGATAAAAATTAATATACATATATGAGATCTAAATCATTTAAAGCTTTAAAAGTTTTTAAACAAAACTTATAAAAATTATTAGTCTACACATTCATCTAAATTTTTAAAAACTGATAAAAATTAATATGCATATATGAGATCTAAAATGTTTTCTTAAATATTGATTCACATCAATATTTTAAGATCTAGACAACAAAGAAAAAAATAGACACTAATGTAAGTCACATGTTTTAGGATCTAAGCAACAATGTCAAGAAAGAAATGGACATTGTTGGAATGCTCAACATTTATTACACTGATAAATTGTATTGAGAACCCATAATCAGGAGCAGAACTCCTTAGGTCAGTGAACCAACTATATATTAATTTTTATATGTCTAATTGAGATTGATCCACTTAAGTAGATTCTCTATCACATTATACCACCATGGCTAGTGTTTTTGTCCTTGTCTTTAACACAAATAGTTTGCAATAAAGATGTATGATTGTTTGAAAATTCTATCTTTTACATTTCCATTTGATTTTTCAAATCCTTAAATATTTAAAATCTTAAAATTGATCAAGACCTTTAAAATTTTTTTTCCATTAGAACAAATTATCCATTACATAATTAGACCTCTAAATTCTAACATAGTATACCTCTAAATTCTAACATAGTCCAACAGAGCTATGAATTTTAACATAGTTCATGAGATTTTTGTGAAATGAGAACAACACTATGAGTCACACTTATACTGCACATATAGTTTCCAGTAGCAGGAGGCACACTCGCCTAAGATAATTGAACCAACTCTATATTAAATTTTATATGTCTAATGGAGATTGATCCACTTAAGTATATTCTTTATCACATCATACCATCATGGCTGGTGTTTCTATCCTTGGCTTTAACACAAATAGTTTGCAGTAAAAATGTGTACTTTTTTGATAGACCTCTAAATTATAACATAGTAAACCTCTAAATTCTAACATAGTTCAGCAGAGCTATGAATTTTAACTTAGCTCAAGACATTTTTTGTTAAATGAGAAAAGCAATACGAGTCACACTTATACTGCACATATAGTTGCCAGTAGCAGGAGGCGAACTCGCCTTGCAATTGAATGATGCTTCCAGAAAGGATGTTGTTTCCAGAAAGGTAATAATATCATTTAATTATTTTTTATTTTTGAGTTCTTTTGGGAATGTAAAAGCTACAAAGTCCAAAGAGACAATAATGTTTACAAAGGTAAAAACACCAAAATAGATAACTCATGGTCCATGTTGTATAAATTAGGAAACCAATCCAAACCGTAGGACTGAACCTTGGTATTAGTCTTTCTACCTTACATGAAAGGAAAACCAAATACCTGAATAACTGAATAAACCTTTCGACAGTTTTCTGGGTTTCTAACCCTGGAGCCTTCAAAAAATAAAATAAGAAACCTTGAACCTTAGAAAAATAAAATAAAAGAAATATAGACTTTCTTCTAAAATAAATCACATGGAGAATATCAAACTATCCTTGGGCTCGTGTGACCTAAATAGAACTATAATAATTCCTACATAGCGGGAATATTTATCCTCAAATACTTCCTACAGAGAGGAAATATTTAACCTCAAATAATTCCAGTTAACTCGATATGAGCTGCGACAAACCCACTAAATGAGAGTAACACCCCAGAGCTTAGTATACATTGTAAATACCTACGTAACATAAAATGGTAATCAAATCATCCTACTAATCGGCACGCATAAACCCATTGACTGAGAAATTGCATCCCACGACTAATTTATCTCAAAAAACTTTTTCAAAAATTGAAATCCTAAAGATGCAAGACTCTAGCAATCTGTCATGGGCTCAATGGGGCCTTTGTAAATTTGGGGTAAACCTTTAAAAGTAATAACCTCTGAGGGTTATATAAATAAGTTCTTGCAGAATATGCGAGCAAGCAATAGAGGAAAACCCCTTTTACCTGTAGAAAAGGCTTCCCCGTTACTGAACCTGCCAGCTGCCAAGCCCCATTTAAAACCCGCGGCTATCATAGAAACAAATGGTGTCTGGATAAATTAAAGCAAGGTGAAAAAAAAAGAGAAATTTCATTGCACAAATAATTTAACTTAGAATTTTTTTTCCAAAATTGGAATCCTAAAGATGCAAGACTCCAAGCATCACTCATCGCTGAGTACCTGTAGTAGCTCGATGGGACCTTTGTGAATCCGGGGTAAACCTGTAAAAGTTACAGAAATAAGTTCTAGTAGAATATGCGAGAAAGTAATAGAGGCAGACCCCTTATACCTTTAGAAAAGGTTTCCCGGTTACTAAAATTGCTAGTAACCAAACCCTATTTAGAACTCGAGGGTATCATAGAAACAAACTGTACATGGATAGATTAAAGCAAGGAGAAAACACAAGAGAGAATTGTTGCACCGGTTGCACGAGGCAAGTCTATCTGAAGAGAGAAATTGCATCACAAAACTAATTTAACTCAAAAAACATTTTAAAAAATGGAAATCCTAAAAATGCAAGACTCCAGGCATCACTCATACCTGAGTATCTATAGTAGCTGGATGGGGCCTTTGCAAATTTGGGGTAAACCTATAAAATTAAGAACCTCCAAGGGTTGTATAAATAAGCTCTCGTAGAATATGTGAGCAAGAAATAGAGGCAGATGAATTTTACCTATAGGAAAGGTTGCCTACATACTGAACCTGCCAATAGCCAAAACCTATTTTGATCCTTCCAGTAACCAAACTGGCTGCCCAGTTACGGAACCTGCCAATAGCCAAACCCCATTTTGATCCTGCTAGTAACCAAACCGTGTTTAGAACCCGAGGGTATCATAAGAAAAAATTGTGCGTAGATAAATTAAATCAAAAAGAAAAAATAAGAGACACATGTTGCACCGACTATGCAAAGAAAGTCTACATGAAGAGAGAGAAAGCGAGTAGTAGTTCAGACATAACTAGTTATGGGACAGGCTTGTTAGCACCCGAATTGGACCCCAGGTTGAAAAAGGGATATCAGGGTAACAACTAAACCATGCTTAGCCTTGTAGCTAGCCATACAAGGACAGGAGAGGGATCTCTCCGTAAAAGAATATTCAATAAAGTGCAATAGAAATCTGATATTAGGCTAGGTAAAATGATAGGGATAAAAGGTTTAAATAAAATGAAATGAATTTCTAGGGATGTGTGGGACAAAAATGGGACAGTTGAAACTGAGAATTAAATCAGGACACAGGGTGTTTCATAGGACAAGATAGGAAGGAAACTTAGCAAACAAAATTTAATGAGGATGGGATGGAAAGACTAGTGAGGAGCTGAAAAGGGCACAGTAAATGGATCCTTTTAAAACAGAAGAAAGCACACAGAGTATGAATGATTCCCCAAGGCAGAGCATATAAAATGGATTCTACCTTTCTAACTTGAAAACATTCAACTGGAAATGTTTATGAATGAATGGTGAAACATAACAGTGTACATATGAAACACAAAGGAGGGACATATGCTAAAACTCATACCACATGAATCCCACAAATGAAAGCTGCATTACTTTATTAATTCCATGCCAAACTATACAATGGAGCGTAGAGCTCGCTGCCATACTATTCCCCTACTTCTGAGTTTTCAGACCTCAGACTTTCAGACTGCTTACAAATGATTTACAATTACATTAAATAGAACTAATTTGTTGGAATATAGAGCGACAGAAAGAGGAGCTATTATAATAGCTCAAGAACTGAAAACTAAAGATAGAAAACAACAGCTAATAATCTTTCTGAAAGGAAGAGCAGTGTTACATTTGAAATTTTTTGATAACCAATGAGGAGGCGAAACCTGTAGCGTAGATCCTTTGAATCGTAACTGAAGATGTGACTGTTACAACGTTGGTTCTCGGCCTCTAACGTTTCACTTTCCATTTTCCATTTTGAAGAAAACTGACTTTTTATTAATGTTGTTGAAACAGAAATGAAATGAAATAATGCCTTACGTGAAGGTAAAAATGTAATTTGAATGGGAAAAGGGGAGGGAGATGGGGTCCACATAGCAATCGGAATCTGACGAGGGAGCGAAGCAAAGTGCTGTGGTAGAAATAAATAATGCGATGCGATTGAAATATTTTGAAAAATCTATTTATTGCATTAACAAAGGAGAAAATCCATTTAATTGGGAAAAGGCGGAAGGAAATGTCGTGGGGCCGACCAATGACAATCGCATCGAAGGTGGGGAGTGGTTTAAAATGATGAATATAAAAATTGCTATGCGATCGGGAGATCAGAGGGGCGGCTTGCCATCAATCGCATCGCAGTTTTGTAGTGGGGAGGGTTCAATCGGCGATGGGCTTTAAATGGTGCGATGCGATTGGGGGAAAGCTTTATATAAATGAATTTAAAACCAAAATTCAATTTTAAACCAAGGGAAAGGCCCTTTATTATATGCAGGTGGAAGTACTGTATGGTGGGCCCAGGGGTCAATCGCAATCACAATATCGGAGGGGAGGAGGAATGCAACATATGATAAATGCCGATGCGATTGACTCGATCGAATTTGAACTGCTGGATCAGTGGGGAGAGATCAACGGTGGGGAGATCAATCAGACGTTTGCCATCGGGGGAGCAGATTGGGAGATCAGAAGAAGAGTTGCGATCGGGTAATCGGAGGGAGGGGTGCGATCGGAAGATTAGAGGAAGGAATTGTGATTGATCGCATCGGAGTTTCATGCGATTGGAGTAATCGGGGGGGGGGGGGGCACATTAATATTTGCGATGTGATTGAAAGGGGAAGGGAAGGTTTTCGATTGCAGCAAGGTTTTATAATAAAACCTTTGAACTTTATTTTATGATGTATGGTGGGGAAGTGGTTTGGGAATGGCGGGGGGGTATATATATATGAACCTCTGAAATGTTTATCATAAGATTTTCAACGGGGGATGGAGGGGAAGTGGTTTGGGATCAGATTTGATATAATAATGCGATTTTATAATCGGAGAGGGGGAAAAGGGGATTTATAAAGAAAATATTAAAGTTTAATAATATAAAGTTTAAGGAAAGGATGGGAAAAGGGGGGTATATGAGGGTATAAGGACTTTTACTTCACTTAAGCATAAATTTCAATCCAGAAGTTAGTTTTGAGAGTGTATTATACCGCTGGAAAGTTCTTTTCGGGATATTTCTGATGGATTTGCTTGGAATATGGTTTGGCACTAAAGATGCTGCAGAAAAATTCTCTGAAAGTAGGGACATCACTTTGTGGAGAAAACAACTTCTGAATTGCGACTTTGAGTTTATTTGGCTTCCTCATGACCTTGCTGATATTATTGACATTTGACTCATTAACTTGACCATGGTGAGACCTTAGAAACTAATGAGACCCGTCCTATGGCCTACTGACATGATTTGAGAGTGAAAGTGACTCATGACTGAAGACCATAGAGAGGAGAATAATGAAGTACCTCATGAGGGAAAACTGATAAAAAATTACTACCATAAATGAATCCATGACCTAGCGGAATGGTGGAATTTATTCGGTATGAAATACCTAATATGCAAATGCAAAAGAGAAATTTTGATCATTGATGGCAGTATGACTAGACTGATGCTAACATTGGCTCCAATGGGGATGGTATCTCCTTGGAGGTGACAAGAACGATAGATGTCTGGGAGAGTAGGCAGTGCCTTCATCCATTGGGCTATGGAGTCAATAACTTCGACAAACCAAAACAAGACTCTTGACTCATTTTCAT
This sequence comes from Pinus albicaulis, assembly GCA_034641835.2. Taxonomy (NCBI): domain Eukaryota; kingdom Viridiplantae; phylum Streptophyta; class Pinopsida; order Pinales; family Pinaceae; genus Pinus; species Pinus albicaulis. The sequence goes on along the minus strand of CM076575.1, from coordinate 1,516,612,574 downwards.
GACTTAAAATTGACTCAAACCGACTCAATAAACCAAACCAAAGCTGAAATCAACCTTCAATTTTATAGCCTTCACCTCGAGCCCTAAACTAAATGAATGACGACAGCACACACTTGCTCTGAAACTATGTTAAAACAAAAATGACTCAAGACCTACTTAACTGAAATTAGTACTTACAAAGATTTTTTAACGGCAGCATTCCATCGAGATTTGAGGGCTTCAAATTATGATGACAACCAACTGCCTACTGATTGAATATTTACAATCATGTGTAGTGAGATTTCCAATGTAACCAATCCAGCAGATGGCTACATACCAAAATTCTTCCCTCACTTTCCTCGAGTAGGTAGAACAACGTACATGTAGGAAACTCACAATAATCACTGAAACCAAGGCTTATGATAATGAACCAGGCAACATTTATCTTTTCTGATGCTTGCAAAAGAATGTCAAAGGGATCTTGAAAATCCTGAAGCACTAGTTGGTCTTGAGATCCAGCAGCAAAATTACAACTACTCGCTTCACTCTGATCTAAAAGAAAAATTGATTTCCGAGTGACAGGAAGGCACAGAGAGGTATAAGCTTCTGCCATCTGAGTGTTAGCTGTAAGTTCCTTGACCATGAGAAATTTTGGCATATTTTCTCTCTCAAGCTCATATTCCTCAACTTCATGGTCTAGGTCATTCTTAAACAGAAAACAATCTTCAAGATTATCAAACATGACAGCCTTATCATCTTCATGAAAGAAAATATTATCTATTTGCTGATCTATAAAACTAATTAAAAGACCGTCATCATTTTTAAAAGAAGAAGAAGTTTCACTAACACCTTCTTGACCATCTGGGCACTGCAAATCTGCTTTAGCCTGGGCTATAACATGACCTTTCAGGAGTTGATCTATCTCATCTTCAGACAAAGGAGACAATATTTTTTGTTTTCTTTTGCTCAAACAGTGATTGTCTTCATGAAATAACATTTTAAAACATGAAAATCCTGAACGACAGTCCTTAATTCCCTGATCTTATGAAATTTTAAAACATTGTTGATCATCTTCATATGACATGGCAATCAAATTATCATTTATCACTGAGTTATTGAAAGAATATTTTTCACTTACTTGAACGGAAATCTCATCTTGTTTTTCGTGAACTGACTGGATTACCTCCTCATGAAGGCTCTGTTCTAACAAAATGAGAACATTCGGATCAATAACTCTGTCTTCTTCATTCCAGATGATCTCAACAGTAGAGCTCTCCTTCATGGGATTCAGCACAAGGTATTCTTGATCATCATGATCTGAATCTAGATCTGAAATAGCTGACTTGATTTTATCACATTCTGAAATTGAAACTTGACTTACCTACATATTGTCTTCTTCTATGGACAGATCTGAAAAACCTTCTCTTTCATCATTTTCCATTGTACTAAGATCTTGATCCTGCTGCAAAGTTTTGTGAGCATATTGATCGGTATCTTCTAAGTTCTCTTTAAGCTGCTAAAATGGATTTTTGTACATAGCCTCCATGATCTCATCGTCCATGAAGTCATCATCTTCATAAAATTTTTCAAGATTTTCAATAAAACTATGAACATGGCTACAACAGTTCTGAAATAAAGTTAAGGATGGATAAGATTCTTTATACTTTTCAAAGAACATGGTATGACAATCCTTTAAACAGTAAATACAAGTAGGCGGTAAAATTTAATACCAAGATTGGGCTTCACCTTCTAGAGTGGCCATGAATATCTTCCTCAAGCAGTCTTTAGGAAAATCAACCTTCAACTTGCGAATATGTATGTGAAATCTAACCAGATGTAAAGCAGCATCTTTCCTATCATCATCTTTAAACCTAGGCAAATTCCTTTTCCAATCTACCTTAGGAATTTTATTTGGAAAACTTGGAATGTGATCTCGGATCATGGGAGCATACCTTCGATCCTGCAAAACCATTTTAAATGAATTCACCAAGAAATTCCTCAGGCTACTGATTCTTGTAGAGTAGAGTTGCCATAAAAATTCTAAAACTTGGGTTTCTTCGACACTAGAGTCACCAGGTGAATGATTTCATCTTTCCTATGTCTGATCATTGTTCTCCATCAACAATAAGATATGAACTTGGTTATTACTGAGGAAACCAAAATTTTAATTCATAAACTAGACCGAAGATTGACTGAAGCAGCGTTTATCTACTTTCACTAATGCAAAGCAAGAGCATTTCGAAGGCTACCTGGCTAAATTCAGGCTTCGTCTGTAGTTTATAAAACAAATAACACTAACAAGATAACCATTTTTTTCCCTAGTATGGTCGCCAAAGATGTTAGCACCCAAATTGGACCCCAGGCAGAAAAAAGTAAATCAGGGTAACAACTAAGCCACGCTCAGCCTTGTAGCTAGCCCTACAAGGACAGGAGAGGGCTCTCTCCATAAAATAATATTCAATAAATTGCAATAGAAATCTGATATTAGGCTAGGTAAAATGATAGGGATAAAAGGTTTAAATAAAATGAAATGAATTTCTAGGGATGTGTGGGACAAAAATGGGACAACTGAAACTGGGAATCAAATCAGGACACAAGGCGTTTCATGGGGAAAGATAGGCAGGAAACTTAGCAAATAAAATTTAATGAGGATGGGATGGAAAGACTGGTGAGGAGCTGAAAAGGGAACAATAAATGGATCCTTTTCAAACAGAAGAAAACACACAGAGTATGAATGATTCCCCAAGGCAGAGCATATAAAAAGGATTCTACCTTTCTAACTTGAAAACATTCAACTGGAAATGTTTATGAATGAATGGTGAAACATAACAATGTACATATGAAACACAAAGGAGGGACATATGCTAAAACTCATACTACATGAATCCCACAAATCAGAGCTGCATCACTTTATTAATTCCTTGCCAAACTATACAACGAAGCGTAGAGCTCACTGCCACACTGTTCCCCTACTTGTGATTTTTCAGACCTCAGACTTTAAGACCACTTACAAATGATTTACAATTACATTAAATTGAACCGATTTGTGGGAATATAGATCGACAGAAAGAGGAGATGTTATAACAGCTCAAGAACTAAAAACTAAAGATAGAAAACAAGAGCCAATAATATTTCCGAAAGGAAGAGCTGCGTTACATTTGAAATGTGTTGATAACCAATGAGGAGGTGAAACCTGTAGCGTAGATCCTTTGAATCATAACTGAAGATGTGACTGTAACAAAATTGGTTCTTGGCCTCTGATGTTTCGCTTTCCATTTGCCATTTTGAAGAAAACTGACCTTTTATTAATGTCGTCGAAATAGAAATGAAATGAAATAATGCCTTACGTGAAGGGAAAAATGTAATTTGAATGGGAAAAGGGGAGGGATATGGGGTCCATATAGCAATCGGAATCTGAGGAGGGAGTGGAGCAAAGTTTCATGGTAGAAAGAAATAATGTGATGCGATTGAAATATTTTGAAAAATTGATTTATTACATTAACAAAGGAGAAAACCCATTTAATTGGGAAAAGGCAGAAGGAACTATGGTGGGGCCAACCAATCGCAATCGCATCAGAAGTGGGGAGCAGTTTAAAATGCTGAATATAAAAACTGCTATGCGATCGGGAGATCAGAGGGGCGGCTTGCGATCAATCGCATCGCAGTTTTGTAGTGGGGAGGGTTCAATCGGCGATGGGCTTTAAACGGTGCGATGCGATTGGGGGAAAGATTTATATAAATGAATTTAAAAACAAATTTTTATTTTAAACCAAGGGAAAGGCCCTTTATTATAAGCGGGTGGAAGTACTGTATGGTGGGCCCGGGGGTCAATCGCAATCGCAATATCGGAGGGGAGGAGGAATGCAACAAATGCGAAACGCCGGCGCGATTGGCCCGATCGAATTTGAACCATCGAATCAGTGGGGAGAGATCAACGGTGGGGATATCAATCGAAGGTTTTCCATCAGGGGAGGAGATAAGGATATCGGAAGAAGATTTTCGATCGGGTAATCGGAGGGAGGGGTGCGATCGGAAGATCGGAGGAAGGACTCGCGATTGATCGCATCGGAGTTTCGTGCGGTTGGAGTAATCGGGGGGGGAACGTTAATATTTGCGATGTGATTGGAAGGGGAAGGGAAGGTTTGTGATTGAGGAGGGGTTTTATAATAAAACCTTTGAAATTTATTTTATGATGTATGGTGGGGAAGTGGTTTGGGAATGGCGGGGGGGTATATATATATATGAACCTCTGAAATTTTTATCATAAGGTTTACAATGGGGGATGGAGAGGAAGTGGTTTGGGATCGGATTTGATATAATAATGCAATTTTATAATCAGAGGGGGGGGAAAAGGGATTTATAAAGAAAATATTAAAGTTTAATAAAATAAATTTTAAGGGAAGGATGGGAAAAGGGGGGTATATGAGGGTATAAGGACTTTTACTTCACTTAAGCATAAATTTCAATCCAGATGTTAGTTTTGAGAGTGTAGTATACCGTTGGAAAGCTCTTTCTGGGCTCTTTTTGATGGATCTACTTGGAAGATGGTTTGGCACAGAAGATGTTGTGGAAAAATTCTCTGAAAGCAGGGACATCACTTTGTAGAGAAAAAAGCTTCTGAATTGTGACTTTGAGTTTATTTGGCTTCCTCATGACCTTGCTGATATTATTGACATTTGACTCATTAACTTGACCATGGTGAGACCTTAGCAAATAATGAGACTCGTCCTATGGCCTATTGACATGATTTGAGAGTGAAAGTGAGTCATGACTGAAGACCATAGAGAGGAGAATCAGCAACTACCTCATGATGGAAAACTGATAAAAAATTACTACCATCAACGAATCCATGACCTAGTGGAATGGTGAAATTTATTCGGTATGAGACACCTCATATGAAAATGCAAAAGAGAAGTTTTGATCACTGATGGAAGCATGACTAGACTAACACTAACATTGGCTCCAATGGGGACGGTAGCTCCTTGGAGGTGCCAAGAACGATAGATCTCTGGGAGAGTAGGCAGTGCCTTCGTCCATTGGGCTATGGAGTCAATAACTTTGACAAACCAAAACAAGACTCTTGACTCATTTTCATGACTGAAAATTGACTCAAACCGACTCAATAAACCAAACCAAATCTTAAATCAGCCTTCATTTTTATAGCCTTCACCTTGGGCCCTAAACTGAATGAATGACGACAACACACACTTTCTCTGGATCTATGTTGAAAATAACTAAAACAAAAATGACTCAAGACCTACTTAACTGAAATTAGTAATTACAAATATTTTTTAATGGCAGCAGTCCATCGATATTTGAGGGCTTCAAATCATGATGAAAACCAACTACCTACTGATGGAATATGTACAATCATGTGTAGTGATATTTCCAATGTAACCAATCCAGTATATGGCTACATACACAAATTCTACTCTCACTTTCCTCGAGCAGGTAGAACGACATACATGTAGGCAACTCACAATAATCACTGAAACCAAGTCTTATGATAATGAACCAGGCAACATTTATCTTTTTTGATGCTTGCAAAAGAATGCCAAAGGGATCTTGAAAATCCTAAAGCACTAGTTGGTCTTGAGATCCAGCAACAAAATTACAACTACTCGCTTCACTCTGATCTGAAAGAAAAATTTATTTCCGAGTGACAGGAAGGCACAGAGAGGTATAAGCTTCTCCCATCTGAGTTTTAGTTGTAAGTTCCTTGACCATGAGAAATTCTGGCATATTTTCTCTCTCAAGCTCATATTCCTCAACTTCATGGTCTAGGTCATTCTTAAACAGAAAAAAATCTTCAAGATTATCAAACATAACAACCTTATCATCTTCATGAAAGAAAATATTATCTATTTTTTGATCTATAAAACTAATTACAAGACCGTCATCATTTTTAAAAGAAGAAGAAGTTTCACCAACACCTTCTTGACCATCTGGGCACTACAAATCTGCTTTAGCCTGGGCTGTAACATGACCTTTCACGAGTTGATATATCTCATATTCAGACAAAGGAGATAATACTTTTTGTTTTCTTTTGCTCAAACACTGATTGTCTTCATGAAATAACATTTTAAAACATGAAAAACTTGAATGACAGTACTTAATTCCCTGATCTTTTGAAATTTTAAAACATTGTTGATCATCTTCATATGACATGGCAATCAAATTATCATTATCACTGAGTTATTGAAAGGAGATTTTTCACTTACTTGAACGGATATCTCATCTTGTTTTTCATGAACTGACTGGATTACCTCCTCATGAAGGCTCTATTCTAATGAAATGAGAACATTTGGATCAATAACTCTATCTTCTTCATTCCAGATGATCTCAACAGCAAAGCTCTCCTTCATGGGATTCAGCACAAGGTGTTCTTGATCATCACGATCTGAATCTAGATCTGAAATAGCTGACTTGACTTTATCACATTTTGAAATTGAAACTTGACTTTCTTGCATATTGTCTTCTTCTATGGACAGATCTGAAAAAACCTTCTCTTTCATCATTTTCCATTGTACTAAGATCTTTATCCTACTGCAAAGTTTCCTGAGCATCTTGATGGGTATCGTCTAAGTTATCTTTATGCTGTTGAAATGGATTTTCGTACAGAGCCTCCATGATCTCATCATCCATGAAGTCATCATCTTCATAAAAAATTTCAATATTTTCAGTAAAACTATGAACATGGCTACAACAGTTCTGAACTAAAGTTAAGGATGGTTAAGATTCTTTATACCTTTCAAAGAACATGGTATGAAAATCCTTTAAACAGTAAATACAAGTAGGAGGCAAAATTTCATACCAATATTGGGCTTCACCTTCCAGAGTGGCCATGAATATCTTCGTCAAGCAGTCTTCAGGAAAATCAACCTTCAACTTGCGAATATGTATGTGAAATCTAACCAAATGTAAAGCAACATCTTTCCTATCATCATCTTTAAACGTAGGCAAATTCCTTTTCCAATCTACCTTAGGAATTTTATTTGGAAAACCTGGAATGTGATCTTGGATCATGGGAGGATACCTTCGATCCAGGGAAACCATTTTAAATTAGTTCACCAAGAAATTCCTCAGGCCACTGATTCTTGTAGAGTAGAGTCGCCATAAAAATTCTAAAACTTAGGATTCTTCGACACTAGAGTCGCCAAGTGAATGATTTCATCCTTCCAATGTCTGATCGTTGTCCACCATCAAAAATCAGATCTGAACTTGATTATTACTGAGGAAACCAAATTTTTAATTCATAAACTAGATTGGAGATTGACTGAAGCAACGTTTGTCTACTTTCGCTAATGCAAAGCAAGAGCGTTTCAAAGGCTACTTGGCTAACTTCAGGCTACGTCTGTAGTTTATAAAAAAAATAACACTAACGAGCTAACCATTTTTGTCCCCAGTATTCTTGCTAGAGATGTTAGCACCCGAATTAGACCCCAGGCTGAAAAAGGAAAATCAGGGTAACAACTAAACCACGCTCAACCTTGTAGCTAGCCCTACAAGGACAGGAGAGGGCTCTCTCTGTAAAATAAGATTCAATAAATTGCAATAGAAATATGATATTAGGCTAGGTAAAATGATAGGGATAAAATGTTTAAATAAAATGAAATGAATTTCCAGGGATGTGTGGGACAAAAATGGGACAGTTGAAACTAGGAATTAAATCAGGACACATGGTGTTTCATGGGGCAAGATAGGCAGGAAACTTAGCAAATAAAATTTAATGAGGATGGGATGGAAATACTGGTGAGGAGCTGAATAGGACAGAATAAATGGATCCTTTTCAAATAGAAGAAAACACAGAGAGTATGAATGATTCCCCAAGGTAGAGCATATAAAATGGATTCTACCTTTCTAACTTGAAAACATTCAACTGGAAATGTTTATGAATGAATGGTGAAACATAACAATGTACATATGAAATGCAAAGGAGGGACATATTCTAAAACTCATACCACATGAATTCCACAAATCAGAGCTGCATCACTTTATTAATTCCCTGCCAAACTGTACAATGGAGCGCAGAGCTCACTGCCACACTATTCCCCTACTTCTGAGTTTTCAGACCTCAGACTTTCAGACCGCTTACAAATTATTTACAATTACATTAAATAGATCCAATTTGTGGGAATATAGATCGATAGAAAGTGGAGTTGTTATAACAGCTCAATAACTGAAAACTAAAGATAGAAAACAAGATCCAATAATATTTCTGAAAGGAAGAGTTGCATTACATCTAAAATTTGTTGATAACCAATGAGGAGGAAAAACCTATAGTGTAGATCCTTTGAATCGTAACTGAAGATGTGACTATTACAATGTTGGTTCTTGGCCTCTGACATTTCGCTTTCCATTTGCCATTTTGAAGAAAACTGACTTTTTATTAATGTTGTTGAAACAGAAATGAAATGAAATAATGCCTTACGTGAAGGGAAAAATGTAATTTGAACGGGAAAAGGGGAGGGAGATGGGGTCCACATAGCAATCATAATCTGAGGAGGGAGTGGAGCAAAGTGCCATGGTAGAAAGAAATAATGCGATGCGATTGAAATATTTTGAAAAATCGATTTATTGCATTAACAAAGGGGAAAACCCATTTAATTGGGAAAAGGTGGAAGGAAATGTGGTGGGGCTGACCAATCGTAATCACATCGGAAGTGGGGAGTGGTTTAAAACACTGAATATAAAAATTTCTATGCGATCGGGAGATCAAAGGGGCGGCTTGCAATCAATCGCATCGGAGTTTTGTAGTGGGGAGGGTTCAATCAGTGATGGGCTTTAAATGGTGCGATGCGATTGGGGGGAAGCTTTATATAAATGAATTGAAAACCAAAATTTTATTTTAAACCAAGGGGAAGGCCCTTTATTATACACGGGTGGAAGTACTGTATGGTGGGCCCGGGGGTCGATCGCAATCGGAATATCGGAGGGGAGGAGGAATGCAACATATGCGAAACGCCGATGCGATTGGCCCAATCGAATTTGAACCATCAGATCAGTGGGGAGAGATCAACGGTGGGGAGATCAATCAGAGGTTTGCCATCGGGGCAAAGGATCGGGAGATCAGAAGAAGAGTTTTGATTGGGTAATCAGAGGGAGGGGTGCAATCAAAAGATCGGAGGAAGGACTCACAATTAATCGCATCGGAGTTTCGTGCGACTGGAGTAATCGGGGGGGCACGTTAATATTTGCGATGGGATTGAAAGGGGAAGGGAAGGTTTGCGATTGTAGCAGGGTTTTATAATAAAACCTTTGAACTTTATTTTATGATGTATGGTGGGGAAGTGTTTTGTGAATGGCGGGGGGATATATATATATGAACCTCCGAAATGTTTATCATAAGGTTTTCAACGGAGGATGGAGGGGAAGTGGTTTGGGATAGGATTTGATATAATAATGTGATTTTATAATCGGAGGGGGGGGGGAATGGATTTATAAAGAAAATAATAAATTTTAATAATATAAAGTTTAAGGGAAGGATGGGAAAAGTGGGGTATATGAGGGTATAAGGACTTTTACTTCACTTAAGCATAAATTTCAATCCAGAAATCAGTTTTGAGAGTGTAGTATACCATTGGAAAGCTCTTTCCAGGATATTTCTGATGGATCTACTTGGAAGATAATTTGGCACTAAATATGCTGCGAAAAACTTCTCTGAAAGCAGGGAAATCACTTTGCAGAGAAAACAACTTCTGAATTGCGACTTTGAGTTTATTTGGCTTCCTCATTACCTTGCTGATATTATTGACATTTGACTCATTAACTTGACCATGGTGAGACCTTAGCAACTAATGAGACCCGTCATATGGCCTACTGACATGATTTGAGAGTGAAAGTGACTCATGACTGAAGACCATAGAGAGGAGAATCAACAAGTACCTCATGAGGGAAAACTGATAAAAAATTACTACCATCAATGAATCCATGACCTAGTGGAATGGTGAAATTTATTCGGTATGAGACACCTAATATGCAAATGCAAAAGTGCAGTTTTTATCACCAATGGCAGTATGACTAGACTGACACTAACAAGGCTGATGTGACGAAATTTTCGGAAACAAGTGATTTTGCTGATGAATTTTTCCTTTCTCATGCTACAGTTGCCTACAGATCTATTTCATATTACCAAGAATCAGAGGTTGATTCAAATTATCTAAGGCATTCAACCCTCACTTTCAAGCTTTTTCTGAGCACTAATGGTTTTTGTCTCCCTCTGTTTGAGTGGCAAATTGCAATGAAAACTTGTGGAACAAATAGAAATAATAAGATTTTTATTGGACAGAAAATGCTCCTGGTTATATATGCTTACCCTTAGATAATTTACATGCTTAAATCCAACAATAATAATATTCACCCAAACATTTATCGTGCAATAAAATATTTTAAACAAAACTAATAAACATTACTAGTCTAACTATTCATCCAAATCTTTAAAAATTGATAAAAAGTAATATACATATATGATATCTAAATCATTTAAATCTTTAAAAGCCGATAAAAAATAATATATATATATATCTATATATATATATATATATATATATATATATATATATATATATATATGAGATCTAAAATGTTTTCTTAAATATTGAGCCACATTTATTTTTCAAGATCTAGACAATAAGGAAAAAAATAAGATTTTAAACAAAACTGATAACAATTACCAGTCTAACCATTCATCCAAATCTTTAAAAACTGACAAAAGTTAATACACATATATGATATTTAAATAATTTAAAGCTTTAAATTACCATTCTACCCATTCATCTAAATATTTAAAAAATGATAAAAATTAATATACATATATGAGATCTAAAATGTTTTCTTAAATATTGAGTCACATGTATACTTTAAGATCTAGACAACAAAGACAAAAATAGACACCGATGTAAGTTACATGTTTTAGGATCTAGGCAACAATGTCAAGAAAGAAATGGACACTGGGATGCTCAACATTTTATATGTATGATGGAGATTTATCCACATAAGTACTTAGTAGATTCTCTATCGCATCATACCATCATGGCTGATCACACCATCATGGCTGGTAATTATGTCCTTGTCTTTTAACACAATTTTTTTTCAATAAAGATGTGCGATTTTTTGAAAATTATATCTTTTACATTTTCATTTCATTTTTAAAAAATTTATATATTTAAATTATCTTAAAATTGATCAAAACCTTTAAAACAAATTATCCATTACATAATTAGACCTCTAAATTCTAGCATAGTAGCCCTCTAAATTCTAACATAGTTCAGCAGAGCTGTGCATTTTAACATAGTTTAGGACATTTTTTGTGAAATGAGACCTAGCTTTTACATTTTCATTTGATTTTTCAAAAATATAATAATTTAAGTTACCTTAAAATTGATCAAAACCTATAAAAAAAATTATCCATTAGATAATTATACCTCTAAATTCTAACATAGTTCAACGGAGCTACGAATTTTAACATAGTTTAGCACATTTTTTGTGAAATGAGAACAACAATATGAGTCACAATCATACTACACATATATTTTCCAGTAGTAGGAGGCACACTCGCCTTGAAATTGAATTATTTTTCCAAAAAGGATGCAGGAGGTGTACTCACCTTGCAATTGAATGATGTTTCCAGAAAGGATGATGTTTTCAAAAAGGTGATAATATCGTTTAATTATTTTATATTTTCGAGTGTTTTTGGGAATGCAAAATCTGCAAAGTCCAAAGAGACAATAACATTTACCAATGGTAAAAACACCAAAATAGATAACTAATGGTCCATGCATAGTTATTAAAACCGGAACCGGTGACTAGACCAGTGGACCTAATGAATCGGTTTTTGAACCAGAACCGGTCTAACCGGTAACGATCAGATCTCAATGAACCGGTTTTAAAAAAAATACATCAAATAATTATTTTTTAATAAAAAAACTATTTTTAAGGTTTGCAACCATGATTCCAAGACAATATAGGCAAAATATGCAAAGTTTTCTCATTTATATACCATGCAAAGGTGAATATATCAAAATGTAGTTGTCATGCTATTACAGCCCAATATCAAGCATAAGGAGAGAGAAATAATATATGCATCGGAATCCAAATTGGTTTTTAAATTAAATAGGGTCTAGCTATGAGAGAAAAGCTACATCAGTGTAAGGAGGAAGCTTCTCGAGTGGAAAGAGATCCACTTGGGTATGAGATGCAGGCCCTTCAAAGGAAAAAGCACACCACATTAACAAAAATTACCCAAATCGAGGCACATGCAACTTGGGTAAGATACCACCCCTGGGAGTACCTTAAATTTTCCAACTAATGACTGATTTTTAATGAAGTCTTCAGTGAGATTTTTTGGCACACAGTTTGTTAGCACACTGCTGTAGGTGTAATTTTCTTCTATTTGTTTCGAATATAAACATACAGAGAAAGGAATATGTAAGCAGACTTCAATCCAACAACTCTTATACAGTATTTAATAAAAAATTATCATAAACCATGAATATACATTGCATTAACAACATGCTGGAAAATACAGTCATATTATCATTTAATGGCATAGGCTAAAGATATGAGAAAATAGGGGAACCTGACTTCCAAGGCAATGAATAGACTTTAATATGTTTCTTTACTTCTTGTACAATATCCCTGTATGATTTGCAGGAGTAGGCCCTTCAAATCTCTACCTCTAACCTTTGCTACATCCACATAACTCGTCACAAGGGAACCTCTACCTCGACCGGTTAGGTAGTCATTTTATGTCTGGTTTATGTCTGGTTAGGTCTGGTTCGGTCCGGTTTATGTCTGGTTAGGTCCAGTTAGGTCTGTTTAACTGCCCAAAATTGGTGAAGCCCTCCTCTAAACCCGGTTGCATGGTCGATTCTGACCGGAGGAGGAGATGATTGGCCGGTTTGACCGGTTACCGGTTCAAACCGGCCAGTTTTGATAACTATGGGTCCATGTTGTATGGGAATGCAAAATCTGCAAAGTCCAAAGAGACAATAACCTTTACCAAACGTAAAAACACCAAAATAGATAACTCATGGTCCATGTTGTATAAATTCAAAAACCAATCCAAGCTCTAGGACTGAACCACGATATCAAACTTTCTATCTTACATGAAAGGAAAACCAAATACGTGAATAACTAAATAAATCTTTAAACAATTTTCAGGTTTCTAACACTGGAACCTTAAAAAAAAAAAACTGGAATCTTAAATAGATAAAATAAAATAATATAAAATTTGAGCTAAAATAATTGAGATGGAGAATATCAAACTATCTTTGGGCTTGGGCGGACCAAATAGAGCCATAATACTTCCTACAGAGAGAGAATAGTTAACCTCAAATAATTCCAGTTAACTCGAAACGAGCTGGAACAAACCTGCTAAATGAGAGTAGCACCCCAGAGCTTAGTATACATTGTAAATACCTAGATAAAATAAAGTGGGAATCAAACCATCCTACTAATCAACGCGCATAAACACATTGTCTAGGAAATTGCATCCCACAACTAATTTATCTCCAAAAACGTTTTCAAAAATTGAAATCCTAAAGATGCAAGACTCCAACAATCACTCATGAGTTCAATGGGGTCTTTGCGAATCTAGGGTAAACCTGTAAAATTAAGAACCTCTAAGGGTTGCAGAAATAAGTTCTTGTAGAATATGTGAGAAAGCAATAAAGGTAGAACCATTTTACCTGTAGAAAAGGCTTCCCATTTAATGAACCTGCCAACTGCCAAACCGTGTTTAAAACCCACGGGTATCGTAGAAAGAAACAGTGTATGGATAAATTAAAGCAAGGATAAAAAAGAGAGCAACTACATCACACAACTAATTTAACTTAGAAAACATTTTCCAAAATTGAAGTCCTAAAGATGCAAGACTCCAAGAATCAATCATAGCTGAGTACCCATAGTAGCTCGATGGGACCTTTGCGAATCTGGGGTAAAACTCTAAAAGCTGCAGAAATAAGTTATAGTAGAATATGCAGGAAATTACTAGAGGCAAACCCCTTATACATGTAGAAAAGGTTGCCTAGTTACTGAACCTGCCAACAACCAAACTCTGTTTAGAACCCGAGGGTATCACAGAAACAAACTGTGCATGGATAAATTAAAGCAAGGAGGAAAAAGAAGAGAGAAATTTTGTACCGGTTGTGCAAGGCAAGTCTATATGAAGACATAAATTACATCACAAAACTAATTTAACTCAAAAAATTCTTTAAAAAATGGAAATCCTAAAAATGCAAGACTCCAGGCATCACTCATACCTGAGTTTCTATAGTAGCTCGACAGGGCCTTTGCAAATTTGGGGTAAACCTGTAAAAGTAAGACCCTCCGAGGGTTACAGAAATAAGCGCTTGCAGAATATGTGAGCAAGAAATAGAGGGAGGCGACTTTTACCTATAGAAAAGGCTTCCTGGGTACTGAACCTGCCAATAGCCAAACCCTTTTTTGATCCTTCTAGTAACCAAACCAACTTCCTAGTCACTGAACCTTCCAATATCCAAACCCTATTTTGATCCTACCAGTAACCAAAGTGTGTTAAGAACCCGAGGGTATCATAAAAACGAGCAAGAAATAGAGGCAGATGAATTTTACGCGTCGAAAAGAATGCCTAGATAAAGAACCTACCAATAGCCAAACCCTCTTTTGATCCTGCCAGTAACCAAACCGGCTGCCTAGTTACTAAACCTACCAATAGCCAAACCCTATTTTGATCCTGCCAGTAACAAAACCATGTTTATAAATCAAGGGTATCATAAAAACAAACTGTGCATAGAGAAATTAAAGAAGAAAGAAAAAAAAAGAGATATCTGTTGGACCAGCTGTGCGAAGAAATTCTACCTGAAGAGAGAGCAAGCAAGTAGTGGTTCTGGTTGAGGTAGGTTCATTTACATGTGAACGAGGCCACAGGATAGTGTTGAACAACTCCAGCTTCTGGAAAATTGGAAAATGGAAAGTGTTGGCAAAGCTCGAGAGATGATATGAGATTCTACTTCCACGTGTAATGACAGAGAGATTCCGAGTGCAATGGAAGAGACACCAGAGACACCTAAGAGGTCATATTTCAAAAGGGACATTAGTAGGGTTTGGTGGGTTGGTTAGGTAGTTAGGTAGTTAGCTTGGTGATTTGGTTAGGTAGTTATATGACACTATCTAATGATCTAAAACATTTCAATCATCTAACATTTCATGCAATGGCCCAAACACAGACATAGTGGAAGCTGGGGGAGTTTCTTTCAAATAAAGATGCCTTACAACGTAAGTATTATTTCCCAAATAAATGTGAATACTAAATTTCTCACTACTAAATTTCAACACTATACTAAATGTCCTAATTAATAAATTTAATGGTTGAAATTTTCAATATTAAATTAATTTCAAATAATATTTATTAACAAAATATATTTCTTTAACTTAATATTTTTTTTAAATATAATTAAAATTTTATATTAAAAATTTCCATTTAGATAAATTTCTGATTTTGTTTAAAAGTTTTAATTTTAAAAACAAATTTATTCATTTATTAAATTTTCTTTAAAATCCCAAAAAATTAACTTTATTGACTGAGTCTTCATTATCAAAGCAGGATTAATGTTGACTAAAATTACTAATTTTCCCACAATATGGAGTGGTACCACTAGATACCGTGAAAAAAAAAATATGTTGAGAAATGTGGGTGCCCCCATTACACTATCATATGACATAGGCGTCCTATTTTTTTGAGAGATATTGTCATTTATTTATTTTTTGGTTCTTCTTTAAGACATAATATACTCGTGATTTTATTAGATGCCATTCATTAACTCTTATGAAATTGTCACTTTACAATAATTTTAATTTTAATTTACCCTTGAGGCTTTATGAGGTTGTCATTTCATATTCATATACCCTATTTATGCCAATAGGCATTTTATTGTGGGAATTCTATTTTGTGATAGTGTTGAGATTCGTTGTCCTCAACAGCTGGCACATGAATATCAACAATGTCGCAATCTTGTCTCATCTTATTATTTCTCATGTGAAGGGCAATGTTCAAGCTTTTCTATTTTTATCACACCCGATTGAGGGTTCTTAATCTTAACAGATCCATTGCCAAGTGTTGTGACCTCAGGATTCCTTCTGCATCGACGGTCTCGATCCATCTACCAAATCAATGTTTTTTAAATGGTACCGTTAGGGTAAATGAATGCAGGGAAGAGGATGGTTTCATTCCTTGCCATTTGTGTTGCTCGGATGGAGGGTCATCGCCTCTGCAAACCTGGTTTCTGCCTTAAAATAGAAACAGGTAAATACCTTTCTATAATATGTCGAACACATTTATTGGCATCTTAAAACCTTTTTCACTCACCCCATGTTTTTACTTGGTGCAGGCAAGATATCAACCTTCAGACTATCTTCTCAAGATTTCAGTGCATGGTATCGCAGAGAAGGTAAGGTATTGGTCGGATAATTTTAGTCCTGAATAAGGTCGCTTTAGTTTTCTTGTTATTGAGAAAATTTCATCTCTACAAGAGGGTAATGTATGTCTTTTTCCATATGTAGGTATCGGGTAAATCCTATATGATCCAACACAGGTAAATCCTAGATTTATTCCCCTTTAAATATAAGTTCTTTTCTATCTGGAAACTATCTAATGGATTATTACTTTTTAACAGACCGATGCGTTCATCAATTCTTCGGTCAACCGAATTTTCTTTTCTCCTCAAATTGTCTCTCCATTTCACATGTATTTCGGATCCTCTTATGCCTGGGTAAATGTAGAAATTAGCATACACTAAGCATGCATACATCCAGTTTCCCCTGATCTCATAATATTTAACTTCTTGCAAAATACTGAATCATTCCACTATTAATATTTTGCAGAAAATTAATTGCAAACGAATGTGAAGCATAAATAAGAATAATCGCACATAACACAGTTGTTTAATGGGAAAGCCTGAAGCTAAAAACCCCAACTATCATATATTATGTATCATGGAGATCATGTAACAATCTCATACAAAGATTAGTACATCAAGCTCTCAGTACAGTCAATCGTCACACACTAACATAGAAGAAATCTGCAAATCCATGCACCGATCTCTTCCCTCCTGCTAGCCCGCCTCCACTGCACAATCCCTACTGAAGAATAGCTCTGAATGAATTCGAATTACCCTTGCCTTGACTGTGCAATCCTCATTGGCAACTCCAATGTGTGTGTGGTGCAATCAATGCATCACTATGGTCACAACAGATTGTCCATCTTTCCCTTTGACCTATCTCTCCACTGGGTCTCCACTGGAACTGACATGCACTGTAACTGTTGTATTGTTCAGTTGATTAATGATTTATTATTTGTGAATTAATTAACTAATTAACTCACTCCAGTCTCACTAGTGTATCATTTAGTTAGAGTAGATACACTAGCTCAACTGAGTCTAATTGAGTTAAACTGAATACAACTCCATGAACTAATCTTCCAAATCTGTCATAACTTTTCCACTTTAGTTCTAACTGAGTCCTCCATGCATGAACCACCAGTAACCCCTAGGAATTGCGTAATTCCTTCAGCCCACTGATTTTCCAAATCTGTGCACTGAAATTAAGTGCTCCAAGAGAATAAGTTGGTGTTTATGGTCGGATTATTATTAAGAGCTAATAATAATTGACACTTCTATTTTTAGATCGATGATCTATAAATAGACTTCGCGAAATATTATAAAAATATAATTTCATTTATTTTTGCAACTTGATCAACCATCACAAATAGCATCCTGCAACTTCTGAAATATGATCACCTTGTCTAAAAATGGACATAGTCTAAAAATAGACTTGCGCCAAAAATAGCTTGTGGGCCCACTTAGTCAAGGCAACTCTTTTCACTAAGCTCATCATCTTGTTGAACCTCAACACTCCCTCTAAACAAGATAGGGATTATCTTTCACCACGATCCTGCCTCTATGGTATTGAAATTTTCTCCTGGTGAGTGCCTTCATCAGAATATCTGCATCCTGATCTTCTATAGGAATGTACTGAAGCAACATGATCTTCCACTGCACAAAATCTATGATATGATGATATCGGATATCAATATGTTTACATCTATGATGAAACACAATATTAATCGAGAGTTTAATGCAATTATGATTATCACAATGTATCATTGTGGTATCTAAATGTGAACCGAACAAACCAACCAGTATCTTCCTCATCCAGATAGCCTCACATGCAGCTTGACTTGTGGCCATGTATTCTGCTTCCGCTGAACTGAGTGCCACAGATCCTTCTTTCCTTCTCTACCAGGAAATTGACGTAGATCCAATACTGAAAATCCCTCCTGATGTACTCTTTCTGTCTGTTGGGCTGCCTGCCCAATCTACATCTGTGAAGCCATGTAACTTCACCTCATCCATCTGTATGTACCATAAACCATACTCATATTTACCCCCGAGATACCTTAGGACATGCTTGCCTGCCTTCCAAAAGAGCTTGGTAGGCTTAAACATCGCTTGTGAAAGCTGGTTCACCGCATAGCATATGCCCAGTCTTGTATTAACTAAATACATGAGTAAACCCACCAACTGTCGATAAACAGTGGCATCCACTACCTCTGCCGATGTAGCATCCTCTTTCCTCCAATTTCCTTGAAGAGGAGTGTTGATAGGCTTATAGCATTACATGTGAAACTTCTCAAGTATCTCTCGAGCACACTTGCCTTGAGACACAAACAGTTCACCTTCCCGCTGCCATATTTCCAATCCAAGGAAATAATGAAGGAGGCCCAAATCATTCATCTCAAACTCCTTTGCAAGATCTTCCTTCCATGAGTGTATCAACTACTCATCACCCGTTAGTATTAAATCATCAACGTAAATAAAAATGATTAAAAGCTTACCCTCCACCATAATTTGGTAGGGGTTTGCATCCGCCTCACTCTTGGTGAAGCCAAGTCCAGTGAAATAGTTGTTGATCTAAGTGTACCAAGCACATGGTGCTTGCTTCAGCCCATACAGTGCTCTTTTGAGCCTGCACACATGCGACTCACTATCGTAGATCTCAAATCCTTCCAACTGCTCAATGTACACCTCTTCCTCAATGATCCCATTAAGGAACGCAGTCTTCACATCCATCTGATGAATGTGCCAACCCATCTGCACTCAGAGAGAAATTTTAGTCCTGATGGAAGAATACCTTGCGACTAGTGCAAAGTTTTCTTCATAATCAATCCCCTCGATCCGTGAGAAGCCCCGGGAAACAAATCTTGCCTTATACTTCTCGACACTCCCATTAGTACCTTGCTTTACCTTGTAGATCCATCTTTATCCTACAACTGATTTTCCCACCACCTTGGAACAATGTCCCAAGCATTGTTTCTGACAATGGAGTCATACTCCTCCACCATGGCATCTACCCATGTGGGCTCTTGCACTACTTCTTCAAAATAAGATGGCTTTGTCACAATAGACTTGCTCATAAGAGCCATGTATTGAGTAAATCGGTCAGGTGACTGTCTCTGTCTATGCTGTGATGTAGGGACTCCAACATTCTATGCTGCATCAAGCTTCAGTATCTCAG
The DNA here is from genome assembly GCA_034641835.2 of Pinus albicaulis. NCBI lineage: Eukaryota > Viridiplantae > Streptophyta > Pinopsida > Pinales > Pinaceae > Pinus > Pinus albicaulis. The sequence continues at coordinate 1,516,593,044 of CM076575.1, read as the reverse complement.
CTTCTGTGGTCCGCTTTTTGCCTTGTCTGATGTTTGGTTTTGCATGAGTGTACTCCTCCACTCCATGAATTTCCTCCTATGGCTGATCCACATCTAGAGGCTCATCTTTGGGAACAATAAATTCTTCCTATGCATGCAATTGTAGCTCCCTCTTAAGCGAAAAATTCATGGCTTTCATGTCATTGAATTTTATATCCCGTCACACCACAGTCATCAGACAGTTTGGAAAATACACACGATAATAATGGGGTGTTTCTGTGTACCCCACAAATATCCCAACTTCTTCAGTCAGCTCCAACTTCTTCCTGGTGTCCTTTGTCACATGAATGTAAACAAATGAGCCAAAAATCTTCAAATGAGAAATATCGAGCTTCTTACCAGTAAAATCTTCTTCTGATGTACTCATGCCAAGTACCCTATGAGGACAATGGTTTTGCACATAAACCGCAGTGTTGCATGCTTCCGCCCACAAGTGCATCGGTAGGCCTTGGTCATGCAGCAACGCTCATGCAGCACCCACAATCGTTCTGTTCTTCCTCTCCACGACCCCATTCTATTGTGGGTTATGAGGTGCTATGAGTTCTCTTCGAATTCCTTCTTTGTTACAAAATTATTTGAATTCTCCCGAGATGTATTCACCACCATTATTGCTCCGTAGAGCTTTCACTTGCTTCCCCGACTCCTTCTCCACCAATGCTTTGAACTCACAGAACTTTGAGAACGTTTTTCTCTTCTTCTTCATGAAGAAGATCTAGCATCTACGAGAATAGTCATCAACAAATATAAAATAATACCTGTGTTTTGTTGTTGAAGCAATCGAGAAAGGTCCACACATGTCTATGTGAATTCTCTCTGAGATCACTGAAGCATGGTTCTCCTTCTCATGAAAGGTGGTGTTCACAAAATTACCCATAGTACATCCCTTGCACTAATATGACTACGCAATATTACCCTTGGGAAGTCTAGTAGAAATTTGCTGCAAAATATTCAAAACGCCATGGTGAAGATGGCCCAATCTCCTGTGCCATAATTCGCCCTCATCCCGTCTCACCACTTCTTCTACTTTGCCCACCATTACAGCGCAGCCATCTACCTCCAAATTTTAAAGATTCTTAATTCAAACCCCTATCTTCTTGGTTTGACCCATTTTTTTTATGTCGAAGGAAGGCTTTTCCCTCACTGAAAACAACATCATAACCTGTGTCTTCCAACATTGCGACTGAGACCAAGTTCTTCTTCAGATCTGGAACATGCATAACATTGTTCAACAAGAATGGATTACTAGACTCCCTCTCAAAGGTAATGGTCCCAATGCCATTCGCACTGTACTGACCATCATCACCCATCTCTATATGCATCTGGAGGTCCTTCTCCTCCAAGTCACTAAACAACTCCTTATCTCTTGTCATATGGAAAGACACACCACTATCAACATACCACACCGATCCCATACAACTTCAAACAAAGAATGCGATAAAAGATAAATCAAGTTCAAATTGCGAGGCTAAGGCCTATCCAGCTGCATCTCCAACAACCTTCTTGTTCCTCTTCTTTTGTGGGAAATTAGTGGCGAAATTCCCATGTTTGTGACAGTGAAAACACTTCACTTTGGACAAATCCTGGTTCTTGCCTTTAGCATCAGATTTTGAAGGAAATTTGTTCCCATTCCCCTTAATTTCTTTGGTAGCCAAAGTGCAATTCTCTTCATCTTCATTCTTCGATGAAGAGCCATCCCTGGTAGCCCACCTTATCTCCTCCTGCACTAGATCTGACCAAAGTCACTCCCATCCTAGCAGTTTCTCTTTTCCATTGGCAGAGTCTTCATAGCTATGCCAACTCTTCGGAAGCCCAAGAGAGTCAAGCTCACGAAGTATTCATCATTAAAGGTAACCCCCACACTTCCCAATTCATCCTTGCAGTGGACAAACTTCGTGACGTATTTTGGAATACTATCGCCCTTCTCCATTTTTATTTTTCTCATCTTGTCTTTAAGCACCAACTTCCTCTGGTCGCTTCTTCTTTGGAAAAAATCTGTCAATGCCTTCCACATTAATAATGGAGTGGCTTTCCCATGAAGGCTGGACACAATATGGTCCTTCACACCTTCCAATAGAATTCTTCTTGTCTTTGTTGTCTTCTTTTGCTATGTGTTAAGTAATGCAGCATCCCTAGATCCTGACTTAGGAACATCACTATCGATGAACTCCTTCAGTATATTATCCTCCAGCACCACCTCCATCCTATCCTTCCAGTCTATGTAATTCAAGCTCCCATCAAGGGAATACTCCAATCACAACCCATTGAAAGACATTTCAATGTATACTGAACTCTTGCACCAAGAATCTTCTATAGCGAATTCGAATTGTCCACCAGCACAAACTCAACAGTTCTTCACAATTGCAATATTAAAGAATTAACACTGTTTCAATATCATGTAGAAATTTGTATACACTAAGCATGCATACATCCATATTCCCCTGATCTCACAATATTTAACTTCTTGCAAAATACAAAATCATTCCACTGTTAATCTTTTGCAGAAAATTAATTGCAAACATATGTGAAGCATAAATAAAAACAATCGCACATAACACAGTTGTTTAACGGGAAAGCCTGAAGCTGAAAACCCCAAATACCATATATTATATATCATGGAGATCATGTAACAATCTCATACAAAGCTTAGTACATCAAGCTCTTAGTACAATCAATCGTCACACATTAACATAGAAGAAATCTGCAAATCCATGCACCGATCTCTACCCTCCTGCTAGCCTGCCTCCACTGCACAATCCCTGCTGAAGAATATCTCTGAATGATTTCAAATTAAACTTTCCTTGATTTCCCAATCCTCATTGACAACTACAATGTGTATGTGGTGCAATCAATGCATCACTATGGTCACAACAGATAGTCCATCTTGCCCTTTCACCTATCTCTCCACTGGGTCTCCACTGGAACTGACATGCACTGTAGTTAACTATTGTATGGTTCAGTTGATTAATGGGTTATTATTTGTGAATTAATTAACTAATTAATTCACTCCACCCTCACTAGTGTATCATTCAGTTAGAATAGATACAACTAGCTCAACTGAGTCTAACTGAGTTAAAGTAAATACAACTCCATGAACTACTCTTCCAACTCTGTCATAACATTGCCACTTTAGTTCTAACTGAGCCCTCCATGCATGAACCACCAGAAAACCATGGGAATTGCATAATTCCTTCAACCCACTGATTTTCCAAATCTACGCACTGAAATTAAGTGCTCCAAGAGAATAAGTTGTTGTTTATGGTCGGATTATTATTAAGAGCTAATAATAATTGACACATCTATTTTTATATCGACAATCTATAAATAGACTTTTCCAAATATTATAAACATAGAATTTCATCTATTTTTCCAACTTGATCAACCATCCACAAATAGCATCCTACAACTTCTGAAATATGATCGCCATGTCTAAAAATGGACATAGTCTAAAAATAGACTTGCGCCAAAAATAGCCTATGGGCCCACTTAGTGAAGGCGACTCTTTTCACTAAGCTCATAATCTTGTTGAATCTCAACACTTAAAGTGTTGACTAGGGTTTCATCACTTTAGTTGACCGCAATGCTTATATAACTTGGACCTTCACTGATTACGATTGTAATAAGTTTAGAATTCTTTCAGACTTTTACTTGTTCCTATTTTGTTTGAAATACTGGCGATTTCATCCATCCGAGGTCATCCCGAAAATATTTTTATTATTTTTTTTAAATTCGAAAGGAACAAGATTGTTAGCTATTATTTATCTGAATTGAGCATCAACATTTAGAGGCCATACCCTATAAGGGTTTTTTTGTGGATGGTTATAAACCCCATTTTTCTATTTTCACATTTTAAAGCCTGATTATGGCGGTTTGGTATGATAGTGCTCTATTTAGTGTTTCAATAAGTTGAATTGTGTGTTTAAAATATTTTCATTGGTTTTATATTCATTCTGTTTGATTTTATTAAACATTTGTAGTATAGCAATATGTATAGGGTTTCTACAGAATTTAAGAGTTTGATTACTGTTAATGGACATGGAAATATGTGTAGGGTTTTAGCAGAGTTTTATGGAGAATTTAAGAATATTGTTACTATTTAATTCTCGAAAACAACTTGTAGAATTTTGAATATCTTCTAGCTCTAATTCTAGTACTTTAACACGCTTAGAAGCTTTCATTTCAGTTTCATGCAATGTATCACTTTTCTTCCGCAATTCCTGAAAACACTTTTCTAGCTCATTAGACTTGTCCACTAATGACTGTCTCAGTGTATTACATTCCTCAACCAATCCTTTCCCTTTAGTGATGGATAGACTAATATTTTCTCTGACTGATGACAATTTGCTTTCTGTCCTCTCAAGATCAATTCTCATTTTGTTGTTATCCATGCTCATTTCTTTAAGATTCTCATCAAATTTATATAAACGGTCCTTCAGTTCCTTAATTTATTCTTCATGCTGAGTTTTAATTGAATTCATTACTTTTACTTCTTCATTTAACTGGTCTACTTCCTTTTCTTTGTAACTGAAGACTTCTCTGAGGAAAAAATCAAAAGAAAGTGTAGGTTCTTTTTCCAATAAGTTTACATAATTAGAAGCAAGCTCAAGTAAGCATTTATGAATAAGGTTCACTTGTGAAAAAACTACCTTGTACTTCTCAATAAGTAGAAGGAGGCTTGTCTCCTGATAAGACATTCTCTCCGAGCAAGGAACAACTGCCAAAGTCTCATCTTGAATGACATCCTCAATGGCAGCTATTAAATTCTCTATGGTAGTGTCAAACTGGTGTTTCAAGTTAGAATGAAATTATGAAGAGGATTTCATTAATGTTTCCTTTTCTGAAAGAGATTTCCTAAGGGCATCTACCTCCAAATGTAAGGAATCTCTTTCATTTTCATTTTGAGCTGCTTGCTTGAAAATCCATTTCATAACATTTTTCATCCAGTACTATGCACTTACCACTAATATCTTCAAGTTGTGCACATTTCCGAGATAGCTCAACAAAATTAATATTCATATCTTGAATATCTTGGTCCTTTGAAAAAAAAATAGACTCAAGTTCTCTTATAGTGGGTTCAAACTGCAATCTTTCATCCAATGCTTTTTGCAATTGTTTCATGAACTTGCTACAATCAACAACCAGGATGTCCAACGCCACAAAATATTGCATGTTTTCTTCTCCAAGTTCATTAGACTTTGCATCCCACGGATGATCAACTAGCTCTTCACTATGCTCAGTCATCCTCTCTTGTCGCTAGAACAAATTTCTAAGTTGATCATGGGTAATAGAAAGTTGTTGTATAGCTCAATCTCTCTCCTCTTGCATCAAATAAACTAAGTTTTTCAAATGAATATTTTATTTCTGAAATCTCTAAACTATGGAATTCAAATATTACCTACAAGATTATACATTCTGCAAGAAATTTTTACTACAATACTCACAATAGTAGCAAGTTGCAAATCAATATTTGAGATTTCTAATTCATTAATATATTTATATGGTTGAATGGTTTCCTCAATGTTTTCTCCCCTATGAACTATTGAATTTTGGCAATCAGTTTTTTAAACACCCAATGATGTTCCTTGGTCAGTATACTCTCCATGCAATGGTTCTGTTTGACTTTGGAACGAAGCTGAGTCACATCTCTCAGGGATAGGTAGAAAGCCTTCACCCTCTACCTCTGTTAACATATGTCTATGCTTGTGCACATTGCTTGAAAAATTCATATTTTCTAATGTAGCTTTATGAAGCTGAAGTATTATATCCTTCAATTGCTTATCACGTTTCGATTTTTCATCTTGCCTCCTTCATAAATATTCCTTGCACTCATATAGCTCCGCAGAAAGTTTGGCATTCTCATCATAGAATCAACTCCTTTCTTCTTCAAGTTTTTTGTTGAAATATTCTTCTTTTTTCATTTTCTCCAACTCAACTCTCACTACATGAAGATCCTCAGATAGCTCTGCTCTCTCATTTTCTATTTTTTTTCCCAAGACCTTGAATTCATCAAGATAATTCATTTATTTAACCTTTTTAGCCTTTATTTCACGCATTTCATCATTAATTTGAGATACTTGACCATTAAGTTCATCATTCAGCTACCTTGTTCTCACAGTTTCTATATCGAGTTGTTCTTTTTGAACCATTGTAGAATATGTTTCCAGATTATAGCATTAATAATCTCCTATGATATGTTCTTTATCTTTAATTGTTTCATCTAGAACAAGTCCCATTTCAACCCATTCATTTCTTACAAGCTGATTTTCTTGTTGTCTTTTCCATCTTCTTTGCATGCTCATCAAGTTGAGTTAAAAGATAGTGATTTTCATCGTTGAGACTTTGTACTCAAGTTATGAGATTTTTTGACATTTCCATATACTCTTATTCCTTTTCCTTGGCTCTCTTGATAAATTTTTCAACTTCAACTTCAAGACGAGCCTTGCCTTCTTCGGTTTCGCCCATTGATTCCACTCCTAGGTTTTGTTCTACTTCCTTGAGAGGAAGAAGAGAAAGATAATTGGCTAGAGGAAGAGCCTCTTAGAGAAGAGGTGCCAGTGTGTACTAAAACAATATTGGTTAGGTAGTTTAATTGTAACAATAATCCGAAGATCTTCAATAATGAAGCTCCAGGTATTTTCGTTTTTTCCAAGTAAACACAATTTTTCCTCATTTTCTATGCAGTTAATATTTTCTTTCTAATTCTTTAAGAGGAAGAAGAGAAAGATGACTGGATAGAGGAAGAGCCTCTTGGAGAAGATGCACCAGCATGTACTATAACAAGATTGGTTAGATAGTTTAATTGTAACAACAATCCGAAGATCTTCAATAATGAAGCTCCAAGTCTTTTCGTTTTTGTCAAAGTAAACACAACTTTTCCTCATAAATAATATGTTTTTTTAATTAATTTGTTCATAACTTATCTTCCATTCTCTTAATACTTTTAATTTGGATAGAAAAAAAAAAGCAACAAGAATGATTCATCAACATTTCTATCGGCATGTGTTTGCACCCTTTTGGTGCAGATGCTAGTTATAATATGTTGGATAAATTTAGAGTTTTGATTTTTTAAAGCTAAGCGGTTAATAAAAAAATTTAATGATAAATTTTGAATTATAAAAAATATATTAGAATTTAAATAATATTATGCAAAAATTATTTACAAAACATTTTCTTCTATTTGAATTTGTCAATAGTAATGAATCAGCTTTTTATGCACAAACCATTATTTTATTAAGGGATGATATTTTTAGCTACACACCATTATTTTGATATTTCAGCAATAACTACGTACTTTCTAGTACTTGCTGAGTAGCTTAAATATGGGATTGGATAAAGAAAACTAGGAAAAAGTTGAAAACTAGACCATTGGTTGAAACAAAACCTTAACACACAATGCCAAGCAGTAAGAGAAAGTGCAATGCAGATGCAAGGATGCTCCTTCTTCATGGCTCCATCAGAAACATATTTAAATATTTCACCCACTGCCTTATTTTGTTTCATAATGTCATCATCTTACTACCAGTTAGTTTCAATTTCATGGCTCCCTCATAAGCATATTTAAATATTTCATCCACTGCCTTATTTCATTTATTAATGTCATCATCCTACTGGCAGTTAGTTTCCTGGCACCGTGGACATGGAAGTAAGCATAGGGAATCTGATAGATGTTTTAGGTCTCGAAGCATTTGATGACGAAGCACATTTACAATGGTGTTCGCTATGGGGTTCTCTATTGTACTATGCCACAAGTTTCAGATCTGTTTGAGCCTAATTTAGTGGATGTATATGTCCTCAATGCATCTGAAAATCACATTCTTCCCAAAACTTGGCCAATTATGAGATTCAGATTAGCAACCAATTTCTATAGTAAGCAAAATATTGCTTTTTCTGTCTGAGTCCTAGAGCGATGAATTGAATTTCCTTCCATTTGGTTGATCAAATAACTCCCACAAAATTTTGTTTTACTAACAAAGAGTTTCCTTGCTCATGGAAGCATGAAACCACCTCTTGAATTTAAATAATTGACTTTAATATATGAAATATATGCTTATGTGAAATTGAGTTTTGGCATCGGGTCGATGTCTTCGATTCAACTTCAAAGTCTACTATTTAGCTAGGAAAGAAAAATGAAACAGAACAAATCTCATTAATAGCTGGCCTGGGAAGCTGGGAATTTAAAAATTTTCTATATGTTGAATTCATTTGTTGAGGATCTCAAGAGTCACGAAAACAACTAAGATTAATTGCTAGACTAAAAGCTTGGATCTGCAACAATTTGAACTACCCAATTAATTATTTGAGGTTCCGAATACACCCAATTGAATTTAAGGAAAATAGGTTTTAGCCCACAAGTGCTTCAGAAAGAATAAGAATTCCTTCGTCAATTTTTCCAGAACAACGTTGGCTAGTCTAGTTGTGATGGGCTAGAACCTTCTCTCAAAATTGCATAGAATTCCTTCCCCATCTCGGTCTATAATAGGAGCAATGAAAAAGTGGATGATACTATTGAAAGAGCCAATATTGAAGGAAATATGCCTTTGAAGGGCTTCCATGACCCAAAGGATTTTCTGAATTCAATCCGGAAGCTCAGAGTTATAATCATTCTCATGAAAGCAGGACCCCGAATGGACAATATAATATACACCCTATTCGCACACATGGAGGAAGGGGACTGCATTGTGGATGATGGGATTAATGGTATGAAAAAAAACAGAGGAGAGAAGAGGTTGCCAAACAGAAGGGGCTTGTGTATTTGGGAAGGGGGTCTCTAGCGGTGAGGAAGGAGCCATGCATGACCTCTCTATGATGTCCAAAGGGTCATATGAGTCCTACAAGTACACCGATGACATAGTACTCAGGGTGGCTACACATGTTGACAGTGTACTATGTGTGACATAAATTGGTAAATGCAAAGTAGGGAATTTTGTCAAGATGGTGCGCAATGACATTTAGTATGGAGACATGTAGCTCATTGCACAGGCTTATGATGTTGTCAAGTCTATGGGTAAGCTCACTAATGAATAATTGAAACAGGATTTTCATCATTGGAATAAGGGGGAGTTATGTAGTTTTTTAATAAAAATCACTGTGGATGTCTTTGGGATCAAGGATGATAAGGGGGATGGGTATCTTGTAGATGAAGTTCTCGATAAAACTGGCATGAAGGGCACTAGTAAGTGGACTATGAAACAACCTAAATATATGTCTGTTGCAGCCCCTACAATTGCTTCTTCTTTGTATTCTAGGTTTCTTAGTGGATTGGAGGAGGGGGTGGAGGCCTCCAAGGTGTTCAACAATGTAGATGTTCGTATTGTGAAAAATTTGGATAAAGATAAGCTTATTAATGATGTTATGGATCCTCTGTATCCATATAACATATGTATTTATGCCTAAGGAATGAATATTATCTGTGTTAAGAGCATAGAGAAGAGGTGGAATTTGAAATTGGGAGAGCTCGCCCAGATCTAGAAGGGTGGTTGCATCACTTGTACAATATTCTTCGATTGGATCAAGAAGGCCTATGACATGAATCTAGATTCGGCTGGTCTTTTGTAATATATAATAACCATTTTACCCCTCTCTATCTACCATCCATGATTTTTTAGTTTTATACCAAAAGAGGGTTTTAACGATAAGTATAAATAAACATGGTGAAGAAAAAGTTCAACATTGGAAAAGCTTATACAACCAAAAACCAAGACATGTATGGGCTGCTACTGAAACCTATTGTAAATATAAACAAATCAATTAGTTCTTTGAGAAACTTCTCAAACTCAACCCCAACACCAAACGAGAAGAAAATGACTAAAACATTTAGAAAACTAGGAAGCTTTAAAAAAATTAATTAGAGACTTTGACAAATCTTCAAATATTGAAAAAAGAATTTCTAAAAAGAATTAGATAGCCAAAAGAAACATAGTAATTAACATAAAAATTATGGCATATTGGAGTCTAGACGAGGACATAATATCATCTGTCAATTAAAAATTACGAAATAAAAAATTCCAAAAATAAATAATTCAGTCATTGAAAGATCTAACAATTGGAATCTTGAACTGAATAAATTGAATATCACTTTCAATCACCGATGTGTGTCCAACGCAAGAACCATAGAACACCAAAGTTTTTCTTCCTCTCCCTGCGTCTCTAGAGGTAACTTTCAAGTATTCACCAAACCCTTGAATCTACGGAATAATAATGGTGATTTAGAAGTTACATATGGTTTTATGTAATTCAATCAAAAAATAGAAACTTATCCAAATGTTGAGAATAATATTATCGAGGAACAAGTGAGCTAAATCCATAATTTCAGAGACATGATGATGTTGACGGAAAATTTGGAAAATTTCATGTATATCCCAATAGCTAAGAACGGAAACCTTTGCTACTAGGCCAGCTAGGATTGCTTCTTTTGCTGCCTTTCTTACAAGCTTGAGTCCTCATCCATGTGACAACTCCATTTAGTGTTAATTAGTTCTTAACTAGTTAAATGACATTTTATTATTTGTTTTAAGAAAATACTAAGACACTTAATGTTTTGTTGGAAAAATTATTTTTCTTTATTGTTAATTGTGAAAAATAAAATTAGTTATGGAAAGTGGTTCCATAAAAAGTAAAAAGGTTGATGGTAAATTTTTTCCAAGAACTGAAAGGTGGTTGGACTGTTTTGAACAGTTACCTGTTCCTCTGGTGATAAGAGACTCATCCCAGTGAGGAATGGGGGTTTTGTTCATGAACGAAGGAGAGAGTGGAGATTTTCCTGAGCTTGTAGAGACCAATGGAAATCACTCAACAATCTTGATAAAATTTTTGGTACTGACTAGACTAGGAGTCCTGAGGTCACAGTAGAAAAATCTACTGTCAACCCGTACATTTCAGGAATAGAGCATGGGGGCAAGAGGAGGATGTAATCACCTCTCTCGAAGGTTGGGAGGACCACAGCTATGGATTGCATAATTAGATAAGTATATGTGAAAATTCAGTGATTTAAGCATAGTCATACCTTTAATCTAAGTTATACACAGGTGTTTATCTACTAGTGACATAAATAGTAATCATATGATAGACATGTGTTGGGAAAGAATGAATCTAATCCTTAATAGTATTTTTTTATTATGTATTTCACCAATTATGTATAAGTGTTGTAAATTATGTGCAGAACTTATATTGTATTTAAAGTTTAGTATTTATGATTATGTCAAAGAAATATATGGAATAACTATGTCCGAATTTATGCAACAGTGAGTGTCTAGTGTAGAAAAAATGCAAGCCAAGATTTCAACTATATATAATTTTACAGAGAACCTCTTATAACAATAAACAGTATTGTAAATTATGTAGATAAGAAAGGACAGTGAACAAATATTCAAGCTAATTGAATGAACAGTAAAGCTGTATAAGTGAAAGAAAATATATAAATTCTGTAGGGAAATTTATTAATGATGAAATAATATAGAGTGTACTATCGGTCGAGGGTAACAAGTGAAACCCTAACCCAAGACACATCATCCATCAATCACAACTAAACTTGGACAATAAGTGAGGTGGTCCGGTCACCTGAATGAAAACATCAGTCACAGAATTTAACTAACAAATTTTGGATTTATATTATTGAGAAATGTAGAAAATCAGTAAATGTTATCTAACTACAAATTCAAATTACATAGTACTCAATGTATGAATTTAAAGTTTGAATAAATACTCAGAGCCAAACATTTTATAGCGCAAATAACTACAATATTGTATTGCAGGGGTCAGCCAAGAGCTCGAACCGTAACCAAGAAATATATCAATAATAAAGAACATTTAGGGAACCTGGAATATCTCAATATGTATATATATAAATCATAATAGTAAAAAAGAAATGGAATTATTTCCTTGAAATAGGGTAAGTCCAGGGAGGATTTCCCGAGAAGCAAGACCGGATGGTCATACAGCTGGATTAAAAAAAAAACTATTCATACAATACAAGAATAACCAAGTCCGAGAAAAACCACGGAGAACCAAAAAGGAAAGGGTCCAGAGGTAAAACCATATTTCTTAACTAAAAATAGAACTGTTGTGTGAGATTACATTTTCTTTTACAAAACAATAAATCTCAGGAAAACAATGTAAAAAAAACGAGATTTCGACTGTCGAATGCTGGAAGGGATCATTGAGTGATTCTGCCAGTGCGGCAGGTCGAGCAAAAATGCCTAGAAATGAGCAAGAAAAGTATGCGAAGTACCTGGAAGAACAGTGAGCTCCATTAGCAGTATGAATCTTAACTAAGAAAGGACTGTGGAGTAGGTTCGGTTTTGAGTAGTTAGGTACCTGCGAAGTAAAATATATTCGATGAATAAGTATCGCTCCTTTAGCATAAAACCATAGAGAATGCTCAAGTAAAAGATGAAAAAGAAAACCTGAGTTTTATATTTACCTGTCATATCAACTATCGAAATGAAAAATCTGAGCGTAAACCTGAAAATAAGAGGAAGAATCAATGAGAAACTCATATGTAGATTGAAGTAAATAGAAACTAGGAGAAGAAGACAAAGAATAGTTAAATTAATCAAAATGATAAATGATACCCTCTAGTGGCCGGAGTTACGGATGGACATCTGAAAGCTGGAAAGAGAAAATAGGAATCAACCTCCGATGGTGTATCTTGCACCAGATATGTAGTTTGAAGTATGGCTTAAACCAGGTAGACCACCATACTTCAGGTCATTTCCAAACACTGAAGAAGGCCAAGGACGGAGAATTAACCAATGCAGGTATTATGGAGTGGCACAAAAACATTTTCAATGCAGAATGATAAACATGATTCATACATGTGCGTGTTCTGCCAAGAAGGATTAAACCACTCACAGACAGAGCCGGCCCTCCACAAACATGAATATATGCTTGTAGAGGCATAGTATTAGGCCAGGGTTGAGAGCCGAGACTAAATGAGATTTCACTTAGGGTTTTTCAGAATTAACAAAGTCTTCCCGCTAGAGAGACATATTGTAGATCCCCAAAATAAATGGACAGTGAAGATTGAGGCAGGTGGCCTTGAATCCTGAGAAATATCTATGGGAAAACGCCCAGTTTTAGAGGTTAGTACATGGCAAAATCAAGAGTCTTAAATTGACCAGTACGTGTCGGCACCAAAAGCTCATAAAGTCTAATCTACGTGGCTCATATCATAAGTGTATTGATTTGGTAGGTGATAAATATTAAGTGACAATAAAGACCCTCGTTAGTAAAACATTTATGCATATAAAAACCTTGAGACTATAGTATATGCAAATATAATAAGATTATATGTATATGCATACGGTGATAAGTCTAGTGTTAAGTTTATTCATTAACTTCAAGGTAAAGTATTATTAAAATCGGTAAGCACCTCGTGTAAGTTTTCTATTTCTAGATAAGGTAGAAGGGTGTATTTAACTATGGAGTAAAAAACACATTTTTTCTTGTATGAGTGTTACAAGTGATAGCAGAGTAGCGTTCATACGCCAGGACCCTAAGGGTCAAATAACGATTTAAGCTGTGTGTATATTAATGCACAGAAAAAATCATAATAGGAAACGTCATGAGAAGGGGGTCAATGCAGCAACCACCCCTAAACACCAGTGAACCCCAAACACAATCAGAAGTGAGCCCTGAGATTCAGGTTCAGATGAGTGTGGATCAGCACCAGCAAACAAGTAGACTGTTGGAGGAACAACCACACCAAACCACCATACTGTTGAATACAGTATAGAAGATACAGGAAGAAATGGTGCGGGTTTGAATTGATAATGAGCATTTGATGCAAGAGAAAGAAAAGATACCCAAGAGCCTGCCAGACAAGCAAAATCATTTAATGTAACAACCTAGTGCTGATAGAGACATGCAAGAAGGTAATGAGGGACAAACAAGGGACTGCACCACTGACAGAGTGTAAAGAAGCCCTTCATAGTGATGCAAAAAGAATAAAAACTATAATGAAGCAGAGTCTAGAAATTTTTCAGATCAACAAGAAGTTAAAAATAAAAAAGTCGAGCTTCAGGGTGAGTTTCAAAAAATAAAACCACCAACTTTGATGGTGAAGCTGAGGAAGTGGTAGAGGCTTGGTTGATAAATATGAACAAATATTTTCAAGTGTACAAGTACAAAAGAAACCTGAAGGCTAGATTGGCCATATATCAGTTAAGGGAGAAAGCCACTCTGTGGTGGGAAGAAGTAATGTTTGCAGCATTGAGGACCAATATGTTACCTGGGAATCGTTCTAGCAATACTTTAAAGACAATCATTTAACAAAATGTTTCTACAATGAGAAATCTAAAGAATTTCATGACTTGAAGCTGGGATAGATGACCATGGATGAGTATATGACGAAGTTCACTGCTCCGTTAAGATATGTTCCATACCTCAGAGATGAAAAGGCTAAGGTACAAATATTTCTGAGCAGTTTTCCAACAAATCTGAAGAAATTAATTGAATTTGTAAATCCTAAAACCATGGACAAAGCCATTCATAAGGCATGAATGTGCTACTAGTAGTCCAAGGAAAAAGAGGAAGTGGGGAAAAGTTGGCAGCCTAAAAAAGGACAGAAAAGTAGCTCAAACTTCAAGGGTTCCAAAAATTATAATTTTAGAAATTCTGTGTGAAGTTCTGTGAGCAAGCAGTTTGGCAAAAATCACCAAAGAACCTGCTGGCTAGCTGAAGAGAGACCTATAGAGGCATCTAGCAAACCTGAGCAAGGTCAAGCGACCAAACCATTATTACAAAAATTTTCCACAGAGAGTGAGAAGTGAAACAATTGCAAATTTACAGGAGGCTTCTACAGTAGGCGATGTGGCTTGAAACATACCTCACTATCAATGCAACATTGGAGGATCCACAGGCAGATTATCAACCAACAATGGGAGAGTTGGAAATTAAATTACTGTCTCAATTTATTTCCATTTTGGTAGACCCAGGTGAAAATCTAAGTTATGTTGATCCAAAAATAATGGAAATTTGTAAATTGAAAGGGAAAAAATTCAAAAACCCTTGGCTGGTACAACTAGCGATAGGAGCAAAACGAAAGGTAACTGCCAAAATTCCAAACTTCACATTAGAAATTGCAGAACAACAGTTAAACGTGGACGTGAACATACTGCCATTAGGGTCCTATGATGTTTTGCTGGGCATGGATTGGCTAGAAAAACATTGGACCTTAGTGGATTGCAAAGAAAAGATTATCTATTACAGAATGCAAGATGGTACACGCAAAGAGATTCAGGGTATCAAGAAACCGCTACACCTGCATCCTATTGCAGCATCCTAGATGAATAAGTGTATGAGGAATGGATGTCAAATTTATGCCATCCAAGTGGGATATGCCAATTCCAAGGAAAAATCACCTATGATGGAAAAAATACCAGTGGTACAATGTTTCATGGTTGTATTTCTAGAAAATATCCCCGGATTACCACTAAGAAGAGATATCGACTTTACCATTGAATTAATGTGAGGAGCTTCACCTGTGTCAAGGGCTCCTTACAAAAAGAGTGTTCTAGAATTAACTAAATTAAAAACACAGTTACAGGAACTGTTGGACAAAGGATATGTTCGTCCAAGTATATCCCCTTGGGGAGCACCAATGTTGTTCGTTAAGAAGAAGGATGGAGCCATGTGAATGTGCATGGACTATAGACATCTCAATAAGTTAACAGTAAAAAATAAATATATTTTACCAAGGATTGATGATCTGTTCGATCAGGTGAAAGGGGCCACAATATTTTCAAAAATAGATCTAAGATCTAGATATCATCAGATCCGAATCAAGGATGAAGATATTTGTAAGACTCATTTTCGTACTACGTACGGGCATTATGAATCTGTGGTGTTACCCTTCGGGTTAACCAATGCACCAAAAACATTTATGAGGTCAATGCATGGTATATTCCATCCTTTTGTAGACAATTTTGTACTCATATTTATAGATGATATTTTAATTTATTCTAAGAACTAGGAAGAACATAAAGAACATCTAAGGATTGTGCTGGAAATGTTAAGAAAACACTAGTTGTACGCTAAGTTCAACAAGTGTGATTTCTTCAGAATAGAAATCCAGTACTTAGGCCATGTTATTTCAGCAGAAGGGGTTGTTGTTGATCCAGAGAAAATCAAGACAATCATGGAATGGCGAGTACCCCAGAATGTAGCGGATATTTCATCCTTTATGGGATTCGCTGGGTACTATCGAAGATTTATTGAGGGATTTTCCCAAATTTCTTTTCCAATTACCTCCTTGCAGAAAAAATGAAATGTCTTTAAGTTGACTATTGAGTGCCAGAATAGTTTTGAGAGGTTAAATCAGCTACTGACCACTGCACCAGTGTTGAGAGTAGCTGACCCCAAATAATAATTTGATGTTTGTACAGACGCTAGTAAAGAGGGAGTTGGGGAATTCTTGTCTCGGGAAAGGAAGCTAGTGGCTTATGAGTCAAGAAATTTGAAGGAACATGAAAAAAGATATTCAGCCTATGATCTAGAGTTAACAACAATAGTACATGCACTCTAGGTATGGAGACACTACATGTTGGGTGAGAAGTTTGTACTAAAGACAAATCATAGTAGCCTAACCAGTTATTTCAAGCAAGCTGATTTAAACTCCCGACAGGAAAGATGGAATGCCTTCTTAACTGAGTTTGATATGGACATTCAACATGTGAAGGGTAAGGAAAATTGGGTGGCTGTTGCTTTAAGTAGAAAGTTTCATTGTGTTTATGAGCTTTACTTCAATCATCTTGAATGTAAATTCTTGGATCAAGTAAAAGAGGAAGCACAAAAGGATCCAGAATATCAATTCCTATGGCAGAAAATGGAAGAGGCCAAGAAGCAAGGAAATACTTCTGAATGTGGAGTTAATAAAGAACAAATGATAACCTTTAGGGGAAATATGTATGTACCAAACCATGTGGACCTAAAAGAGCTAATCATGGATGAATATCATAGAAGTAACTACGCAGGAGATCTAGGATACCGGAAAATGTTAACTGCTATTAGCAAAAGAAATTCTGGCTAAGAAACTTACTGAATACTTAAACACATGTTTGGAGTGTAAGCAGGTTAAGGTGGAGCATCTACATACTGCAGGATGGTTGCAGCCCATACCAGTACCTGAATGGAAGTGGGAGGTCATATCCTTGGACTTCATTACGGGTTTACCACAGTCAAAGAGGCACAATAACTCCATCATGGTGGTAATTGACAAATTGAGTAAATCTACACATTTTATGCATGTACAGTCTACTTACAAGACTGTACAGATAGAAGACATTTTTTTGAGAGAAATATTCAGGCTACATGGCATTCTGAAGACCGTTATCTCGGACAGGGATGTAAAGTTTACTTCAACATTTTGAAAAAATATGTTCACGTGTCTGGGGACCCAAATAAACTTTAGCACTTCTTATCATCCCCAGATAGATGGTCAGATAGAGTGGGTAAACCAAGTTTTCAAAGACATGTTGTGCATGTACGTGATGCAGTGGCCAGCCAAATGGGAAGACTATTTGCATATGGTTGAATTTTCTTATAACAATGGATATCAAGAGTCCCTTAAGATGAGTCCTTTCGAAGCTTTATATGGGAGGCAATGTCATACACCCATAAATTGGAGCAGCCCCAAAACGAAACTAATGTTGGGACCAGAAATGCTGGCTGAAATGGAGTCAAAAGTAAATAAGATCAAAAAAAATTTGAAAGCTGCACAATATCGACAGAAGATCTACACGGATAAGAAGAGGACCTACCGAGAATTTGAAGTGGGTGATCATGTCTATGTGAGGATCAAACCCAAGAAGAGTACCTTGCGGTGGGCCTCTTTTGCCAAGTTGGCTCCCAAGTGCTGTGGACCCTTCCAAATCTTGGAAAGGGTAGGACCTGTGGCTTATCAGTTGGCTTTACCCAGTCACATCTGGGTACATAATGTGTTTCATGTGTCCTTGTTAAAGTGATATGTGCATGATTCGAAGCATGTAATTCATTGGCATAATATACATGTAGGATAGAATTAAAAATCCTAACTTGAAGTATGATTTATTTATGAAAATTTGACAAGGAAATTTGTTGTTCGCAGGTAGAGCCAAACGACGAGTTTCTCGTCGAGCCTCAATGCATACCCGACAGGAGAGAAATTATGCTCCGGAAGCAAGTCATCACCTAGGTTAAAGTGCAGTGGAAGAATTTCGTCCCAGATGAGGCTACTTGGGAGGACGAAGCATTTGTGTGCAAGGCTTACCCAGAGCTATTTTCTGAGCTAGAGTGAAACACCGAGGATGGTGTTACTTCCAGGGGAGAAGTTGGGACAACCGCATTTAGTGTTAACTAGTTAAATGGAATTTTATTATTTGTTTTAAGAAAAGGCTGAGACACTTAATGTTTTGCTGGAAAATTTATTTTTATTTATTATTAATTGTGAAAAATAAAAGTAGTTATGGAAATTGGTTCCATAAAAAGTAAACAAGGTTTATGGTAAATGTTTTCCAAGAAATGAAAGGTGGTTAGACAGTTTTGAACAGTTACCTGTTCATCTAGCGATAAGAGACTCATCCCAGTGAGGAATGGGGGTTATGTTCATGAACAAAGGATAGAGTGGAGATTTTCTTTAGCTGGTAAAGACCAGCGGAAATCACTCAACACTCCTGATGAAATTTTTGGGACTGACTGGACTAGAATTCCTGAAGTCACAGCAGAAAAATCCACTGTCAACCCGTATCTTTCAGGAATGGAGCACAGGGGCAAGAGGAGGATGTAATCGCCTCTCTTGAAGGTTGGGAGGAGCACAACTGTGGATTGCATAATCAAATAAGTATATGTGCAAGTTCAATGATTTAAGCACAATAATACCTTTAATCTAAGTTATACACAAGTTTTTATCTACTAGTGACAGAGATAGTAATCATATGATAGAAATGTGTTGGGAAAGAATGAATCTAATCCTGATTAATATTTTTTCATTATGTATTTCACCAGTTATGTATGAGTGTTGTAAATTATGTGCAGAACTTATATTGTATTTAAAGCTTAGTATTTATGATTATGTTAAAGAAAGATATGAAATAACTATGTCCGAATTTATACAGTAGTGACTGTCTAGTGTAGGAAAAATGTAAGCCAAGATTTCAAATATATATAATTTTATAGAGAACCTCTTATAACAGTAAACAGCATTGCAAATTGTGTAGATAGGAAAGGACAATGAACAAATATTCAAGCTAATTGAAAGAACGGTAAAGTTGTATAAGTGAAATAAAATATATAAATTTTGTAGGGAAATTTATTAACGATGAAATAATATAGAGTGGACTATTAGTTGAGGGTAATAGGTGAAACCATTACCCAAGACACATCGTACCTCCATCACAGCTAAACTCACACAATAAGTAAGGTGGTCCGGTCACCTGAATGAAAACATCAGTCACAGAATTTAACTAACAAATTTTGGATTTATATTACTGAGAAAGGTAGAAAATCAGTAAATGTTAAATTCAACTTACATATTACTCAATGTATGAAATTAAACTTTGAATAAAGACTCAGAGACAAACATTTTATAACACAAATAACTACAGTATTGAACTGCAGGGGTCGACCAAGAGCTCCGACCGTAACTAAGAAATATATCAATAATAAAGAACATTTAGGAAACCTGGAAGATCTCAGTATGTATATATAAATCACAATAGTAAAAGAGAAATTCATTTATTTCCTTGAAATAGGGTAAGTCCAGGGAGGATTTCCCGAGAAGCAAGACCAGATGCTCAAACAGCTAGATTAAACAAAAAAATGAGTATTCGCACAATACAAGAATAACTAAGTCTAGGAAAAACCACCAAGAACCCAAAAGGAAAGGGTCTAGAGGTAAAACCTTCTTTCTTAATAGAAAATAGCACGACTGTGCGAGATTACATTTTCTTTTACAAAACAATAAATATCAGGAAAACAATGTGAAAAAAGAGATTTCGACTCTCAAATGCTAGAAGGGATCATTGAGTGATTCTGCCAGCGTGGTAGGCCAAGGACAAGACCTAGAAATGAGTAAGAAAAGTATGTGAAGTACCTGGAAGAACATTGAGCTCCATTAGCAGTATGAATCTTAACTGAGAAAGGATTGTGGAGTAGGTTTTTCTTTGAGTAGTTAGGTACCTGCGAAGTCAAATAAATCCGATGAATAAGTATCGGTCCTTTAGCATAAAACCATAGAGAACGCTCAAGTAAAAGATGGAAAAGAAAACCTGAGTTTGATATTTACCTATCATATCAACTATCCAAACGAAAATCCTGAGCACAAACCTGAAAAGTAGAGGAAGAATCAATGAGAAACTCATATGTAGATTGAAGTAAATAGAAACACGAAGAAGAAGACAAAGAATAGTTAAATTAATCAAAATGATAAATTCTACCTTCTAGTGGCCAGAGTTACTGATGGATGTCCGAAAGATGGATAGAAGACGCACCATGAAGAAAGAGAGAATGGGAATCACCCTCTGATGGTGTATCTTGCACCAGATATGCAGTTTGAAGTATGGCATAAACCGGGTAGAGCACCATACTTCGGGTCATTTTCAAACACTGAAGAAGGCTGAGGACAGAGAATTAACCAATGCAGGTATTACAAAGTGGCACAAAAACATTGTCAATGTGGAATGATAACCAAGATTCATACATATGTGTGTTCTGTCGGGAAGGATTAAACCACTCACAAACAGAGCCAACCCTCCACAAACACGAAGATATGCTTTCAGAGGTAGAGTATTAGGCCAGGGTTGAGAGCCGAGACCAAATGAGGTTTCACTTAGGCTTTTTACAGAATTAACAAAGTCTTCCCGCCAGAGAGATAGACTGTGGATCCTCAATAGAAATGGACAGTGAATATTCAAGCAGGTGGCCTTGAATCCTCAGCAAGATATACGGGAAAACGCTCAGCTGTAGATGTTAGTACATGGAAAAATCAAGAGCCTTAAATTGACGAGTATGTGCCAACACCAAAAATGCATAAAGTACAATCCACGAGGCTTAGATCATAAGTGTATTGATTTGGTAAGTGAGAAATATTAAGTGACAATAAAGACCTTGGTTAGTAAAACATTTACGTATATAAAAACCTTGAGACTATAGTATATGCGAATAGAATGAGATTATATGTATATGCATACAACCCTTGAGATGGTATATGCCAATAGAATGAGATTATATGTATATGCATATGGTGATAAATCTAGTATTAAGTTTATTCATTAACTTCGAGGTAAAGTATTATTAAATATAGTAAGAACCTTGTGTAAGTTTTCTATTTCCGAATAAGGCAGAACGTTGTATTTAACTAAGGGTGTATTTAACTATGGAGTAAAAAGTAAATTTTTTTGGTATGAGCGTTACATTCCACTTCCTCTTAGCTTAATACTCTTATTATAAAATTAATATTAATTAATTTTTTTTAAGATGGTTTATAAAATTTATAATCTCAAATTTGATAATTATATAAAATTAATTAATGTAGATTGTTTCTTCATTTTATTTTAAATATTTGGTATAATATTAAAATACCAAAGTGAAAACAAACAACCATATTAATATTTGGTATTAGTGGGGAGAGAACTTCTCTTAAAGTTTTAAGCTATAACTATTTTTTTTAAGTAATTATTCTTCATAGAATAAATAGTCTTTTTGTTTTCAATTATAAATTTTCAAAGTTCTTTAAAATTACAATTGAAATTTAAATCAAGTTAAAGTATTTTTAAGATTACAAGGAACACATCATCACCAAAAATTAATTTGTTTATATTAAAAAATATACAATTATATATATATATATATATATATATATATATATATATATATATATATGACAATAAGTTATTTTAAATTGAAAATATGGAGAAAAACACTAAAAGTCATGAAAGAAAATTAAATAAAAATGAAATAAAATAAAGAGAAAAATTTAGAAACTAATAAAAATAAAAGTTATTAGACACTTGATGGTAAGATTTCAGTCAATCATATTACAAATAAATATTTTTAAAAAATAATAATAATTAAAAAAATTCAATGTTATATTTTGAATAAACAACATAATTTTTTAGTGAAAAATAAACAAAAAAAAATAGTAACTAATATAAATAAATATTACTAAAAAAAAAAATAATATGACTTCAACCAATCATATTATAAATAAATATATTTAAATATTAATAATAAATAAGAAAAAAAAATCACTGTCTTACATTTTGGATAAACAAAATATTTTTTTTTATCAAAAATAAACTAAATATCTTATACCATAAATACCGTTATAATAAAAGAATACAATATTCCCTTAAAGTTTTAACCTTTTCCTTTCCCAGTTATATACGTTTTTTCTATAAAATAAGATCTATTAAATAAAATTTGAAGTCTTATAAGAAGTTATGTTGATATTACTCACAATTACAAGTGCATATGAATGGAAATTATGTTTTGGTTTAGTTAAGTTTAGATTCAAGTTACAATGTTTTCTTAGCCGCTTTATTTAAATGGCTAAAAAATAATAATTCAATTATCAAATATTCATTTTTTTCCTTGAAGTAAAAAAAGTTCAGTATGTTTCCAACGGAATGCGTTGCGTTTGGACGGAGCTAAAAGCCACATGTCCGATCGATACTTTGACTCCGAGTGGTTAATGGGGACAGACTGTAAATCCGTTGGCAATATGCCTACGCTGATTCAAATCTAGCTCGACCCAACCAATATCATCAATATCAATTTCAAGGCTCATCTACCAACGGAGATAGTGAACATTTGATGAATTAAATATAATTCTGTTTGTTGTCTTTCAGTTAATTCGTTTGAAAGTTTCATACAGGTCAAGCTGAATAAGATTGGGAGAGTTTTGGATGCACGTGGTTCCAGGTTAATGCCAGATAAAAAAGATTTTGGTTCTAGTTTTTTTTGGAATGGTACGGGACGGGGTTAAAAAAATAATAATTCAATATTATTTAAAAATTATGTTTTTTATTTACAATTTTATATAATATTATTAAAAAAAATTGATTTTTTAAAGTTTTTTTGGAGTTTCTAGTAGATTATTTAGTCGAAATTAGGAAGAAATAATTGAGGTAAAATTTTGATTTGTGTTATTTAAAGTGGTTTTTTGACTGGATATATGGATTCATTGGCTTAAATAACCCCTAGGATACTTCTATTGTGAAGAGTTTACCAACTTTTAGAGAAATTAAATAGGAAAAATAAATCTAAGTTTTTTTCAAAAAATATATATTTGATTTATAGTGAAAGGATAATATTGGTTTATGAAGTGGATAATATTGGTTTGTGAAATGAATTTCAATTACATAATTAATTAGAAAATAAAAAAATAATTTTTTACAACTTTTACCAATATAAATTATGTTAACGTTTATGACAATAAATTAATTTATATTTTGTTCTGTAAATTTAGAAAATAAATATATTTTTACAACTTTTACAGTTGAGCAAGCCCCCGACCAATTATGTTTACGGCTATGAAACCAAAAGATATATAATAATATATTATTGCTAAAATCATACTTACAATTTTGAAAAATGTTGTTTGTTTTCTTCTTAAAGTTTTATATATATATATATATATATATATATATATATATATATATATATAAAAGATCCATTGATTGGAGATTCGAAAAAAATATACTGAAATCGGACATATTGAGCTGCTAGAAATCCCTAGCTGCTATGTATTGGATTTCAAAATATATCATCTGAATAAGTTCAGCTCACAAGGACCAGCCAAATGGAAGTTCTGAGTCAACCAAACAGGTCGTTCATGTCGTACATAACGCAACCGTGCACATAAATTTCTTGTCATTCCTCATTTTCTTGGTTCATAGAATCTACAAACGATTATTCCAACTACCATCGATCGAACATTCATATTATCAACGAAACCAGCTTATTCTACTGCAATGAAGAACAAAGAATAATAATAATAATGCGGCATGACATATATGCCAGAAACGTACACAGCCAGCCGAGTTGTATAGGGTACACTTAAATTAATAGAGTGTCATTTGGGGCCTATGTGAAGCATGTGCGCACCCTTTTACAACACAATTAATTTCAACTCAAAGTTGCTTGTCGGTAATCCCTGAGCTTATGTTGATGGCTGATTTTCTGAATATTTGGCAATCAGAGATATATGGGCTTGGTCAATTGACAGCGCCTATGTCCATAGGATTGATTGCCGAATATTTAGGGAAACAATAATCAACATAAAGATGTCGTAACTGGCAATGGCTGGACAAGCAAATCAAGAACTAAACTATTTGGCCTAACAAATATTAACAAATATTTATTCAAATGCACAAAGTTTATTAATTACACTGGCTATTCGAAACGAGTGGACAAAAATTTCTTAGATGTGATTTTCACCAAAATTTCTTATACACAGTTTAAAAATATCTTAACAAATCCTAGCTCTTCTTAAGAGTTTTACTAAAATAAAAGTATTTGTCTTATTGCATAGCACAGATGATATATATTTCAAATCTTTGAAAGAAACAATTTTTTTCACGATTGGAAGAGATACTCTTGCCTTAAATCTATTCGAAGAAAATAAGGTATTATTATGATATATTAATTATGAGTTCAAGAATAATATTTAAGAATTAAATTCCAACAAGGAAGAAATTTTTTTTTTTCTTGAAACTACTCTAATTGATTAGTATTCTCTCCCTCTCAAAATATATCTATAGAATGGATTGTTTCTCTATGAAGGAAAAATTAAAACTATGTCAATGTTAAAGTTTTAAATAGTTATTTTATTATTTAAATGTATAAAATATTTAATTTTGTATAATTACGTCGTAAGACGTATTTATTTGAAAACAACTCTCAACCGAAGCCCTGGCCAAATCTCTGGAACGAATGGACAAGCTTTTTCTTCTCACAATCCGCCCGTGTGATTATACATTGGATGTATGAGTAGTTCTCTGTGATTTTTTTTGCATTTACTATTATCAAATCAAACAATTTCTTTTATCCATGGCTAAATGTTGTAGAATTGTATGTCCGGAGTTTTTTTTGGTGTATTCGCATATTATCTCGAATTTTTTGAGGTCATAAGTCGATTACGGACATGTGAATATACAAAGTTCAAAGTTGAACGACGATAAAGTTTATCGGACACACCGAACCAAATACACAGTGATTTATTGAATATTAATTGGATCAAATGTTAGACGATTGAAATGTTTTAGGCTATTAGATCCACTCTCCTTCATTTTCCCTAAACTAACTAATTAACTAACTCAAACTTAAATTTTGAAAAATGCTAGACCAAGAATATGTGCTCTTTCTCTCTATTTTAATGGCTCTAACTGTTATTTTCTTGTTTCGATCTTGCAGAGGCTATTACAAACTCAACAAAGAGGTGGCCAAGGTCATTTTCCCAGGAGATTTTTCACAGTTTGCGAAGAGTTATATTAAATCTATGCACGATGCAATTGGAGATCAAAGTCAGCTCTATATGAAACAACAAAGCCATGGCAATCTGAGACAACACCTCAGTTCTCTGTTCTCAACAGAAGCCCTGGCCAGATCTCTAGAACGAATGGACAAGCTTTTTCTTCTCACAATCCACCCGTGTGATCTATTATACCTTGGATGCATGAGTAGTTCTCTAATTTTTTTTTGCATTTATTATTATCAGATCAAACAATTTCTTTTATCCATAGCTCAGTGTTGTAGAATTGTATGATTGCAGATTAACTTCGAGATAATATGTGAATACACCAAAAAAAAAACTCCAAAACTTAAAATAAAGCGAACTACAATATATTTTCCGAGGTCATAAGTCGATTATAGACATGTGAACATACAAACTTCAAAGTTGAACGACGATAAATTTTATTGGACACACCGAACCAAATACACAGTGATTTATTGAATATTAATAACAGAAACTTATATCTATATCTCACAAGGCAACATCGCTGAAAATGGTTTGAGGTATCTCTCCGCTCTGGCTTTATTCCCTTCCACGGAGATTCGGCTGTCGGTTGCTCGCTGAGGTTCGATTAAAGATTTTTGGTCACTGCAAACGCCCAGTTATTGAATGGTTGCGACTATCAATCAGAATTTCGGCCAGTATTTGGGGTTCGGCCAGGAATTTCTTACGCCCTCCGCTATATTGGGCTTTATTTGAATACACCGTTTATTCTCAACTGTATCTGGAAGGATTTTGACGTGTTTCTATTGCATCACATTGACATAATGCTTGTAAATGTTTCTGTGTTTCATGTGAAGGATTTGTAAATTCACTCAATGGGGACGGCTGCAGGTTTTTCAGAGAATTTAACTTTCAACGAGATTGGACAACTTTCTACTAGACCACTGCCATCCGCATTCCGAGTTTCCAGAAATGGGATTTTTTAATGTATGGTTCTTCGTCAATTTTATACAGAGGACAGAGGACAGGGACAGAGCAGCAAGGGCAGAGCATAGGGGACAGGGATAGTGGGCAGAGCAGCAAGGGCAGAGCAGCTAGTTTTCAGTGGACAGTGGGCAGAGCAGCAAGGACAGAGCAGTAAGTTTTCAGTGGTCAGACCAACAGAGATTGAAGAGTTAAGCATAAAACAAAGGGTCAGTTTTGGGCAGAGATTTTGATTTCCCTTAATATCATCATGAAAATGGAACAAGAAACTTTAGAACCCGTAGAAACAAATGATATAGGGCAAGTGAAAATTGCCTCATCAACGAAAACAGGGAAGTGGGTTTGGGTCAATGCCAAACAATATCAGGGTATTTTAAAAAGGAGACTAGCTCGTCTAAAATGGGAGCAGATAAGGAAAAAAAGCTCTCAAAGGGAGAGTATTGTTCGCAAGAAACGACATTCAAACAAGTCTTCTTCGCAAGCATGTGGCAGCAAGTCCAAAGGAAATGGAAAAGTTAGTGATGATTTTGCGTTATATAGTCCCACATCCACACCTCTCACTTGGTCATCTGATCTTTATGTGAAAGAACTCTTAAATGTAAAAGAAAGGTTGGAAGTGGTAGAAGCTAAAGCACTGGAAAGAGATTGTACAATCCATATAATAACAGCTGAAAATCAGGCTTTAGCAGAAAGCAACAAAGTTCTGAAGGAACAAGTGTCATTAATGCAGGAAGCTCTCCGAATAGGAAAAACAGAATGGCAACGCATGAAAGAGGAGGTGCAAAACATGAAGAAATTTGCAGTGGAAAACACAGAGGTGATGAATGCGAAGCCACCCCAGGATAAGGGGAAAGCAGTTGCTCAAATAGACAACAACGGAGAAACATCAAGAGAAGGGAGGAAAGAAGATCCCACAAAACTTTCCAAAACTTGGGCTCAAGTTATTGACAATTCTGATAAGAGGGAAGGAGAAACAAACATTCAGGTTAACAACATGCAAGATAGAGAAAACAAGGAAAGACTGGATAGAGAAACAAACATAATTATTAAAGGGGTGAAAGAGTATAGGAAAAATGAATGTACTCTTGACCTTGCAAGAGACTTATTGAAAGACAAACTCCAATGGCAAGGACAAGTATGTCAAGCAAGGAGAGTAGGTAAGCTCAACGGTGAGAGAGCTAGGCCCATAAAAGTCATCATGCCCAACTTGCGTGATAAAGATGTCATCCTAAGAAAGAAGCAACTCTTAAGGGGTTCTCGGTTTTTTATAGAAGAAGATTTAACTGTAAGACAACAAGAGGAAAGGAGAGATGAAATGACAAAAGTTAGGGCAGCAAGAGATGAGGGAAAAAGAGCATGGATTTATAAAGGTAAAGCCATGATTGCACAATTTGGACCTCCTTCCAAAACAAGGCAGCAAAATGATAACAAAGAAAAGGCAGCAAACTCTTTAGCAAGAAATGAGGAAACAAGGTCATTATGGGCAAGCAGGGACAAAGACTCAACTGTGAGTCTTGCATGTCAAAACAAATAGCAACCAAGTCTTACCCAGGTTTCCTTAAGATTAGTTTGTTGGAACTGCAGGGGTTACCCATGGAGACGAGGACCTGGGTTAGGGCCTATTGCGGAAGGTAGAGACATAATTTGCCTCATAGAAACACATGAGCATGAAGGGTGTAAGACACCTTTGTTTGAAGGGTATTGGAAGATAGTAGTGTGGAACAAGGTGGCAGGGAATGGCAAAGGGCACGGGGGTATCATGGTATTAGTAAGAGAAAAAGAAGGTCGTTTCATTCAGCTAGAAAAAGAAGACCCAAATAAGCAATTTGTTTGGCTTAAAATATCAGAAAATGGAAATCACATTAGAATTGTAGCATGCTATTTTGCGCCGCAAGTTTCAAAAATCTACAAAAGTAGAGGGCTTGACCACAAAGATCCCTTTGCAGCCCTAAAAACGGATATTGCAATATATTCTCAGCTAGGTGAAGTCCTTATAGTGGGGGATTTCAATGCTAGAACTGCAGGTGAACAAGCTAGCGTTCTTTGTTGTAAAGAAGACAGTGACCCTATCTGGCTTACAGAAGAGAGTAATCATCAGTGGAGACGAATTTCAGAGGATAAAGGCTGCAATCTCTTTGGAGAACAACTGCTTATGCTATGTGGGGCTTTTGATTTAGTCATTTGTAATGGTTTGACTAGATGGGAAAAGTCTGGTAATTTCACTTGCAATACTTACAATGGAGCAAGTGTAGTAGATTATGTAATTTGCTCGCATAGTTTGTGTGAGAAAATGGAGGAGGTGTTGATTGGAGATCAAATTTGGGACTTCAAATCAGATCACAAGCCAATCTATTTAAGTTTCTCTTGGACCGGAAAAAAACAATTAGGGTCGAAAAAGCAGTGTGTTCAACAAAATCCCCCAAAGGGCAGAATTCTTTTGAATCCAGAGAATTGTAATACCTTCAAAATAATGCTAGAGAGGCTCTTCAAGAAGAAGGAAATCCCATCTCATGGCCTTCATAGTCACAGATTAACACATTTAATTCAAAGCGCACTTGCTGAGTGCAAAAGAGCAAAAATTAAGAAGTCCAAAAAAAATTGCTTTCCGGTTAATGCTTGGTTTGACGAGGAATGCAAAAAGGCAAGGAGAAGGTGGAAGGAATCAGACACGGATAACATAAAGCTCAAAGCTTACAAGCAGTTAGTAAAAAAAGAAAAAAGCCGATTTTATGGTTTCAAGGAGAGAAGAACTAATCTTCCTCGGGAAAAATAACCCCAAATTATTTTGGAAGGAGCTCCAATCGAAAAAGGTGCAAACTGAAAACAACATTACAGCTTCTAAATGGTTTGACTATGCAAGACAACTTTATGAGCAGGATCCCAAGGTTGACCCTCCCCCTTTGGTCAACACAGACATAAAACTCTTCACGGTGCAAGAAGTAGAGATGGGTATCAAGAAGTTGGGCGCTGGAAAAGCAAAAGACTTAGATGAACTCCAAGCAGAGTATCTAAAGTGGGGCTTAAAATTTCTTTCACGTCACATCACAAAAATTTTCAACAACATCTTACAGCAGGGGTTCCCCACATATTGGACAACTAGTATGGCAATACCTCTTTTCAAGAGTGGTGACGTCAATAATCCCTCCAATTATAGAACCATAATGATAAACCCCATGTTTGCAAAGTTATTTGGAAGCATGTTGGAAAAGAAAATCAGAAAGTGGGCAGAAGAAAGAGATAAACGTGCTAAAGGGAAAGCAGGTTTTAGACCTAAACATTCCACAGTTGATCATTGTATAACTTTAAGGCACATCATTGAAAAAGGTTGGGAAAAAAAGGAAGAAGTTTTTTGTTGCTTTGTTGATTTCAGAAAAGCCTTTGACACGGTTCCTAGGGATAAGCTTTGGGGTAGAATGGAGGAACTCGGGGTTCCCAAGCATTTGAGAGCAACTGTGCATAGGTTGTATGAAGAGGTGAAAGTCAAAATCAGAACTTCAGCTGGCATTTCTGAAAGTTTTAGAAGCGATATCGGGGTCAAGCAAGGTTGCCCACTGTCTCCTACCCTTTTTTGGGTTATATATTGACAAGCTTGAAGAGTGGCTAAATTCGCAAGGGGGTGACGGTATCCATTTGGGCAAGTTCGTTATCAGGCTTCTTTTGTACGCAGATGACCTTATATTGATTGCTAATTCGGCTCTTGGTTTGCAAGAGCATTTACATTCCCTTGAGCATTTTTGTAGAAGGGTTGGGATGCAAGTCAATATTAACAAAACGAAAGTAGTGGTTTTCTCTAACAAAAGAAATCATAACCAACATAAGTTCTATTTTGAAGGCAACATTCTCGAAGAAGTTGCAGAGTACAAATACCTCGGAATTGACTTCAACAGAAATTTAAGTTGGGATGGTTGTAGAAAGAAAATAACTTTAGGGGGTTGGAAAGAATTTTATGCTCTTCAAAAAAGGTGTAGAGAGGCAGAGCTGTGGGACTGGAAAACCACCCTAACTCTTTTTGGGCTTCTAGTGATTCCGGTGATTCTCTATGGTTGTGAACTATGGGCCAGCGGCACAACCAAGATGCAGTGGAAGAAAATTGAGAAAATTCAGAAACGTTTGATTACAAACAAATTCAAAATTAAAAGTGCAGTTCCTTATGCTATCCTGTTAAGTGAAACAGGGGCTGCTCCTATTGAAGCAATTGCTATGGTGCGAGTCATAAGGTATCTGAAAAAAATTTAGCAAATGGAAGAGGATAGATGGCCTAAGGTTGTGTTTAGTGACAGATTGTGCAAAAGACAGAAGACTTGGATGCGGCAAATTAACAAATGGTTTAGTAAATGGGGTATTTGCTTGAGCATGTGTCCTACAAATAGTAAAGAGATAAAAGCTTTTGTTATGGATAAATTCCACAAACATACTTGGAAGAAAGAGCTAGAGAGAAAGAAGAAGTACTACATAGAAGAGTTTAACCCCAGGCATAACCATCAACAAAAGGCGTACATAGGGGCTCATATTTCTTGGAGATCTAAAATTCTTATTGCTCAATTAAGGACTAATGCTCATCAACTCCGTTGTGAAACAGGGCGCTGGAAAAGGCCAAAAGAAATTTGGGAAGAAAGAGTATGTATATTTTGCTCCTCCAGAAAAGTGGAAACAGAGAAACATTTCATTCTAGAATGTGAGGCCTTCAAGGACACCAGGGAAAACTATGCAGGTATTCTGGCAGCTAATTCTTGGGATAATCTTTTCAACGAAGAGTTTGTCGATAAGCTAGGAGTGCTCATTGTAAAACTTCACAGGAAAAGGGCCGAATACAAGAGTCAGATAGAGAAGCAATCTGTCCCATAGGCTATTTTTAGCCTCGCGGACATTAAAAATTCTT